>UESW01004659.1:0-459589 GCA_900491605.1 Calamus simplicifolius
CGCAAAAGAAATTTGGGATAGGTTGGAAATAACACATGAAGGAACAAACCAAGTAAAAGAATCAAAATAAATATTTTGGTTCATAAATATGAATTATTTACAATGGAACAAACTGAAACCATCACATGCATGTTCACTAGATTCACTGATATTGTGAATGGTTTAAAAAGTCTTGGTAGAATTTATACTAATGCTGAGCTTGTGCGCAAAATTCTTAGGTCACTACCAAGATCGTGGGAAGCAAGTCACTGCTATCCAAGAAGCAAAGGACCTCAATGCATTACCTTTAGAGGAGCTTCTAGGATCCTAATGACCCACGAGCTTCAATGAAGCAGCATGTTGAGGAGGAACAAAAAGAAGAAAACCTTGCCCTCAAACTGCAGAAATGGAAGAGAGCAGCAGCGATGATGAAGATGATGATGATGATGAGACTGCTCTCTTGGCCAAGGAAATTCAGAAATTTATGAGAAAAAGGCCCTTCCATAAAAAGAAATTTGGAGCAAGAATGAAGGAGAAAAAGATAAGGAAAAAAAGGAAAAGAAAAGAGAAAGAGCCCTTAGTATGTTATGAGTGTAAAAAGCCAGGGCACTTTAGATATGACTGTCCTTTACTTAAAAGGCCTACAAGAAAAAGAAAAAGCATACATGGCAACTTGGACTGATAGTGAAATCTTCTTCCGAAGAAGAAGAACAAAAAGAAGTTGCAATATCTGCTTCATGGCCAACGACGACGACAACGACAATGAGGTAAGTTCTGAAAACTCAAATGATGAATTTACATTTGATGAAATGTTTGAGGCTTTCAATGAACTTATGATTGATTTTAAATCCTTGAAAAAGAAGTATAAGTTTTTGAAAAATGACAATATTAGCTTAGCTAAAAGTAAAAATGAATTAGCTTTAGAAGTTAAGAACTTAACTAATGAAAAAGAAGAACTTAGCAAAGAAAGAGATAATCTTAATCAAGAAATAGATTTGTTAAAATCTGAAACTAAAAACTCAACAAAAGATTTAAAAGATCAATTAGAAACTTTAGCTTTAGAAAAAGAACAGCAAGTTAAAGAAAATGACTCTCTTAAGAAAGATGTTAAAAAATATAAAGACATTGTTGAGAAATTCACCTTAAGTTCAACTAAACTTAACATGATTTAGATAGTCAAAAAGCTTTTGACAAAGCAGGTTTAGGATATAACACATTAAGGAAACAAAAATCTTTAAAGAATATTTTTGTAAAAGCCAACCAAAGTAATATAACTTGTTTAAATGCAATGAAAAAGGTCATAAATCATTTGAATGCAAAACATTAAATAATAACAACAAGTTAAATGTTAAAGCAAAGAAAATATGGGTTCCGAAAGGAACAATTTTTGTTGCTACTAACCATGAAGGACCCAAGAAAGCTTGGGTACCTAAACATAAAGTTTGATTATGTTGCAGGAATGTCTTGTAGCCAAAAGATCAAAGAAAAAGTGGTACCTTGATAGTGGCTGCTCAAGACATATGACGGGTGACAAAGATGAATTCATCACCCTAGAAGAAAAGAAAGGTGGAGTTGTTACGTTTGGCGATAACGGTAAAGGTCAAATTATGGGCCTTGGTAAAGTTCGCATAACTCCATCTACATTTATTGATAATGTACTTTATGTTGATGGTTTGAAGCATAATCTAATTAGTATAAGTCAATTATGTGATAAAAACTTTAATGTTTCATTTAAATCTTCTGTATGCACTGTAACTAATTCTATTGATGATAGCATTGTATTTACTGGTTATAGACATGGCAATGTTTACTTAGTTGATTAGAAAAATTATCTTTGAGTGATCATTGCTTAATTGCTGACAATGCTAACATAAATGAAATTAGTTGGTTGTGGCATCGTAGATTAGGTCATGCAAGCACACACCTTATTTCAAAACTAATTAAAATGGATTTAGTTAAAGGATTACCTAAACTAGATTTTGAAAATAATAAAATATGTGATGCATGTCAATTTGGAAAACAAACTAGAAGTTCTTTCAAATCTAAAAACATTGTTTCAACTTCTAGGGCACTAGAGCTACTTCACATGGATCTTTTCGGACCAACTAGAACCACAAGTCTAGGAGGAAAGAAATATGGTCTAGTGATTGTAGATGATTATTCTAGATATACTTGGGTAATGTTTTTAGCTCACAAAGATGAGACTTTCTCGATATTCCTGAAATTCTTCAAGAAAGTCACAAATGAGAAAAACACTACTATAGTATCTCTAAGAAGTGATCATGGAACAGAATTTGAAAATCACTTATTTGAAAGTTTTTGTTCTGAAAATGGAATTAATCATAATTTTTCAGCCCCTAGGACTCCACAGCAAAATGGTGTAGTTGAAAGGAAAAATAGGACTCTAGAAGACATGGCCCGTACCATGCTATGCGAAAGCAACTTACCAAAGTATTTTTGGGCGGAAGCAATTAACACAGCATGTTACATCTTAAATAGAGCTTAATAAGACCAATATTAAAGAAAACACCTTATGAATTATGGAATGAAAGAAAACCAAATATAAAATACTTTCATGCATTTGGATGTAAATGTTTCATTCATAATAATGGTAAAAACAACTTAGGAAAATTTGATGCTAAATCTGATGAAGGAATTTTTTAGGTTATTCAACAACTAGTAAAGCATATAGATCTTTAACAAGAAAACCTTAGTAGTTGAAGAATCCATTCATGTAGTTTTTGATGAATCTTTAGCAACTGGATCTGAAAAGATTGATGATGAGGAAGATACAAACATAATTGAAAAAGATCTTGAAAAACTTAATATTGAAGTATCTTCTGATCATGAGCAAGAAGCTAAAGATGATGATTCACATAAGGACGATGATGTCAATATTGATCATAATGATATAGATCTTCCAAGAGACTGGAGATATGCTCATAGTCATCCCAAGGAATTGATTATAGGCGATCCATCTCAAGGAATAAGAACTAGATCATATATGAGAAATATTAGTAATCATCTTGCATTTGTATCACAAATTGAACCTAAAACTATAGAAGAAGCTGAAAAAGATAATAATTGGATGTTAGCAATGCAAGAAGAACTAAATCAATTTACAAGAAATAATGTTTGGACTTTAGTTGAAAGACCTAAAAATCATTCAGTAATAGGATCAAAATGGGTTTTTAGAAATAAACTAGATGAAAATGGCATAGTAATTAGAAACAAAGCTAGATTGGTTGCTAAAGGATATAATCAAGAGGAAGGTATTGATTTTGATGAAACCTTTGCCTGTAGCTAGATTAGAAGCCATTAGGCTATTACTTGCATTTGCATGTCATATGAATTTTAACTTATTTCAAATGGATGTAAAAAGCGCATTTTTAAATGGATTTATAAATGAAGAAGTTTATGTAGAACAACCACCAGGTTTTGAAGATCACGAATTTTCAAATCACGTTTTTAAATTGCACAAAGCTTTATATGGTTTGAAACAAGCACCTAGAGCTTGGTATGATAGGTTAAGTAAATTCTTAATAGAAAATGATTTTACAAGAGGAAATGTTGATAAAACTTTGTTTTTGAAAAGAAAAAGTAAAGATTTACTTGTAGTACAAATATACGTAGATGACATTATTTTTGGTGCTACTAACGATTCTCTTTGTCAAGAATTTGCAAAGTTGATGCAGGGAGAATTCGAGATGAGCATGATGGGAGAACTCAACTTCTTCCTTGGACTCCAGATCAAACAAAGCAAAGAGGGAATCTTTATCAACCAAACCAAATACACAAGAGAACTACTCAAAAAGTTTGGTATGGAAACAATGAAACCCCTCGAACTCCAATGAGTCCTTCATGCAAGCTGGACAAAGATGAAGAAGGTAAAAAGGTTGACCAAAAGTATTATCGAGGTATAATCGGATCCCTTCTTTATTTAACAGCAAGTAGACCAGATATTATGTTTTCAGTATGTTTATGTGCTAGATTTCAATCTGAACCTAAAGAATCACATTTAATAGCTGTTAAAAGAATTTTAAGATATCTAAATGGAACAAAAAATGTAGGTTTATGGTATTCTAGAGACTCCACATTAAACCTAATTGCATATTCGGATTCTGATTATGCTGGATGTAAACTAGATAGAAAAAGCACAAGTGGTGCATGCCATTTCTTAGGAAGTAACTTAATCACATGGTTTAGCAAAAAGCAAAATTCAGTTGCATTATCAACTACTGAAGCTGAATATGTAGCAGCTGGAAGTTGCTGTGCGCAAATCCTATGGATTAAGCGACAACTTGAAGACTATGGTATCACACTTGATAAAACACCCATAAGATGTGATAACACTAGCGCAATCAATTAACTAAAAATCCAATTCAACACTCAAGAACTAAACACATAGAAATTAGATATCATTTTATAAGGGAACATGTAGCTAATGATGAAATTTGTTTGATTATGTAAACACTGAAGAACAATTAGCTGACATATTTACTAAACCTTTAAATGAAGAAAGATTTTGTTATCTTAGAGGAGAGTTAGGTATTTGTGATCCTTTAGAATAAATTTGAAACCCCTAAGGAAATTTTATCTAAGATTCTTTCAAATCCTCAATCCTTAAGGAAATCTTATCTAGAATTCATATCTAATTGATTCACTCATATCCAATGATTATTTATCAATTTTTATGATCATATTCCGGACACATTTCAGAAATTTCATTTTTTGGTCTGAAATGGTCTCGGAGCCGACTCGAGCGTATCGGAGTCGACTCCCGGTTTCGACTGAAACTCTCGGGTCGACCCCTCTTAGGCGCGAGTCGACTCCATGTCGGGATGGCCTTTCTGTGTCTGTGCGGAGTCGACACCTGGGTTTGCGCGAGCCGACTCGAGGTGGTCCCAAGTTGATTTATCTAGGGCAGAGTCGACTCGCCGCTCATTTCATTCGACCCATCAAAATACTCTCTCCAAATTCCAAACCTTCCAAACTTCCAATAATCCCTGATTATCATCTCCAATCATCCAATGGCACCCAAAACTAGAGGATCTAGTCTTGCGGCGGGCGGCGTCAAGCGGAAGCGTGCCGTGAAGAAGAGGGTGAGCGTCCGGTGCGTGAATCTTCTCCAAGCGGACTCCACTTCATCTGCTTCTACTCCGACTGCTTCACCTGCTGCTACTTCTCCCAGGTAGATCGTCTAGCGGATAGGATCATTACTACGGGTAGGAAGGTGGATTTTGAATTATTTGAGGCTGAGGGTTTTCTTGTTGGGAGACAACTGATTGAGATGGGATGGGAGAAAATTTGTTCTCTAGAGTGCCCGACTATCCCTCATTGGTAAAGAATTCTACAAGAATCTGTCTAGAGGAGATCATGGCTTGTTAGCAATGTGAGAGGAGTCAGGCTATCTGTTACTGCTGAGATTCTATCTAGATTGTTGGAATTACCCTTATCTGGCACTTCCACCTTTTCTTCTGATGACCGCGCCCCAGCTTTATCGAGATTATTAAACCGGGATGTGGTTGGATTTGAAGAGGTTTTTGCTAATCAGCTTTCTTTAGAATTGAGATTACTACACAATATTTGCAGTAGGATACTCTTTCCTAAGACTGGTAGATTTGACTATGTATCGGAAAGAGATATCTTTGTAATGGATGCCATAGTGACAGGCAAGCCTATCAATCTTCCCAGCATGATACTATGGTACATAGCAGACTGTGGAGGGAAAAGAAAATCTAGTCTGCCTTATGGAATGATCCTTACAAAGATTTTTCGAAGCCAAGGTGTAGTGATTTCTGATAATGAGCCTATGAAGAATCTAAGACACACTGATTTTTATAGCCTGGCAACAATTCATCGGATGGGATTTATCAAAAAGAATGGAAAATGGGAAAGGAAAGGAGTGACAGAAGATAGAGCTACAGATGCTGAGGCTGCAGGACCCTCTGTTAGACATCCTTCACCTGCACCTCCGAGCCCTTTGATTTCTGCCTCTGCTCCAGCCCCAGTTCCATCATTTGATCAAGCCTCATCATCTTCTGCCAGTTTCTCAGATCAACAACTTATGCAACTCAAAGCTCTACTTGATGATCAATCTGATAAACTTAAAACTGAATTTGAGAATAAATTTATGAATTTGAGAGAGACTCTTTATTCACTTGATGATCGTATCTCTAAGATAGAGTCTACTCTCAGCTCTTCTTCGGCATCCTTAAGTGGTGATCTCAAAAATATTTTGAAGAACTTAAGGATATATGCGGAGATGGAGAGACATATGCCAAGTGCAACGCGGAGCTTCAAGACAAGATTCAGAGTGCGTGCACCTTTGTTGATGAGAGGCTCAAGGATTATGTAAAATTCAATCTGAAGGAATGAAAAATATAGTAGATCATTTAACTAGAATTGTAAGAACTCATTTTTGAGTTATTAGATTTTCAATCCTTGTTATGTACTGAAGTTTTTGTTATGCTTTCATTTTGAAATCAATGTACTGAACATTTGATGTATTAGACCTTTTAATGAAATGAATTCTCTATATTGATTACTCAATGTATTTCCTTATTTCAATGAATGAATGAATGTCAAATCTTTTTGAATGAATGTTTATGCTTCTCTACCTTTTTGTTGATAACAAAAAAGGGGGAGAATTTTATAGTTCTATGATTGTGATATTTGAAAGAAATCAAAGTAATCAATGAGATAAAAATGAGATATTTAATTAAGTTTCATAGGGGGAGCTACCTCATTAAGGGGGAGCCTAAGCCTAACTATGAAAACAAAATAAATTCACTAATCAATCATGAACAAACTCAATGTTTTTGTCATCATCAAAAAGGGGGAGATTGTTGGAAGATTATAGAAAAATTATATGATCCAATCCTTTTGATTTTGATGATTACTAAAAGCCATTGAGTTATTAAAAGATGTAATGAGTTTATTTAAATGAGCAACAAATTTATTTTGAACAATCAATGAAATGCTCAAGTTTAACTTTAATCAATTTTGAAAGTGACTTTAAGCTCAATGTTCAAACTTTCAAAAAGAAATTTTATAATTCATGTTTTAATCAATGAGTTTTTGGAATAGTTCTTGAATCAATTCTAAATGTCAATTTTATTGTATTCAAGTCAAAACATGAATTAAAATGAATCTGGAACGATTTTAATGTCAATCAGAAAGTTTCTGATTTTTGATACGTTCCGGAGCCGACTCCTGAGTTTCAGAGTCGACTCCGCTCAGTGTACAGAAATGTGCATCTGTGTCGAGTCGACCCACGAAATTTCGAGTCGACCCCTGATTCTGTCGAGCCGACTCCCTGACTGTGCGAGTCGACTCCGCTCAGACACCAGAAGAGTGTTTTTTTGAGCACTTCGCGAGTCGACCCCAAGCCTTTCACGAGTCGACTCCCGACTATCAGGAGTCGACACTTTATTTTGGCGAGTCGACCCCTAACCTTTATAAACATTTCTATTTTGGTAAGACGAGCTCGAGCCGACTCGGGAAAAGCATGAGTCGACTCCAGCAAATCTGGCAATATTTTTTTTTACGATGACACGTCACTCCAACGGTAAGATTTTTGAATAACGGCTATTTTTCCTTGTCTCTAACGGATATATTTTTGCAGAATCTATAAATAGAGGAGCTCTTTTCATATCACACAATTTTTGAAATCAAAAAGAGAGAAAAGAATATCTTTCAAAAAGAGGGAAAAACAGAGCATATTGGAAAAATCTTCTAGCTCAAAGTAGAGTGATTCAAAAGGAGTGAAATCAAAGAGGAAGTTTCGTCTGCTCCAGATCTTCAATCCACAAAAGTCAAAAGAAAATCCAAGAGCTTTTCAAAGATCAAATCGAAGGATTTTCTACATTCAACAAAAGGAGAAAAAGCTTCATCTCAACTCCAAAGTTTTCAAACGGTCAAGGATCTTGCTGAGGCCTGATTCAACACTTCAAGAGGAGTTAAAGAGGAGAAGGAAGAAAGCCAAAGCCACATCCATCTGCAATCTTATCAGGCTTTTCTAACCTTTTATTCTTTTATACTTAATTTGTATATTTGCTCAAGGGGAGCTGTTCAATACTTAAACTCTGAATATTTTGATTGGTTGCTGATTCAATCAGTGGATTGAATCAGTGGAGGTTGATATACCTCGTTGCAAGCCGGAGTGCTTGTGTTGGGTTAGTTGTGAGCCCGTGAAAAACAACGTGTAGGGTTTTGTGCTGGTAAGCCCGAGTAAAACCAGCTGGGTTCGTTGTGATCCCGAAAAACAACAAGTTTGAGTTGTGAGCTTGGAAAACAACTCAACTGTAATCTGAGGAGATTATAGTGTGGACCCAAGTGAATCTTGGGAGTGGACGTAGGTGTTGGTTGCACCGAACCACTATAAAATTATCTTGTGTTTGCCGTGCTATATTTTCTCTCTCTCTATCTCTCTATTAATTGCTTGTGCATTGCTTCTTAGTTAATTTCACTCACTTGCACATCTTGAACAAATCTGTTTAAAACATTTCAAAAAGTCTTAAATTTTTAAGAACCCAATTCACCCCCCCCCCTCTTGGGTTGCCATCTGGGCCAACAGTGTTGACGCTAGCACCACCTCGCGATTGGCCAGAGGCGAAGCGTCTCACATGCTTGGCACCTGCCGAGGCGATTCCACCTATGGGGAGAATCCACATGGCAGAGCAGGTGGGGCAGGACGATTCGAATTGATAAGTCGGGGGGAAAGATAAATCTCATCATTTTGCCTCAACTGTCATCGTCTTCTTCCTCTAGCTCCCGAGTTCGTCTGCATCCCGAGAACCAGTTTCCACCATTTTTCGCTGCAGGTTAGCTCCTTGTCCTTCCCAAAACCTCCTCCTCCTTCCTTCGAACCTCTGCCATGGCCTCCTCACCGTCCTGGTCCTCTTCAGCCTCCCCTAATGACCAAATTTCCCTCTCGAGGCTTCGTGCCTCTTCATCTCCTACACCCTCATGGTCCTTCGATCTGGAGGATCACATTCCAATCCTTACACAATGAGCTGCTCGCAGGGCTTCAGCGCAAAATCGTCGAGTGGCTACTGGCACCTCACTGAGGGTGGGGGCGGAATCCCCGACGGGGACTGCCTTGACGATAACGGGCCAGGACTTGGCCAACATCAGGGCCCATTACCAAATCCCTAGGGACATAGGGCTCTTCATCCCGACCCCAAACGATAGGGTAGTGTCCTCCCGACCTAGTAGGATAGCCCTGTACGAGATTACCTTGAGGTTGGGCCTTCATCTACCTTTTCACCCTTTCTTCATTAACCTCCTTGACTATTACTCTTTGACTCCCACTCAGTTGGTCCCGAACTCCCTTTGGACCATCTGTGCCTTCGTATCCTCTGTCACTTCCACCAAATCACACCCAGACTCTCCATCTTCCGTAGCTTCTATACCCTCCGATAGCAGGCGGGCTAGTGGCTGTTTCAGCCCCGACCTGGCCGAGTCCTCAAACTACACCTCCCCTCCTCTGTCAAGGGATGGAAGTCCTAATTCTTTTTTTTTTGATCTTGACCAAGTCAAACCCGAGTGGGGGGACCCCGACTTCGACCCAACATAAATTCAACCATACTCCCGAGGGACAAAGAAGCGTTGGGGCAGCTATTAACGACCAATGTCCCCAAGTGTAATCAGCTTCTGTCGGAGGGCAATCTCTGACTGGCGAGGGTCTCCACCTGGAGCGGTGAGTAGCCACCATCCCCATACTTAGCCAAATCTCCTTCTCTCCTGCAATTTTTTTTTACTAACTCCGACCGACGTTGTGCAGTGATGAAGCTCCCGACCCTTAAGCTCAGGAAGGCTGCTGCCAAAAGGAAGAGGGCCCTGGAGGGGCCGAGCAAGGGGCAGTAGGCCCCAGCCTTTAGGCATTCGGTGGCACGAGTCTCTCTGCCACCTGAGCACCAAGAGCCTCTGGCCACACCAGAGGTGGACCTGACAGCGGACACCCCTCCGAAGGGGGTGAGGGTTGAAAGTGCGGCGACGGAACCCCAAGTCCTCGCCGAGCCGACCTCGGCGAAGGCGGAATGGAGCTGGGGAAAGGGGCCATTGGAGGCAGCGAGCCCACCCCCAAAGGAGATACCGGCGGGCAGCCCCCCGTGCACTGAGCCCAAGCCTACCGAGACCGCCGAGGGGAGCAGGGTCGGGCCTATCCCCCTGGGTTTTCACTCATGAATGACGGGCGTCGAGCGGAGCGGCTCATCTCCCAAGTCATCCTGCCCAAGTTCCAGGAGGAGCTTAGGCACCTGGGGGCGTCCAGGTTCTTCAGAGAGGCCTTCATGGCCCTCATCCAGGTAAGCAATCCGTGACCCATGGCTTCAAATACCCGACTGCGTATGACTGATACACTTCGAATGCAGGTGGCAAACTCCCTGATGCTCACAAGGGAGGTAATCGATGAGGGCGAGGCCATCATCTGCCAGGCCTGGTGGGACGCCGAGGAGGCCCATGCCCGAGCCGAGGCGGTAGAAAGGGCCTTGGAGGCAGTAAGAATCGACCATGCTGCTGAGGCAAGGGAGGCCGCCAGCTGAGCGAAGGCCGATGCCAACTGGATCCGGGCTGCATTGAATCAGCTCGAGGAGGCCGAGAGCCTCGTCGAGGCCATAAACATTCACATTGTCAAGCTGGACTCCATCGTCCAATCAGCGGAGGCTAGGGCCGAGCATGCTGAGGACTGAGAGGAGGGCCGCCTCGCTGGCAAAGGAGAAGGAGGCGCGGGCCCAAGAAGTAGAGGCTGCCGCCGAGGCCAGGGTCTGCAAGGCAGAGACTACGACTGAGGCTAGAGTCGCAGCGGCAGTGGAAGAGTTCAGAGTATCAGAATGCTTCGCTGACGAGCTGATCGAAGCCAACACAGACGCCTACTTTCAAGGGTTCCGTGATGCCAAAGAAAAAGTGTCTCGGGTCCTGGACCTCCCCTGCACCTTGGATAAAGAGCCGGAACTAGCATCCGAGGGGGCCCCATCCGACGACGAGCCCGCCACTGCCGACCCTTGATTTTTGCCATTTTTCCTTTAGTTTTTTTTTGTACCA
The DNA here is from genome assembly GCA_900491605.1 of Calamus simplicifolius. Taxonomy (NCBI): domain Eukaryota; kingdom Viridiplantae; phylum Streptophyta; class Magnoliopsida; order Arecales; family Arecaceae; genus Calamus; species Calamus simplicifolius. Next base: position 11,026 of record UESW01004659.1, read on the forward strand.
TGTCCGACTTAGTCGGCATTTTGTAAGCACTTTGAGTATCAATGAAAATATTTTTAGTTACCCAAAATGTGTGGTGTTTAAGTCCTCAGCTTGCTGACGTGGGACCCTAGGGGCTGCATCGGTAGAGGGGTAGTTTCTGCCCATTCACCATGAGCAACTTCGACTTAGCTGCTATGTAGGGTCGGACCCCCAGGAGAGCCAAGGTCGGGTTAGGGATTACGTCTACCTCGGCCCGCCAAGTGTCGATGGGACATTGATTTTTGGTGCCAATGGGACATCAGCTCAATATTGTTGGAACATCGGCCTTCGGACGTTGAGGTCGACTGGGGCTTCTGAGTGCCGATGGACACCGGCCTTGGAATGCCGAGGTAGACTTGGGCTTCTTGGGGCCGGTGGTACATCGAACTTCGATGCCGATGGTACATTGGTCTTGAAGTGCCGAGCTAGCCTTGGGCTTTTTGGAGCCAGTGGTACGTCGGTCTTAAGCACCAATGGTACATTGGTCTTGAAGTGCCGAGCTGGCCTCGGGCTTTTTGGAGCTGATGGTACACCGGTCTTCGATGCCAATGATACATTAGTCTTGAAGTGCCGAGCTGGCCTCATGCTTTTTGAAGCCGGTGGTACACCGGTCTTTGGAGCCAATGGTACATTGATCTTGAAGTGTCGAGCTGGCCTTAGGGTTTTTGGAGCCGGTGGTACATTGGTCTTCGGTGCCAATGGTACATTGGTCTTGAAGTGCCGAGCTGGCCTCAGGCTTTTTAGAGCCGATGGTACACCGGTCTTCGGTGCCCATGGTACATTGGTCTTAAAGTGCTGAGCTAGCCTCGGGCTTTTTGAAGCCGATGGTACACCGGTCTTCGGGGCCAATGGTACATTGGTCTTGAAGTGCCGAGCTAGCCTCGGGCTTTTTGGAGCCGATGGTACATCGGTCTTCGGTGCCAATGGTACATTGGTCTTGAAGTGCCGAGCTGACCTCAGGATTTTTGCTGAAAAGCTGGGTTATTTGAACACGTGTTTATTAATATAGAGTGTGGGGCGAGAGCCCGAAAGAATGCAAGTGTGCAATTCAATGTAAAGAAAGGGTACACTACTGATAATACCGATGGAGGTTGTCAGCGTTCCACGTCCACGGGAGCGGCTTCCCATCTAGTCCTTCAATTTTGTACGCTCCATGATGGAGTGCCTCGGTGACTCGGTAGGGTCCTTCTCAATTTGGTGATAGCTTGCCTCCTTCCATCGGTTTTGAAACTTCGGCCCGCCGAAGGATCAAGTCCCTCGACAAGAATGTCTTTGGGCAGACACGGGCATTGTAATGCCTGGCCGTTCGCTGTCGGTAGGCTGCCATCAGGAGTCGCGCTCGATCCCGTATCTCCTCCACTAGGTCAAGGTTGGCCCGCAACTGATTCAAGTTGTCCTCCTCGCTGTATGACTCCACCCGGGGGCTCGGGGCACCTATCTTTACAGGAATGACAGCTTGAACCCGAAGACTAGGCTGAAGGGATCTCTCCGGTGGGGGCTTGCGGTGTTGTGTGGTATGCCCACAGCACATTGGGGAGCTCCTCCACCCACCGTCCTATGCAGTATCTAGCCAGGCTCTAAGTCCTTGGAGAATGATGCGGTTGGTCACCTCAGCTGCGCCATTGGTCTGTGGGTGTTCGACTGAGGTAAACCGCTGATGAATGCCCAGCTCGGTGCAAAATCCTCTGAAGGATGTGTTGTTAAACTACCGACCGTTGTCGGTGACGAGGGTATGCGGTAGCCCGAACCGGCTTATTATGGACTTCTAGAAAAAGGATCTCACCTTGCCATCAGTGATCTTAGTGAGTGCCTTGGCCTCGATCCACTTGGTGAAGTGGTCAACAGCTATTAGCAGGAACTTGCGCTGACCGAAGGCCAGGGAAAATGGTCCCAGGATGTCCATACCCCACTGAGAGAAGGGCCAAGGTGACACCAATGGGCTTAGCTGAGACGTCGATTGCCGCTGGATGCTAGCATGGCGCTGGCAACTATCACACCTTTTGACGAGCTCGGCTGTGTCCTCCCTTATCGTTAGCCAGTAGTACCCTTGCTGTAGGGCTTTGTATACCAGAGCCCTGCCCCCCAGGTGACTTTCGCATATGCCCTCATGGATTTTTCACATGATATAATCAGCTTCCGCTGGGCCGACACACTTGAGGACCGGGTATGAGAACGACCTTCGGTAGAGCTTTTCGTCCATCATTAGAAACTTCGGGGCCCACTGATTAAGCAGTCTCGCCTCAGCTGAGTCTTTATGGAGGGCACCATCAGTCAGGTATTGGATGTAGGCGTCCATCTAAGAGGGATTTTGCTCGACTGGCAGAGCCTCTTCTGTGGCTTCAATGCTTGAGGTTTGCAGATGCTCCATGTATGTTCTCCCCAAGGTCCCGTTGGCCGAGGTGGCCAAGCGAGACAATGCGTCGGCCATGGCATTCTTCTCCTGGGGAATATAGCTGATGCGGAAATAGATAAACTGAGAGGCCTAGGATTGCACCTTGCTCAGGTAACGGGACATGGTTGGGTCTCTGGCCTCGTACTCCCCGGCGACTTGCCCAGAGACAAGCTGAGAGTCTATGAAGGCCCTCAGATGCCTCGCCCCGAGCTCCTTGGCTAGCTTCATCCCTGCCAGCAAGGCTTCATACTCCGCTTGATTGTTGGTGGCTGGAAAAGAAATCGGAGGGCGTACTCTATCACCTCCCCCTTAAGGCTCGCAAAAATAAGTCCAGCCCCACTCCCTTGGAAATTCGATGCGCCATCAACATGGAGGATCCAGTCTTCCTCCCCTGCCTCCTCAGCCATGGGGGACTCCACGCGCATCTCAGGGTGCGACTCCTCCGGATGCTCCTCGGCCCAAGTGCACTCAATCAAGAAATCGGCTAACACCTGGGATTTCATTGCAGATCTCGGCCAAATGGACAAGTCGAACTCCCCCAGCCTGATGGCCCACTTTGCTAGCCGATCGAAGGTGTCAGGACGGGACAAGATGGTTCGGAGAGGTTGGTCCGTGAGCACTACGATTGGGTGAGCTTGGAAGTAGGGTCGGAAGCGTGAGCAAAGATGATCAGGGCAAAGATGATCTTTTCGGTCTTGGATTATTTGGTCTCAGCATTGTTAAGTACTTTGCTAGTGTAATAGACCGGCTTCTACGTCCCATCGGCGTTCATGCGAATAAGTACGAAGCTGACGGCCTTAGGGAAGGCTGCAAGATATAGAAAGAGTTCCTTCCCGCTCCTTGGCTTGGACAATAGTGGCAGAGTGGATAAAAACTTCTTTAGCTCCTCGAAGGCTTTCTGGCATTTCTTTGTCCACTCGAAGCTGTTGACCTTGCGCAGCATTTTAAAGAAAAGCAGACACCTCTCTGCCGACTTGGACAAGAAACGGCTCAAGGCTGCCACCCTCCTAGTCAGGCGCTGTAACTCTTCTTGTTAGCCAGAGACCTCATGTCCAGAATGGTTCGAATCATGTCGGGGTTGGCCTCAATTCCTCGCTGCGTCACCATGAAGCCCAAAACTTGCCTGCTGTAACCCCGAAGGCACACTTGCGAGGGTTCAGCCTTATCTGATATCGATGGAGATTGCTGAAGGTCTTCGCGAGGTCAGCAACATGGTCGGTAGCGCGGGCGCTCTTGGTCAGCATGTCATCCACGTACACCTCCATATTATGCCCGATCTGGTCTTCAAAGACCCTATTCATTAACCTCTGGTAGGTGGCCCTTGCATTCTTTAACACAAATGGCATCACCTTGTAGCAATATAACCCCTTCTCAGTCACAAATGAGGTTGCCTCATCATCAGTCGAGTCCATCTTAATTTGATTGTACCCCAAGAAGGCATCCATGAAGTTAAGGGTCTCATGGCCGGACGTAGTGTCCACCAACTGGTCGATCTAAGGTAGTGGGAAGCTATCCTTGGGGCATGCCTTATTGAGGTCGATGAAGTCCCCGCACATCCTCCAACTCCCACTGGCCTTGCGGACCATCACGACATTTGCTAGCCAGTCGGGGTAGTGCACTTCACGAATGTGGCCGGCCGCCACCAACTTATGCACCTTCTCGTCTATGGCCTTCTGTCTGTCGGGGGAGAAGCTCCTTTTCCTCTGCCGGATAGGTCAGCACTCTGGCTTGATGTTGAGCCGGTGGGTAATCACTTCCTCTGGTATGCCTGGCATGTCAGACGTCGACCATGCGAAGATGTTAGTGTTAGCTCGCAGGAAAGCGAGGAGCTGGTCGCGAGCCTCCTCTGGGAGTAGGTCCTCGATCTGGACTGTCCTCGCCGGGTCCTCCCCTAGAGGTAAGGTCAGCAGGTGCTCGGCCGGCTCCCCTCTTCTCTCTGAGTTTCGAAGGTCCAGTGCTTCTGATGTAGGTACAGGTACTGCCCCCTGAGGACTGAGGGCCATGTGGTAGCAAAGCGGCAGCAGGCTCTGCTCTCCTCGCATTTCCCCGACCCCCTCACTAGTGGGGAATCTCACCAGGAGCCTTTTCATGGAGATAACAATATCCAGAAGATTGAGTCGGGCCTTCCAAGGATGGCGTTGTAGGCGAGGGACACTTCAACCACAAGATTGAGTTGGGAGCAGGTTCATACGAACAAAGGCATCATAACTCAAAATGTCCATCGAGCTTCCACTGTCAACTAGAATTCTTTTTACAGGATGCTTAGCGATCGTCATGGACACGACGATGCTATCATCATTTTTGTTGACCACCCCCTCTAGGTCCCTTTTAGGAAAGGGAATTATAGAATCTAACCCCTCCTTCCCCCTCGGCCTCTTGGGTGGACCGGCTGCCCCCTAGGAGATCATTGCCATAGTCTTCTCAGTCGGAGCATTGTAGATCATTGGTGGCGGAGGCGCTGACAGGCCAGGTGCACCCGGGTTGTTCCTCTGAATGAACTTTCCCAGGTTGCCACGCTGGATGAGGTCCTCTATCGCCTTCTTTAGCTGGCTTCCCCTTCCGTCTAGCTAGTTAGCTAGCTTACCCTTCCGTCTAGCTAGCCGACACATCTGTTAGCTAACTGACATGTTATCACTGTGGCTTGGCCGAATGTTCTCCATTTTAGTTAGCTAGATAGCTAGTTGGTCCCTTCCTTGGCTAGCTGGTATTCCATTCTAGCTAACTATGCTTCCTGTTATCCTTGCTAGCCGAGCCATGCTTATTTTTAGCTAGCTGGTTAGCTAGCTTTGTCTCCTTCTGAGTTAGCTGAAATTCCATTTTAGTTAACTACTTTTTGTATGTTCACTGTGCTAGCCGAATGCTATGGGATTCAGTTAGCTGTCTAGCTAACTTATCCTCTCTCTTAGCTAGCTGGCCTCTTTTTAGTTAACTAATTTTCCTATTACTTTACTTGGCCGAACGGTTCCTATTTTTGGCTAACTGGTGAGCTAGCTGAGTGCTTCTCTTAGCTAGCTAGCATACCCTGTTAGTTAACTGCTTTACCTTGAGAGCTAACTACTTTTCATTATTAGCTAACTATTTTTCATAGGTTCCACCAAGCCGAGCGGTTGCATTTCCTAGTTAGCTAGAGAGCTAACTACCACTTCCAAGCCGTGTGGATTCATTCTCTAGTTAGCTGAAGAGCTAACTACCTTTTGGCTTAGTTAGCTGGAGAGCTAACTATTCTTCTCTTGGCAAGTGGATGCTTTTCTTAGCTAGCTAAGGAGCTAGCTGCCTTGGACGGACATCTTCCTCTTGCCATGGTGTTTTGATCTTAGTTAGCTAAAGAGCTAACTCTTCTTCTTCTTATGGCAGTTTCCTTCCACCAAGTCGAGAGCCTCTTTTTTCTAGTTAGCTGAAGAGCTAACTATCTTGTTGTGGCTTCTATCTTCATGAACATTGAATGCTTGCTTGGTTAGCTGGAGAGCTAACTACTTCTTGCTTAGTTAGCTGGAGAGCTAACTACTTCTTGGCTTGGTTAGCTAGAGAGCTAACTAGCAAGCTAGCTAAGGAGTTAGCTACTCTTCCCTGGGATAAGCTTCATGCCGTGAGCCCTTTGTGGTTAGTTAGCTAGTTAGCTAGAGAGCTAACTACCTTACCTTTTGTGGCTGAATTTATTCCTCTTGCTGTGAGATTTCAAAATTAGCTAGCTAGTTAGCTAGCTTGTGGCTTTTCTTTCCTTCTTGGCCGAGCGTCTTCAAGCCTCTCAGCTACCTGGGATTAACTCTAGATATTTGGGTGTGCTCTCTCTCTCTCTTCTTTAATTGATTTCTATTTTTAACTATACTAACTTTTGATCTCTTGGATTATGGCAAAGATCTTCCTCCTCAAATGGATTCAGTTCATTCAATGCTTAAGGAAAATAATCTCAATGGTTATCTTTTCTTCCCGTTTTACTTTCCATTTATTTCAAATGTATCTAACGGATATTTTTGTTGTTGAATTGCTTTAAATAGCTAGGATTAGAAGAATAAAATGATGAATTTGAAAGAGAAAAACAAGAGAAAGAAATCCAAGAAAAAGAGCCTTTACTGCATATTTTTCGGAGTGTTGAAAAGCAAGATCGTGTGCATTGAAGTTGACAAATCCTCAAGATCATTCATTGCTCAAAGGTCGTCCAATCCATTAAAGCCTTCAAGCATTCAAAGCTTCAGCTACCTCGGAGCTTCTTCATTTATTGCTGAAGATTTGCTACAAAATTTGTAAAGTATATCTTGAATATTTGCTCATTGTAGGAGCTACTTGTTCTTATTTATTCTGAACATTTGTAAAAGGGTTAGAGTTAACCCTTGGTTCTTGTTGGCTTCCTTGTGCCGTTAAACAAGAGGACTAGGTAAGGCTAGGGGTTAGGCTGCTTGTGCCGTATAAACAAAAGGGCCAGCATGGGAAGGCTAGAGGTTGTAATCGTTGTGATACGATTGGAGTGAAATTTCCAAAGGGATTTTGGGGAGTGGACGTAGGTGCTGAGTTTGGCACCGAACCACTATAAACTCTCTTGTGTTTGTGGTTGCTTGATTTTCTGTGTTATTATTCGGTGCACTTCACTACACCGCTGCCATGTAAATTTAAATTAGTGTCAAAGCACATACCTGCGCTAGTAATTAATTTTTAATTACCCAATTCACCCCCCTCTTGGGTTGCTACATCTGGGCAACAGAGATTTTTAACTGCAACAACTTAAATATATGCTATTAGAGCTAGAATTACCTCAGCTGCTGGCACCAGACTTGCCTTGCAATGGATCTGCTTGTTAAGGGATTTAGATTGTACTAGATTATCGGACTCAATCCAATTACCGGATTCGAAGAGCCGGCCGGTATTGTTATTTATTGTCACTATCTCCCCGTGTCAGGATTGGGTAATTTGCGCGCCTGCTGCCTTACTTAGATGTGGTAGCCATTTCTCATGCTTCCTCTCTTGAATCGAACTGTAATTCTCCGTCACCCGTCACGTTATCATGGTAATTCCCTACCTGTCTCCTGATTTAGGAGAAATACGTATGGTAGCGGCACAAGGCCGAGCCCGACCTCCCGATCGGCCACCTGGGAGGTAACCTGCGATAAGAGATCGAAGCACCACCGAGGGCAACGGAGGGGAGAAAGGGGTAGCACCGCCGCCCACGGGAGGTTTCCAAAGGAAGCGGACATGTAACATCATGGCCACCCATGTCACCTCGGGGCTCTAGCGAAACGAGCGGCATAGATTACAATATAAATATATAAAATTATCACTATGTAATATTAAATATAATAAACTATAATAATTACTTAATAAATTAATATTATAAAATATTAATATTTAGCGACATAACTGTGTAGTGATGCATTTAGCGCCGCATATTCATGCATTGCATCGCTAAATTTCTGCCAAGGCGAGGTTAAGGTGGCAAATTAGCGACGCATCTATTAGCGATGCAAATTAGCGATGGATTAGCTACGCAAAATAGCAACTCATTAATTTCGTCGCTAATTAGCGACACAATAAATGCGTAGCTAATCCCAATATATAAACCCCCCTTCTTCCTCCCTGATTTCCCCCCTCCCCCCCAAACCGGCCGATCCTCTCCCTCCCTCTTTCTCCTTCTTCCTCTTCCCCACCTCTGGCAGCACTTTGGCAGCCCTCCAGCACCCGACCACCTCACCGGCGATACCTATTTCCGGGTAAACCCCACCTTCCTCCCCCTCCTCCCCCCCATCTCTCCAATCTCCCTGTTGCCCTCCCCCTCCCGTCGCTGGCCATGGCAGTGGCCTGGCCGATTGGCTGCCGGCGGTGGCTAGGCCACGGCAAGGGGAAAAAATTTCAAACCCCCCAAGCCCCCTCCGGCCCTCCCTCTCCCATCACCGTGCCCAGCCGTGGCCGGCTGGTTGCCGGCCGTTGCCTTGCCACGGAAGGGAAAAAAATTTCAGAACCCCCCCCCAAAGCCCTCCGGCCCTCCCTCTCCCATCGTCGGCCATGGCAGTGGCCATGGCCGGGTGGTTGCCGGCCGCGGTCTGGCCACGGTGGCTAGGCCACGACAAGGGAAAAAAAAAATTCAAAACCCCCCCAAGCCCCCTCCGGCCCTCCCTTTCCCATCGCCGGCCATGGCCGCGCCCGGCCGTCGCCGGGTGGCTGCCGGCTATTGAGGTGATTATTATGTCATAATATTAATAATTATAATTATATTATATATAATATATATTATATATATATTATTATTATATATTATTATATAATATATATTATAATATAATAATAATATATTATTATAATATATATATATATAATAATAAATTATGGTATTCTAATAAATAATGATTGCAATATAACATCATTGTAATATTTGCTAATTAGTAATTCTGATAGTAAATTAATTAAATAAATTACTTTATGATTAATTAGTCCTTCTGCCTCTCATTACTTTGAGAGTCATGTCCACACGAGCCGAAATCTTGATCGTGGATGAAGGAGAACCTAATGACGGTAGAATATCAGTTTTTAAAGGTATCGGACGAAGGAGAATCTAATGACGGTAGAATATCAGTTTTTAAAGGTATAGGACGAATATCAGTTTTTAAAGGTATCGGACGAAGGAGAACCTAATGAGGTCGTTTATTTGGGAGGCAAAAGTAGAGAGATTTGAGCAGTCAAATTGTGCAGAAGTTAGAAACAGAGTTGCTTATGAATGTGAGTAATATCATAATGGCTTTTATTTTTCAAATTGGTTACTTTGTAGGTAAACGGTCAATGGTTCACAACCGACAATATTTTCATTAAATGTCTAGCGCAATGGCCATTGAAGACCGTAACAACCTCTACTGGCTACTTTGTTAATGGGTATAAATTTCAAATTGAACGACTAGCCTCTTCAAGAGGCATGCATAACTGGGGTGTGTGTTAAAGAAGAAAGTGTTATAGCAAATATGCAGGATTATTACGGAAAGTTAGTAGAGGTGGTTGAAGTTGAATATCCCGGTTGGCCTATAAAATGAACCGTATTTTTCGTTGCAATTGGTTTGATTCGACTTTTCCTGTGGGTAAAAGGGTTCATAACGACTACAATCTAGTTGAAGTCAACCATCGGTGAAGATTGCAGAAATATGAACCATTCATCCTTGCATTCCAAGCTCAACAAGTGTTTTACTGTGGATATCCAAGTTTGCGCAACGGCAAGCGTGATTGGTGGGCTGTTTCTAAAATTGTCCCACGTTCAGCAATCATATTAGACGAGAGTCCATCAAGTCAATCAACTGAGTGCCTTGCATTTCAAGAGGATAAGATGGAAATGCATGCAATTGAGGATGACACAAGGGCTCCTGAAACATTAGTTAGAGATCCAAATGGTGATGTCCAAGAAATTGAGGATGCAAATGTTCGGTTTCCGTTCGATGATAATGACACTGAATCATAATCCGATGGCATCGGATGTTGAGCCAACATTTGATGAAACAAATGATACTGATTAAACATAGAGGTTTATTCAATTTTAATTTATTTTTATAAGTGCTAAATTTGTACATATTCAATCATTATTCGTATTTATATTGCATCGATCTTTACTATTTTCAGTATGTTGGACCGAGATAGATCTTCTAGCGATGGACAGAGCGAGCAGGGATGTAGCCCTGCCGCATCAGATCACTTCATGATCATTGGAGATGGAGAGTTCAGATCTACAGCATTCGAGTCTCATAGCCGATCGACACAAACCTCTGAGAGTTCTTCCTACATCGGCCGCACCGTACTTCGACTGGATGCTGATGGGCAGTAAGTATATACTAATTATAAATCTATGTTTATGTTTTAAAGTCAATTACTTATTAACATGCATTTTTTTAAAATCTTTATTGAGCAACATACTATAACGAGCCGGATCAGCTCCATATTCCAAAGGCGTGCTGATCCCACTGGCTACGATTGGCACCATGTATCTGTGGCCATGAGGGAGTTTTATTTTTCAGAGTTTCAGGTAAACTTATTAAATACAATTTATCACTATTATAAAATTTTTTAATCTTAATATATTCTTAAATTAACTATTTATTTCAATACAGAAAAAGTTTACGTGGGACCCTACCATCCATGATGTCGTTAGGGCAGCATGGAATGCTCTTGCGGCACGCCGATACTCTGACATGCTTCATCATTGGAGGAGATCGAGTGAGCATCCTATGCATGTGCCTGAGGGTATTTGGCATGACTGGAAGTAAGTGTGGCAGTCTGAGGCCTGGCAAAGGAGGTCCGCATCAGCCACCACGAACCATCGATCCGAGAAGGCCAGTTGTGGCACGGGTCTCTCCTACCACACTGCGGGGTCCATTTCAATTTAGGAGCACAGACGCCGTATGGTAAGAAAATAAATAATTTAATTACTAATTTAGTCATTTTTAAATACTTATATTTATATCATTTCTTCTTTTTGTAGTCTGAGCAGGAGGGTAGAGATCCTAGTGAGTTTCACCTATTCAGGGTGACAAATACTAGGAAGGATGGTACCTAGGTCAATGCACGATCACAGGAGGTTGCGGTAAGAAATTATCCTTATGTTGTAACTGTTTAATTTATAAACCTTTATTCAGGTTCGTATAATGATTCATTTATCGTTGATTCTATAATTCAAAGGCACGAGTCGAGAAGCTTCAATCCCAAACATCGCAGGTCGATTCCACTGATGGAGGGCCGCCCATCGAACTCTCACCATAGGAGAGTCAACATGTATTTTTGAAAGCTGTTAGTGCCCAGCCGCGAGACCGTAGGGTCTACGGTCTGGGCGCTAAAACTTCTAAATATTTTTTTGGCTCCAGTTCGCACTATTCTGGTGATATTCCTCTTGATCGTTTAGACGATATTCGAAGATCTATTACGGAGGAGGTTCGGCATGAGGTTTGGCAAGAGGTTTGGTAGGAGCTTGCAGACATGAGAGAGTAGATGCGTCAGATGCAAGATTTGGTTCGCCAAATATCGCAGGGTTCATTCCAGCCTACGCAGCCTTTCCGTGATTGTGATAGTGCAGATTCTTGATGTATTTTTTCTACTTATGTTTTGTATATCAAAATTTATAAGTATTAATATATTAAATTTTTATATATTATTAAAAATTTTGCGATGAATGTTTCGATCAATATTTGAATGCAATGAAATTTATAACAATTTAATTTTATTTTAAAAAATTAATTTGCGATGCTATTGCGATGAAAATTTTTTGTCGTAATTTTAAAAAAAAATTAAATTCATAATTTTGTGACTCATTAGCGATGCAAATTGCATCGCAATATTGCGACGCACTTGAATGCGTCGCAATATTGCGATGTATACAATGCATTGCAATATTGCGACGTAATTTGTCGCAAAATTGTGACGCAATTTGAAGTCACGAATGCGTCGCTAAATTGCGACGCATTATCTTTTATCGCAAAATAGTAACACATTTTTTTGTGTCGCAAAGTCATCGCTAAATAGCGATGAAATTGCAACGGATTGCTATTTGCGATGAAATTTATAACGACGGCCAAAATGCGTCGCTAATGCGTCAGTAAATAGATTTAGCAATGCATTAGCGATGCATTTTGGTGTCGCTAAATTTAGCGACACATTTTGGCGTCGCTAAAATAGATTTTTCTTGTAGTCTCTTTGGATGGGGTGCTCTATTTCTAGTTCAAATGGCATGGCCGGAGGGAATCGAGTCCCTCATATGACGAGGAGACAGCGGTCGAGATCTTCTGCGAAAAGTATCGAATGGTTGAAATTGCTCCGCTTCGTTAACCGAGTATTGGATACGCAGTATGCACTGCTTTTTCCCATTGTACTCGCGGTATTCTTGAAGTCTTCCATGAATGTTTATTTTTCTTTCAAATTCTTTCCCTCAATGTCCTTAAAAACACTTCTCAAGTACTAATATCCAAACTATTTGGCTCATCACTAAATCTCTCCCAATGAGATCAACAAAACATAGCCTAAATATACTGAGAAAGTTTGCATAAAAAGACGGATAATCAGGCATTGCTCATCCTTAAAGATGATATATTTCAAGCTAGAATTTCAATTTATGCATGCACTTTAGAAAGTAACTGTTGATGCCAAGTCACTCTCCCTCAATGCCGGGGAATGGAGATCCTCCTCCTCGAAGATTCCTGCAAGAAAGTCCTCGGAGACCAGTTGCTCCGGTGGGGACCCTCCGACGCTCAAGTTAGCAACTTGGGAATAGACAAGAGTAGTCTAGCCGAAAGAGCTAGAGAACTTGAGTTCAGGATCCTTCCCTCGTTGTGAGTGTGAGCTTTTATACCTGTTCGTAGGTCTCTTTTTCCCATTTCCAGAAGGTTATTGATTTTGAGGTGTCGTTGTCCAGTAACGGACGGAAGGCAAGGCCGACAGTGACAGGTCACAACCGACACTGGGCATGTCAAAGGTGTCTTGCCCCGCCTGCCACCTGCCAAGCGCGGCGCTATGGGTGGCAGGCGGACCTGGTCGTGTTAGGCGTGTGCTGTTATGGGGCATGGCCATGCATTGTTACAGTCGAGTAGTGGATAACGTGGCTGTTGCAGGCAGTTGGTGGGCCACGTGGGCGTATCAGGTGGCTCGAGGTAGTGGGTTGCTAGGCCCAGGGCTGAGGCCAAGGCCGAGGCGGCAGCTCGAGGCCGAGGCGGAAGCTCGAGGCCGAGGCTGAGGTGGAACTCCCGCCAGTCATCTCCTCTGTTAACTCTAACGGCATCGAATCAGCCACATCAGATGCCCCCTCACCCCTGAGACGAAGCGGGCCGATTCCTGCAAGGCGAAAGGGGTGTCACCTCCCAAGTGGCTGATCCCCACATGCCGCCAATTGCCGACGGGCATGCGTCCCTGGGTGCCATGACAACTTGGCATAGGCGACGTGGGGGATGCAATGGGATTGCCTCTGTCCTTCGTCCGATCAAGGGAGATCTGCCTCGAGACGGGTGTATCCTCTTGGAACTCATGAAACGCCACCGCCATCATTGCCATGATCGTGTTGACGCTAGCACCACCTCGCGATTGGCCGGAGGCGAAGCGTCTCACATGCTTGGCACCTACCGAGGCGATTCCACCTATGGGGAGAATCCACATGGCAGAGCAGGTGGGGCGGTACGATTCGAATTGATAAGTCGGGGGAAAGATAAATCTCGTCATTTTGCCTCAACTGTCATCGTCTTCTTCCTCTAGCTCCCAAGTTCGTCTGCATCCTGAGAACCAGTTTCCACCATTTTTCGCTGCAGGTTAGCTCCTTGTCCTTCCCAAAACCTCCTCCTCCTTCCTTCGAACCTCTGCCATGGCCTCCTCACCGTCCTGGTCCTCTTCAGCCTCTCCTAATGACCAAATTTCCCTCTTGAGGCTTCGTGACTCTTCATCTTCTACACCCTCGTGGTCCTTCGATCCGGAGGATCACATTCCAATCCTCACACAATGAGCTGCTCGCAGGGCTTCAGCGCAAAATCGTCGGGTGGCTGCTGGCACCTCACTGAGGGTGGGGGCAGAATCCCCGACGGGGACTGCCTCCACGATAACGGGCCAGGACTTGGCCAACATCAGGGACCATTACCAAATCCTAGGGACATAGGGCTCTTCATCCCGACCCCAAACGATAGGGTAGTGTCCTCCCGACCTAGTAGGATAGCCCTGTACGAGATTACCTTGAGGTTGGGCCTTCATCTACCTTTTCACCCTTTCTTCATTAACCTCCTTGACTATTACTCTTTGACTCCCACTCAGTTGATCTCGAACTCCCTTTGGACCATATGTGCCTTCGTAGTCCTCTGTCACTTCCACCAAATCACACCCAGACTCTCCATCTTTCGTAGCTTCTATACCCTCCGATAGCAGGCGGGCTAGTGGCTGTTTCAGCCCCAACCCGGCCGAGTCCTCAAAGTGCACCTCCCCTCCTCTGTCAAGGGATGGAAGCCCTGATTTTTTTTTTTTTTGATCTTGACCAAGTCAAACCCGAGTTGGGGGACCCCGACCTTCGACCCAACATAAATTCAACCATACTCCCGGGGGACAAAGAAGCGTTGGGGCAGCTATTAACGGCCAATGTGCCCAAGTGTAATCAGCTTCTGTCGGAGGGCAATCTCTGACTGGCGAGGGTCTCCACCTGGAGCGGTGAGTAGCCACCATCCCCATACTTAGCCAAATCTCCTTCTCTCCTCCAATTTTTTTTACTAACTCCGACCGACGTTGTGCAGTGNCTTGGCCAACATCAGGGCCCATTACCAAATCCCTAGGGACATAGGGCTCTTCATCCCGACCCCAAACGATAGGGTAGTGTCCTCCCGACCTAGTAGGATAGCCCTGTACGAGATTACCTTGAGGTTGGGCCTTCATCTACCTTTTCACCCTTTCTTCATTAACCTCCTTGACTATTACTCTTTGACTCCCACTCAGTTGGTCCCGAACTCCCTTTGGACCATCTGTGCCTTCGTAATCCTCTGTCACTTCCACCAAATCACACCCAGACTCTCCATCTTCCGTAGCTTCTATACCCTCCGATAGCAGGCGGGCTAGTGGCTGTTTCAGCCCCGACCTGGCCGAGTCCTCAAACTACACCTCCCCTCCTCTGTCAAGGGATGGAAGTCCTAATTCTTTTTTTTTTGATCTTGACCAAGTCAAACCCGAGTGGGGGGACCCCGACTTCGACCCAACATAAATTCAACCATACTCCCGAGGGACAAAGAAGCGTTGGGGCAGCTATTAACGACCAATGTCCCCAAGTGTAATCAGCTTCTGTCGGAGGGCAATCTCTGACTGGCGAGGGTCTCCACCTGGAGCGGTGAGTAGCCACCATCCCCATACTTAGCCAAATCTCCTTCCCTCCTGCAATTTTTTTTACTAACTCCGACCGACGTTGTGCAGTGATGAAGCTCCCGACCCTTAAGCTCAGGAAGGCTGCTGCCAAAAGGAAGAGGGCCCTGGAGGGGCCGAGCAAGGGGCAGTAGGCCCCAGCCTTTAGGCATTCGGTGGCACGAGTCTCTCTGCCACCTGAGCACCAAGAGCCTCTGGCCACACCAGAGGTGGACCTGACAGCGGACACCCCTCCGAAGGGGGTGAGGGTTGAAAGTGCGGCGACGGAACCCCAAGTCCTCGCCGAGCCGACCTCGGCGAAGGCGGAATGGAGCTGGGGAAAGGGGCCATTGGAGGCAGCGAGCCCACCCCCAAAGGAGATACCGGCGGGCAGCCCCCCGTGCACTGAGCCCAAGCCTACCGAGACCGCCGAGGGGAGCAGGGTCGGGCCTATCCCCCTGCGGTTTTCACTCATGAATGACGGGCGTCGAGCGGAGCGGCTCATCTCCCAAGTCATCCTGCCCAAGTTCCAGGAGGAGCTTAGGCACCTGGGGGCGTCCAGGTTCTTCAGAGAGGCCTTCATGGCCCTCATCCAGGTAAGCAATCCGTGACCCATGGCTTCAAATACCCGACTGCGTATGACTGATACACTTCGAATGCAGGTGGCAAACTCCCTGATGCTCACAAGGGAGGTAATCGATGAGGGCGAGGCCATCATCTGCCAGGCCTGGTGGGACGCCGAGGAGGCCCATGCCCGAGCCGAGGCGGTAGAAAGGGCCTTGGAGGCAGTAAGAATCGACCATGCTGCTGAGGCAAGGGAGGCCGCCAGCTGAGCGAAGGCCGATGCCAACTGGATCCGGGCTGCATTGAATCAGCTCGAGGAGGCCGAGAGCCTCGTCGAGGCCATAAACATTCACATTGTCAAGCTGGACTCCATCGTCCAATCAGCGGAGGCTAGGGCCGAGCATGCTGAGGACTGAGAGGAGGGCCGCCTCGCTGGCAAAGGAGAAGGAGGCGCGGGCCCAAGAAGTAGAGGCTGCCGCCGAGGCCAGGGTCTGCAAGGCAGAGACTACGACTGAGGCTAGAGTCGCAGCGGCAGTGGAAGAGTTCAGAGTATCAGAATGCTTCGCTGACGAGCTGATCGAAGCCAACACAGACGCCTACTTTCAAGGGTTCCGTGATGCCAAAGAAAAAGTGTCTCGGGTCCTGGACCTCCCCTGCACCTTGGATAAAGAGCCGGAACTAGCATCCGAGGGGGCCCCATCCGACGACGAGCCCGCCACTGCCGACCCTTGATTTTTGCCATTTTTCCTTTAGTTTTTTTTTGTACCATGTCCGACTTAGTCGGCATTTTGTAAGCACTTTGAGTATCAATGAAAATATTTTTAGTTACCCAAAATGTGTGGTGTTTAAGTCCTCGGCTTGCTGACGTGGGACCCTAGGGGCTGCATCGGTAGAGGGGTAGTTTCTGCCCATTCACCATGAGCAACTTCGACTTAGCTGCTATGTAGGGTCGGACCCCCGGGAGAGCCAAGGTCGGGTTAGGGATTACGTCTACCTCGGCCCGCCAAGTGTCGATGGGACATTGATTTTTGGTGCCAATGGGACATCAGCTCAATATTGTTGGAACATCGGCCTTCGGACGTTGAGGTCGACTGGGGCTTCTGAGTGCCGATGGACACCGGCCTTGGAATGCCGAGGTAGACTTGGGCTTCTTGGGGCCGGTGGTACATCGGAACTTCGATGCCGATGGTACATTGGTCTTGAAGTGCCGAGCTAGCCTTGGGCTTTTTGGAGCCAGTGGTACGTCGGTCTTAAGCACCAATGGTACATTGGTCTTGAAGTGCCGAGCTGGCCTCGGGCTTTTTGGAGCTGATGGTACACCGGTCTTCGATGCCAATGATACATTAGTCTTGAAGTGCCGAGCTGGCCTCATGCTTTTTGAAGCCGGTGGTACACCGGTCTTTGGAGCCAATGGTACATTGATCTTGAAGTGTCGAGCTGGCCTTAGGGTTTTTGGAGCCGGTGGTACATTGGTCTTCGGTGCCAATGGTACATTGGTCTTGAAGTGCCGAGCTGGCCTCAGGCTTTTTAGAGCCGATGGTACACCGGTCTTCGGTGCCCATGGTACATTGGTCTTAAAGTGCTGAGCTAGCCTCGGGCTTTTTGAAGCCGATGGTACACCGGTCTTCGGGGCCAATGGTACATTGGTCTTGAAGTGCCGAGCTAGCCTCGGGCTTTTTGGAGCCGATGGTACATCGGTCTTCGGTGCCAATGGTACATTGGTCTTGAAGTGCCGAGCTGACCTCAGGATTTTTGCTGAAAAGCTGGGTTATTTGAACACGTGTTTATTAATATAGAGTGTGGGGCGAGAGCCCGAAAGAATGCAAGTGTGCAATTCAATGTAAAGAAAGGGTACACTATGATAATACCGATGGAGGTTGTCAGCGTTCCACGTCCACGGGAGCGGCTTCCCATCTAGTCCTTCAATTTTGTACGCTCCATGATGGAGTGCCTCGGTGACTCGGTAGGGTCCTTCTCAATTTGGTGATAGCTTGCCTCCTTCCATCGGTTTTGAAACTTCGGCCCGCCGAAGGATCAAGTCCCTCGACAAGAATGTCTTTGGGCAGACACGGGCATTGTAATGCCTGGCCGTTCGCTGTCGGTAGGCTGCCATCAGGAGTCGCGCTCGATCCCGTATCTCCTCCACTAGGTCAAGGTTGGCCCGCAACTGATTCAAGTTGTCCTCCTCGCTGTATGACTCCACCCGGGGGCTCGGGGCACCTATCTTTACAGGAATGACAGCTTCGAACCCGAAGACTAGGCTGAAGGGATCTCTCCGGTGGGGGCTTGCGGTGTTGTGTGGTATGCCCACAGCACATTGGGGAGCTCCTCCACCCACCGTCCTATGCAGTATCTAGCCAGGCTCTAAGTCCTTGGAGAATGATGCGGTTGGTCACCTCAGCTGCGCCATTGGTCTGTGGGTGTTCGACTGAGGTAAACCGCTGATGAATGCCCAGCTCGGTGCAAAATCCTCTGAAGGATGTGTTGTTAAACTGCCGACCGTTGTCGGTGACGAGGGTATGCGGTAGCCCGAACCGGCTTATTATGGACTTCTAGAAAAAGGATCTCACCTTGCCCTCAGTGATCTTAGTGAGTGCCTTGGCCTCGATCCACTTGGTGAAGTGGTCAACAGCTATTAGCAGGAACTTGCGCTGACCGAAGGCCAGGAAAATGGTCCCAGGATGTCCATACCCCACTGAGAGAAGGGCCAAGGTGACACCAATGGGCTTAGCTGAGACGTCGATTGCCGCTGGATGCTAGCATGGCGCTGGCAACTATCACACCTTTTGACGAGCTCGGCTGTGTCCTCCCTTATCGTTAGCCAGTAGTACCCTTGCTGTAGGGCTTTGTATACCAGAGCCCTGCCCCCCAGGTGACTTTCGCATATGCCCTCATGGATTTTTCACATGATGTAATCAGCTTCCGCTGGGCCGACACACTTGAGGACCGGGTATGAGAACGACCTTCGGTAGAGCTTTTCGTCCATCATTAGAAACTTCGGGGCCCACTGCTTAAGCAGTCTCGCCTCAGCTGAGTCTTTATGGAGGGCACCATCAGTCAGGTATTGGATGTAGGCGTCCATCTAAGAGGGCTTTTGCTCGACTGGCAGAGCCTCTTCTGTGGCTTCAATGCTTGAGGTTTGCAGATGCTCCACGTATGTTCTCCCCAAGGTCCCGTTGGCCGAGGTGGCCAAGCGAGACAATGCGTCGGCCATGGCATTCTTCCCCTGGGGAATATAGCTGATGCGGAAATAGATAAACTGAGAGGCCTGGGATTGCACCTTGCTCAGGTAACGGGACATGGTTGGGTCTCTGGCCTCGTACTCCCCGGCGACTTGCCCAGAGACAAGCTGAGAGTCTATGAAGGCCCTCAGATGCCTCGCCCCGAGCTCCTTGGCTAGCTTCATCCCTGCCAGCAAGGCTTCATACTCCGCTTGATTGTTGGTGGCTGGAAAAGAAATCGGAGGGCGTACTCTATCACCTCCCCCTTAAGGCTCGCAAAAATAAGTCCAGCCCCACTCCCTTGGAAATTCGATGCGCCATCAACATGGAGGATCCAGTCTTCCTCCCCTGCCTCCTCAGCCATGGGGGACTCCACGCGCATCTCAGGGTGCGACTCCTCCGGATGCTCCTCGGCCCAAGTGCACTCAATCAAGAAATCGGCTAACACCTGGATTTCATTGCAGATCTCGGCCAAATGGACAAGTCGAACTCCCCCAGCCTGATGGCCCACTTTGCTAGCCGATCGAAGGTGTCAGGACGGGACAAGATGGTTCGGAGAGGTTGGTCCGTGAGCACTACGATTGGGTGAGCTTGGAAGTAGGGTCGGAAGCGTGAGCAAAGATGATCAGGGCAAAGATGATCTTTTCGGTCTTGGATTATTTGGTCTCAGCATTGTTAAGTACTTTGCTAGTGTAATAGACCGGCTTCTACGTCCCATCGGCGTTCATGCGAATAAGTACGAAGCTGACGGCCTCAGGAAGGCTGCAAGATATAGAAAGAGTTCCTTCCCGCTCCTTGGCTTGGACAATAGTGGCAGAGTGGATAAAAACTTCTTTAGCTCCTCGAAGGCTTTCTGGCATTTCTTTGTCCACTCGAAGCTGTTGACCTTGCGCAGCATTTTAAAGAAAAGCAGACACCTCTCTGCCGACTTGGACAAGAAACGGCTCAAGGCTGCCACCCTCCTAGTCAGGCGCGGTAACTCTTCTTGTTAGCCAGAGACCTCATGTCCAGAATGGTTCGAATCATGTCGGGGTTGGCCTCAATTCCTCGCTGCGTCACCATGAAGCCCAAAACTTGCCTGCTGTAACCCCGAAGGCACACTTGCGAGGGTTCAGCCTTATCTGATATCGATGGAGATTGCTGAAGGTCTTCGCGAGGTCAGCAACATGGTCGGTAGCGCGGGCGCTCTTGGTCAGCATGTCATCCACGTACACCTCCATATTATGCCCGATCTGGTCTTCAAAGACCCTATTCATTAACCTCTGGTAGGTGGCCCTTGCATTCTTTAACACAAATGGCATCACCTTGTAGCAATATAACCCCTTCTCAGTCACAAATGAGGTTGCCTCATCATCAGTCGAGTCCATCTTAATTTGATTGTACCCCAAGAAGGCATCCATAAAGTTAAGGGTCTCATGGCCGGACGTAGTGTCCACCAACTGGTCGATCTAAGGTAGTGGGAAGCTATCCTTGGGGCATGCCTTATTGAGGTCGATGAAGTCCCCGCACATCCTCCAACTCCCACTGGCCTTGCGGACCATCACGACATTTGCTAGCCAGTCGGGGTAGTGCACTTCACGAATGTGGCCGGCCGCCACCAACTTATGCCTTCTCGTCTATGGCCTTCTGTCTGTCGGGGGAGAAGCTCCTTTTCCTCTGCCGGATAGGTCAGCACTCTGGCTTGATGTTGAGCCGGTGGGTAATCACTTCCTCTGGTATGCCTGGCATGTCAGACGTCGACCATGCGAAGATGTTAGTGTTAGCTCGCAGGAAAGCGAGGAGCTGGTCGCGAGCCTCCTCTGGGAGTAGGTCCTCGATCTGGACTGTCCTCGCCGGGTCCTCCCCTAGAGGTAAGGTCAGCAGGTGCTCGGCCGGCTCCCCTCTTCTCTCTGAGTTTCGAAGGTCCAGTGCTTCTGATGTAGGTACAGGTACTGCCCCCTGAGGACTGAGGGCCATGTGGTAGCAAAGCGGCAGCAGGCTCTGCTCTCCTCGCATTTCCCCGACCCCCTCACTAGTGGGGAATCTCACCAGGAGCCTTTTCATGGAGATAACAATATCCAGAAGATTGAGTCGGGCCTTCCAGGATGGCGTTGTAGGCGAGGGACACTTCAACCACAAGATTGAGTTGGGAGCAGGTTCATACGAACAAAGGCATCATAACTCAAAATGTCCATCGAGCTTCCACTGTCAACTAGAATTCTTTTTACAGGATGCTTAGCGATCGTCATGGACACGACGATGCTATCATCATTTTTGTTGACCACCCCCTCTAGGTCCCTTTTAGGAAAGGGAATTATAGAATCTAACCCCTCCTTCCCCCTCGGCCTCTTGGGTGGACCGGCTGCCCCCTAGGAGATCATTGCCATAGTCTTCTCAGTCGGAGCATTGTAGATCATTGGTGGCGGAGGCGCTGACAGGCCAGGTGCACCCGGGTTGTTCCTCTGAATGAACTTTCCCAGGTTGCCACGCTGGATGAGGTCCTCTATCGCCTTCTTTAGCTGGCTTCCCTTCCGTCTAGCTAGTTAGCTAGCTTACCCTTCCGTCTAGCTAGCCGACACATCTGTTAGCTAACTGACATGTTATCACTGTGGCTTGGCCGAATGGTTCTCCATTTTAGTTAGCTAGATAGCTAGTTGGTCCCTTCCTTGGCTAGCTGGTATTCCATTCTAGCTAACTATGCTTCCTGTTATCCTTGCTAGCCGAGCCATGCTTATTTTTAGCTAGCTGGTTAGCTAGCTTTGTCTCCTTCTGAGTTAGCTGAAATTCCATTTTAGTTAACTACTTTTTGTATGTTCACTGTGCTAGCCGAATGCTATGGGATTCAGTTAGCTGTCTAGCTAACTTATCCTCTCTCTTAGCTAGCTGGCCTCTTTTTAGTTAACTAATTTTCCTATTACTTTACTTGGCCGAACGGTTCCTATTTTTGGCTAACTGGTGAGCTAGCTGAGTGCTTCTCTTAGCTAGCTAGCATACCCTGTTAGTTAACTGCTTTACCTTGAGAGCTAACTACTTTTCATTATTAGCTAACTATTTTTCATAGGTTCCACCAAGCCGAGCGGTTGCATTTCCTAGTTAGCTAGAGAGCTAACTACCACTTCCCAAGCCGTGTGGATTCATTCTCTAGTTAGCTGAAGAGCTAACTACCTTTTGGCTTAGTTAGCTGGAGAGCTAACTATTCTTCTCTTGGGCAAGTGGATGCTTTTCTTAGCTAGCTAAGGAGCTAGCTGCCTTGGACGGACATCTTCCTCTTGCCATGGTGTTTTGATCTTAGTTAGCTAAAGAGCTAACTCTTCTTCTTCTTATGGCAGTTTCCTTCCACCAAGTCGAGAGCCTCTTTTTTCTAGTTAGCTGAAGAGCTAACTATCTTGTTGTGGCTTCTATCTTCATGAACGTTGAATGCTTGCTTGGTTAGCTGGAGAGCTAACTACTTCTTGCTTAGTTAGCTGGAGAGCTAACTACTTCTTGGCTTGGTTAGCTAGAGAGCTAACTAGCAAGCTAGCTAAGGAGTTAGCTACTCTTCCCTGGGATAAGCTTCATGCCGTGAGCCCTTTGTGGTTAGTTAGCTAGTTAGCTAGAGAGCTAACTACCTTACCTTTTGTGGCTGAATTTATTCCTCTTGCTGTGAGATTTCAAAATTAGCTAGCTAGTTAGCTAGCTTGTGGCTTTTCTTTCCTTCTTGGCCGAGCGTCTTCAAGCCTCTCAGCTACCTGGGATTAACTCTAGATATTTGGGTGTGCTCTCTCTCTCTCTTCTTTAATTGATTTCTATTTTTAACTATACTAACTTTTGATCTCTTGGATTATGGCAAAGATCTTCCTCCTCAAATGGATTCAGTTCATTCAATGCTTAAGGAAAATAATCTCAATGGTTATCTTTTCTTCCCGTTTTACTTTCCATTTATTTCAAATGTATCTAACGGATATTTTTGTTGTTGAATTGCTTTAAATAGCTAGGATTAGAAGAATAAAATGATGAATTTGAAAGAGAAAAACAAGAGAAAGAAATCCAAGAAAAAGAGCCTTTACTGCATATTTTTCGGAGTGTTGAAAAGCAAGATCGTGTGCATTGAAGTTGACAAATCCTCAAGATCATTCATTGCTCAAAGGTCGTCCAATCCATTAAAGCCTTCAAGCATTCAAAGCTTCAGCTACCTCGGAGCTTCTTCATTTATTGCTGAAGATTTGCTACAAAATTTGTAAAGTATATCTTGAATATTTGCTCATTGTAGGAGCTACTTGTTCTTATTTATTCTGAACATTTGTAAAAGGGTTAGAGTTAACCCTTGGTTCTTGTTGGCTTCCTTGTGCCGTTAAACAAGAGGACTAGGTAAGGCTAGGGGTTAGGCTGCTTGTGCCGTATAAACAAAAGGGCTAGCATGGGAAGGCTAGAGGTTGTAATCGTTGTGATACGATTGGAGTGAAATTCCCAAAGGGATTTTGGGGAGTGGACGTAGGTGCTGAGTTTGGCACCGAACCACTATAAACTCTCTTGTGTTTGTGGTTGCTTGATTTTCTGTGTTATTATTCGGTGCACTTCACTACACCGCTGCCATGTAAATTTAAATTAGTGTCAAAGCACATACCTGCGCTAGTAATTAATTTTTAATTACCCAATTCACCCCCCTCTTGGGTTGCTACATCTGGGCAACAGAGATTTTTAACTGCAACAACTTAAATATATGCTATTAGAGCTAGAATTACCTCAGCTGCTGGCACCAGACTTGCCTTGCAATGGATCTGCTTGTTAAGGGATTTAGATTGTACTAGATTATCGGACTCAATCCAATTACCGGATTCGAAGAGCCGGCCGGTATTGTTATTTATTGTCACTATCTCCCCGTGTCAGGATTGGGTAATTTGCGCGCCTGCTGCCTTACTTAGATGTGGTAGCCATTTCTCATGCTTCCTCTCTTGAATCGAACTGTAATTCTCCGTCACCCGTCACGTTATCATGGTAATTCCCTACCTGTCTCCTGATTTAGGAGAAATACGTATGGTAGCGGCACAAGGCCGAGCCCGACCTCCCGATCGGCCACCTGGGAGGTAACCTGCGATAAGAGATCGAAGCACCACCGAGGGCAACGGAGGGGAGAAAGGGGTAGCACCGCCGCCCACGGGAGGTTTCCAAAGGAAGCGGACATGTAACATCATGGCCACCCATGTCACCTCGGGGCTCTAGCGAAACGAGCGGCATAGATTACAATATAAATATATAAAATTATCACTATGTAATATTAAATATAATAAACTATAATAATTACTTAATAAATTAATATTATAAAATATTAATATTTAGCGACGCATAACTGTGTAGTGATGCATTTAGCGCCGCATATTCATGCATTGCATCGCTAAATTTCTGCCAAGGCGAGGTTAAGGTGGCAAATTAGCGACGCATCTATTAGCGATGCAAATTAGCGATGGATTAGCTACGCAAAATAGCAACTCATTAATTTCGTCGCTAATTAGCGACACAATAAATGCGTAGCTAATCCCAATATATAAACCCCCCTTCTTCCTCCCTGATTTCTCCCCCCTCCCCCCAAACCGGCCGATCCTCTCCCTCCCTCTTTCTCCTTCTTCCTCTTCCCCACCTCTGGCAGCACTTTGGCAGCCCTCCAGCACCCGACCACCTCACCGGCGATACCTATTTCCGGGTAAACCCCACCTTCCTCCCCCTCCTCCCCCCCATCTCTCCAATCTCCCTGTTGCCCTCCCCCTCCCGTCGCTGGCCATGGCAGTGGCCGTGGCCGATTGGCTGCCGGCGGTGGCTAGGCCACGGCAAGGGGAAAAAATTTCAAACCCCCCAAGCCCCCTCCGGCCCTCCCTCTCCCATCACCGTGCCCAGCCGTGGCCGGCTGGTTGCCGGCCGTTGCCTTGCCACGGAAGGGGAAAAAAATTTCAGAACCCCCCCCCAAAGCCCCCTCCGGCCCTCCCTCTCCCATCGTCGGCCATGGCAGTGGCCATGGCCGGGTGGTTGCCGGCCGCGGTCTGGCCACGGTGGCTAGGCCACGACAAGGGAAAAAAAAAATTCAAAACCCCCCCAAGCCCCCTCCGGCCCTCCCTTTCCCATCGCCGGCCATGGCCGCGCCCGGCCGTCGCCGGGTGGCTGCCGGCTATTGAGGTGATTATTATGTCATAATATTAATAATTATTACATAATAATTATATTATTATATTATTACATAATAATATTATATAATAATATTATTATTATAATTATATAATAATATAATTATTACATATATATATATTATATATATAATTATAATATATTAACTTATATTATTTATAATATTATAATATAATATATAATAAATTATGGTATTCTAATAAATAATGATTGCAATATAACATCATTGTAATATTTGCTAATTAGTAATTCTGATAGTAAATTAATTAAATAAATTACTTTATGATTAATTAGTCCTTCTGCCTCTCATTACTTTGAGAGTCATGTCCACACGAGCCGAAATCTTGATCGTGGATGAAGGAGAACCTAATGACGGTAGAATATCAGTTTTTAAAGGTATCGGACGAAGGAGAATCTAATGACGGTAGAATATCAGTTTTTAAAGGTATAGGACGAATATCAGTTTTTAAAGGTATCGACGAAGGAGAACCTAATGAGGTCGTTTATTTGGGAGGCAAAAGTAGAGAGATTTGAGCAGTCAAATTGTGCAGAAGTTAGAAACAGAGTTGCTTATGAATGTGAGTAATATCATAATGGCTTTTATTTTTCAAATTGGTTACTTTGTAGGTAAACGGTCAATGGTTCACAACCGACAATATTTTCATTAAATGTCTAGCGCAATGGCCATTGAAGACCGTAACAACCTCTACTGGCTACTTTGTTAATGGGTATAAATTTCAAATTGAACGACTAGCCTCTTCAAGAGGCATGCATAACTGGGGTGTGTGTTAAAGAAGAAAGTGTTATAGCAAATATGCAGGATTATTACGGAAAGTTAGTAGAGGTGGTTGAAGTTGAATATCCCGGTTGGCCTATAAAATGAACCGTATTTTTGTTGCAATTGGTTTGATCGACTTTTCCTGTGGGTAAAAGGGTTCATAACGACTACAATCTAGTTGAAGTCAACCATCGGTGAAGATTGCAGAAATATGAACCATTCATCCTTGCATTCCAAGCTCAACAAGTGTTTTACTGCGGATATCCAAGTTTGCGCAACGGCAAGCGTGATTGGTGGGCTGTTTCTAAAATTGTCCCACGTTCAGCAATCATATTAGACGAGAGTCCATCAAGTCAATCAACTGAGTGCCTTGCATTTCAAGAGGATAAGATGGAAATGCATGCAATTGAGGATGACACAAGGGCTCCTGAAACATTAGTTAGAGATCCAAATGGTGATGTCCAAGAAATTGAGGATGCAAATGTTCGGTTTCCGTTCGATGATAATGACACTGAATCATAATCCGATGGCATCGGATGTTGAGCCAACATTTGATGAAACAAATGATACTGATTAAACATAGAGGTTTATTCAATTTTAATTTATTTTTATAAGTGCTAAATTTGTACATATTCAATCATTATTCGTATTTATATTGCATCGATCTTTACTATTTTCAGTATGTTGGACCGAGATAGATCTTCTAGCGATGGACAGAGCGAGCAGGGATGTAGCCCTGCCGCATCAGATCACTTCATGATCATTGGAGATGGAGAGTTCAGATCTACAGCATTCGAGTCTCATAGCCGATCGACACAAACCTCTGAGAGTTCTTCCTACATCGGCCGCACCGTACTTCGACTGGATGCTGATGGGCAGTAAGTATATACTAATTATAAATCTATGTTTATGTTTTAAAGTCAATTACTTATTAACATGCATTTTTTTAAAATCTTTATTGAGCAACATACTATAACGAGCCGGATCAGCTCCATATTCCAAAGGCGTGCTGATCCCACTGGCTACGATTGGCACCATGTATCTGTGGCCATGAGGGAGTTTTATTTTTCAGAGTTTCAGGTAAACTTATTAAATACAATTTATCACTATTATAAAATTTTTTAATCTTAATATATTCTTAAATTAACTATTTATTTCAATACAGAAAAAGTTTACGTGGGACCCTACCATCCATGATGTCGTTAGGGCAGCATGGAATGCTCTTGCGGCACGCCGATACTCTGACATGCTTCATCATTGGAGGAGATCGAGTGAGCATCCTATGCATGTGCCTGAGGGTATTTGGCATGACTGGAAGTAAGTGTGGCAGTCTGAGGCCTGGCAAAGGAGGTCCGCATCAGCCACCACGAACCATCGATCCGAGAAGGCCAGTTGTGGCACGGGTCTCTCCTACCACACTGCGGGGTCCATTTCAATTTAGGAGCACAGACGCCGTATGGTAAGAAAATAAATAATTTAATTACTAATTTAGTCATTTTTAAATACTTATATTTATATCATTTCTTCTTTTTGTAGTCTGAGCAGGAGGGTAGAGATCCTAGTGAGTTTCACCTATTCAGGGTGACAAATACTAGGAAGGATGGTACCTAGGTCAATGCACGATCACAGGAGGTTGCGGTAAGAAATTATCCTTATGTTGTAACTGTTTAATTTATAAACCTTTATTCAGGTTCGTATAATGATTCATTTATCGTTGATTCTATAATTCAAAGGCACGAGTCGAGAAGCTTCAATCCCAAACATCGCAGGTCGATTCCACTGATGGAGGGCCGCCCATCGAACTCTCACCATAGGAGAGTCAACATGTATTTTTGAAAGCTGTTAGTGCCCAGCTGCGAGACCGTAGGGTCTACGGTCTGGGCGCTAAAACTTCTAAATATTTTTTTGGCTCCAGTTCGCACTATTCTGGTGATATTCCTCTTGATCGTTTAGACGATATTCGAAGATCTATTACGGAGGAGGTTCGGCATGAGGTTTGGCAAGAGGTTTGGTAGGAGCTTGCAGACATGAGAGAGTAGATGCGTCAGATGCAAGATTTGGTTCGCCAAATATCGCAGGGTTCATTCCAGCCTACGCAGCCTTTCCGTGATTGTGATAGTGCAGATTCTTGATGTATTTTTTCTACTTATGTTTTGTATATCAAAATTTATAAGTATTAATATATTAAATTTTTATATATTATTAAAAATTTTGCGATGAATGTTTCGATCAATATTTGAATGCAATGAAATTTATAACAATTAATTTTATTTTAAAAAATTAATTTGCGATGCTATTGCGATGAAAATTTTTTGTCGTAATTTTAAAAAAAAATTAAATTCATAATTTTGTGACTCATTAGCGATGCAAATTGCATCGCAATATTGCGACGCACTTGAATGCGTCGCAATATTGCGATGTATACAATGCATTGCAATATTGCGACGTAATTTGTCGCAAAATTGTGACGCAATTTGAAGTCACGAATGCGTCGCTAAATTGCGACGCATTATCTTTTATCGCAAAATAGTAACACATTTTTTTGTGTCGCAAAGTCATCGCTAAATAGCGATGAAATTGCAACGGATTGCTATTTGCGATGAAATTTATAACGACGGCCAAAATGCGTCGCTAATGCGTCAGTAAATAGATTTAGCAATGCATTAGCGATGCATTTTGGTGTCGCTAAATTTAGCGACATTTTGGCGTCGCTAAAATAGATTTTTCTTGTAGTCTCTTTGGATGGGGTGCTCTATTTCTAGTTCAAATGGCATGGCCGGAGGGAATCGAGTCCCTCATATGACGAGGAGACAGCGGTCGAGATCTTCTGCGAAAAGTATCGAATGGTTGAAATTGCTCCGCTTCGTTAACCGAGTATTGGATACGCAGTATGCACTGCTTTTTCCCATTGTACTCGCGGTATTCTTGAAGTCTTCCATGAATGTTTATTTTTCTTTCAAATTCTTTCCCTCAATGTCCTTAAAAACACTTCTCAAGTACTAATATCCAAACTATTTGGCTCATCACTAAATCTCTCCCAATGAGATCAACAAAACATAGCCTAAATATACTGAGAAAGTTTGCATAAAAAGACGGATAATCAGGCATTGCTCATCCTTAAAGATGATATATTTCAAGCTAGAATTTCAATTTATGCATGCACTTTAGAAAGTAACTGTTGATGCCAAGTCACTCTCCCTCAATGCCGGGGAATGGAGATCCTCCTCCTCGAAGATTCCTGCAAGAAAGTCCTCGGAGACCAGTTGCTCCGGTGGGGACCCTCCGACGCTCAAGTTAGCAACTTGGGAATAGACAAGAGTAGTCTAGCCGAAAGAGCTAGAGAACTTGAGTTCAGGATCCTTCCCTCGTTGTGAGTGTGAGCTTTTATACCTGTTCGTAGGTCTCTTTTTCCCATTTCCAGAAGGTTATTGATTTTGAGGTGTCGTTGTCCAGTAACGGACGGAAGGCAAGGCCGACAGTGACAGGTCACAACCGACACTGGGCATGTCAAAGGTGTCTTGCCCCGCCTGCCACCTGCCAAGCGCGGCGCTATGGGTGGCAGGCGGACCTGGTCGTGTTAGGCGTGTGCTGTTATGGGGCATGGCCATGCATTGTTACAGTCGAGTAGTGGATAACGTGGCTGTTGCAGGCAGTTGGTGGGCCACGTGGGCGTATCAGGTGGCTCGAGGTAGTGGGTTGCTAGGCCCAGGGCTGAGGCCAAGGCCGAGGCGGCAGCTCGAGGCCGAGGCGGAAGCTCGAGGCCGAGGCTGAGGTGGAACTCCCGCCAGTCATCTCCTCTGTTAACTCTAACGGCATCGAATCAGCCACATCAGATGCCCCCTCACCCCTGAGACGAAGCGGGCCGATTCCTGCAAGGCGAAAGGGGTGTCACCTCCCAAGTGGCTGATCCCCACATGCCGCCAATTGCCGACGGGCATGCGTCCCTGGGTGCCATGACAACTTGGCATAGGCGACGTGGGGGATGCAATGGGATTGCCTCTGTCCTTCGTCCGATCAAGGGAGATCTGCCTCGAGACGGGTGTATCCTCTTGGAACTCATGAAACGCCACCGCCATCATTGCCATGATCGTGTTGACGCTAGCACCACCTCGCGATTGGCCGGAGGCGAAGCGTCTCACATGCTTGGCACCTACCGAGGCGATTCCACCTATGGGGAGAATCCACATGGCAGAGCAGGTGGGGCGGTACGATTCGAATTGATAAGTCGGGGGAAAGATAAATCTCGTCATTTTGCCTCAACTGTCATCGTCTTCTTCCTCTAGCTCCCAAGTTCGTCTGCATCCTGAGAACCAGTTTCCACCATTTTTCGCTGCAGGTTAGCTCCTTGTCCTTCCCAAAACCTCCTCCTCCTTCCTTCGAACCTCTGCCATGGCCTCCTCACCGTCCTGGTCCTCTTCAGCCTCTCCTAATGACCAAATTTCCCTCTTGAGGCTTCGTGACTCTTCATCTTCTACACCCTCGTGGTCCTTCGATCCGGAGGATCACATTCCAATCCTCACACAATGAGCTGCTCGCAGGGCTTCAGCGCAAAATCGTCGGGTGGCTGCTGGCACCTCACTGAGGGTGGGGGCAGAATCCCCGACGGGGACTGCCTCCACGATAACGGGCCAGGACTTGGCCAACATCAGGGACCATTACCAAATCTCTAGGGACATAGGGCTCTTCATCCCGACCCCAAACGATAGGGTAGTGTCCTCCCGACCTAGTAGGATAGCCCTGTACGAGATTACCTTGAGGTTGGGCCTTCATCTACCTTTTCACCCTTTCTTCATTAACCTCCTTGACTATTACTCTTTGACTCCCACTCAGTTGATCTCGAACTCCCTTTGGACCATATGTGCCTTCGTAGTCCTCTGTCACTTCCACCAAATCACACCCAGACTCTCCATCTTTCGTAGCTTCTATACCCTCCGATAGCAGGCGGGCTAGTGGCTGTTTCAGCCCCAACCCGGCCGAGTCCTCAAAGTGCACCTCCCCTCCTCTGTCAAGGGATGGAAGCCCTGATTCTTTTTTTTTTTTGATCTTGACCAAGTCAAACCCGAGTTGGGGGACCCCGACCTTCGACCCAACATAAATTCAACCATACTCCCGGGGGACAAAGAAGCGTTGGGGCAGCTATTAACGGCCAATGTGCCCAAGTGTAATCAGCTTCTGTCGGAGGGCAATCTCTGACTGGCGAGGGTCTCCACCTGGAGCGGTGAGTAGCCACCATCCCCATACTTAGCCAAATCTCCTTCTCTCCTCCAATTTTTTTTACTAACTCCGACCGACGTTGTGCAGTGATGAAGCTCCAGACCCTTAAGCTCAGGAAGGCTGCTGCCAAAAGGAAGAGGGCCCTGGAGGGACCGAGCGAGGGGCAGTAGGCCCCAGCCTTTAGGCATTCGGTGGCGCGAGTCTCTCCGCCACCTGAGCACCAAGAGCCTCTGGCCACACCAGAGGTGGACCTAACATCGGACACCCCTGTTGACCCAATTGATGATTTTGATGATTAACAAAACTATTTGAGTATAACTAATGGAGGCTCTAATGATTTTGATTAAGTGTTTCAGATTATAAGTCTATTGAATGATCAAAATCAGGAGTTACATCATGTTCTGGATCGAATCTAATGTCTAGGTAAGATTGCAGACATTAGAGTCGACTCCGAGAATCACAGAGCCGACTCCAGATCTGGCACGAAAGTTAGAGTCGACTCCGAGACTGTTAGAGCCGACTCTCACAGAAGAAACAGAATGTCGATTTTTCTGGCCCCGACCTAGAGTCGACTCCGGGTAAGTTAGAGTCGACTCCAGAAAAGTTTCTTGTCGACCCCAGAAAAGTCAGAGACGACTCCAGAAATAACTTTTTAAAGTGCTTCGAGTTAGAGCCGAATCCAGAAAAGTTAGAGTTGACTCCAACCCACCTGGAACGAAAAATCAAATTGCCAGATCAGCTCTAACGGTAATATTTCTATTTCACTTTATTTCTAACGGATATATTTTGTTATAAGGTACACTCCAACGGATAGTTTTCTTTCCAAAAATGGCTTGAAAGAAATCTATAAAAAGGGAAGACTATCATTCAAAATAACAAGAACAAAAGAACGAAAAAGAAGAGAGAAAAATAGAAAAACAAAGAGGAAATTCGGACATAGAGAAATCCCATTTAAAAATCCGAAAAAGAGAGAGCCTGAATCTTAAGAGGAAAACCTTCTAGCTCAAATCCACTCTACTCCAAAAAGCTCAAGAGGAATCCAAGGCATTCAAATCAAAGTTTTGGTGGATTTCCCAACTTGGAGAAAGAGGATTCGTTTCTTGCTTTTCAACCCTTCTCAACTGCTTCAACTGTGAAGAATCGGAGCTGAGGCTTGATTCAACCCAGCAAGGAGAAGAAGGAAAGAAGAAAAGAAGAAAAGCTCAAAAGCCAACCATCTACAAATCAGGCTTTTCTAAACCTTGTTATTTTATTTGATTATCTGCTCATTAAGGAGCTTTGTAATTGAAAACAACATTTCATTTATTTGTATCTAGTTCAATCTGGGGGATTGAACTAGTGGAGGTAGTCTTACCTCAGTACAAGCTTGGTAAAGCTTGTGTTAGGGTTTTTGTGCTGGTGAGCCCTTGAAAACCAGCTGGGTTCGTTGTGCGCCCGGGAAAACAACAAGTTTGAGTTGTGAGCTTATAAAACAACTCGGCTGTAATCAAGGAAGATTATAGTGTGGACCCAAGTGAATCTTGGGAGTGGACGTAGGTGTTGGATACACCGAACCACTATAAACTCTTTGTGTTTGCCGTGTCTCCTTTATCTCTATCTCTATCTCTATCTTACTGATTGCATCTTGTTTTTGCATCTGCATTCACTTCCACACATACTAAGCAAACAAACATTTCAAAAAGGTTTAAATTTTTAAGAATCCAATTCACCCCACCCCTCTTGGGTTGTCATCTGGGCCAACAATTGGTATCAGAGCTAGTGCTCATTAGATTTTGATCACACGATCAAGAGCTAAAGATCCAAATGGCAACACAAGTTGGATCATTTGCTGAAGGTCATTCTACGAATAGACCTCCACTGTTTAATGGTTCAAATTATTCATATTGGAAAGCTAGAATGAGGATATTCATTCAAGCTTCTGATTATGAGCTATGGGGTGTTATAATCAATAGACCTAGTACATCCACACATGTTATAGATGGCACTATTGTTCCTAAGCCCGAAAGGGACTGGAATGATAATGATAGGAAAATGGCACAGCTTAACGCTAAAGCCATGAATGTCTTATATTGCTCCTTAGATGCTAATGAGTTTAATAGAATCTCCACATGTAATTCCGCAAAGAAGATTTGGGATAGATTAGAGGTTACCCATGAGGGTACCAACCAAGTAAAAGAATCTAAAATTAATATTCTTGTTCATAAATATGAATTGTTTAGCATGAAACAATCTGAAACCATTGCATGCATGTATACAAGATTTACAGATATTGTAAATGGTTTGAAAAGTCTTGGTAAGACATATACTAACTCAGAACTTGTTCGGAAAATTCTTAGGTCATTACCAAGATCATGGGAAGTAAAAATGATAGCAATCTAAGAAGCAAAGGACCTCAACACTTTACCCTTAGAGGAGCTTCTAGGATCTCTTATGACCCATGAGCTGACTATGAAGCAGCATGTAGAGGAGGACACAAAGAAGAAGAAAATGATTGCCCTCAAAGCTGCAAAAGAAGAAGAGAGCAGCAGCGATGATGATGATGATGATGAAGAGACTGCTCTCTTAGCTAAGAAATTTAAAAGATTCATGAGGAGAAAGAAACCCTTCCACAAAAAGAAATTTGGAGCTAAGTGGGAAGGAGAAAAGGATAAGAACAAGGACAAGGACAAAGAAAAAGAGAAAGACCCCTTGACTTGCTATGAGTGTAACAAATCGGGGCACTTTAGGAATGAATGTCCAAATTGAAGAAAGCCTACAAAAGAAAAAGAAGGCTTATGTGGCGACTTGAAGTGACAGCGAGGAATCTTCTTTCGAAGAAGAAGAACAAAAGGAAGTCGCAAATGTATGTTTTATGGCGGACAACAACGATAAGGTAAGTTCCGATAACCCTTGTGATGAATTTGCTTTTGATGAACTTTTTGATGCTTTTAATGAACTTGTTAGCGATTTCAAGGTTTTGAAAAAGAAATACAAGATTTTGAAAAATAAAAATTTAACTTTCATTAAAGAAAAGGAAAATCTTAATAATGAAGTTGAGAAATTTAAATCTGAAAATAAGATTTTAGTAAAAAAAAAAGAACTAATTTTAAATGAAAATGATAAACTAAGGAAAGAGGTTGAAAAACATAAGAACATAGTTGATAAGTTTACCTTAAGCTCAACTAAATTAGACATGTTATTAAATAGTCAAAAAGCAGTTTTTGACAAAGCCGAATTAGGGTATAACACTTTAAGAAAATAAAAATCACTGAAAAATATTTTTGTGCGTGCTGGCCAAAGTAATTTTACATGCTTTAAATGTAATCAAATAGGACATAAATCTTATGAATGTAAAATTTGAAACCTAATAAAAACTTAAATGTTAAAGGAAAGAAAATATGGGTTCCGAAAGGAACAATATTTGTTGCTACTAACCATGAAGGACCCAAGAAAGCTTGGGTACCTAAACATAAAGTCTGATTTCATTGCAGGAATGTCTTATGGCCAAGAGATCAAAGAGAAAGTGGTATCTTGATAGTGGCTACTCAAGACATATGACGGGTGACAAAGAAGAATTCATCACCCTTGAAGAAAAGAAAGGAGGAGTTGTTACATTTGGTGACAATGGCAAAGGCCAAATCTTGGGGTTTGGTAACATTCAAATAACTCCCTCCACATATATTGAAAATGTACTTTATGTTGATGGTTTAAAGCATAACTTAATAAGTATAAGTCAATTATGTGACAAAGGTTTTAAAGTTTCATTTGAATCTTCTTTATGCATTGTAGCTAATCCTATTGATAATAGCATTGCTTTTATTGGAAATAGAAATGGCAATGTATACATGATTGACTTAGACAAATTGTCTACTAATAATCATTGCTTAGTTGCTAATAATGCTAATATGAATGAGATTGGTTGGTTGTGACATCAAAGATTAGGTCATGCAAGCACACACCTGATTTCAAAACTAATTAGAATGGATTTAGTAAAAGGTCTACCTAAATTAGATTTTGAAAATAACAAAATATGTGATGCATGTCAGTTTGAAAAACAAACAAGAAGTTCTTTTAAATCTAAAAATATTGTTTCAACTTCTAGGCCATTAAAGCTACTTCACATGGACCTTTTTGGACCAACTAGAACCACAAGTCTAGGAGGAAAGAAATATGGTCTTGTGATAGTAGATGATTACTCTAGATTCACTTGGGTAATGTTTTTAGCTTACAAAGATGAAACTTTCTCGATATTCATGAAATTCTTCAAGAAAGTCACAAATGAGAAAAACACTACCATAGTGTCTCTAAGAAGTGATCATGGAACTGAATTTGAAAATCACTTATTTGAAAGCTTTTGTAATGAAAATGGTATTAATCATAATTTTTCTGCACCAAGAACCCCTCAACAAAATGGAGTAGTTGAAAGAAAAAATAGAACTCTAGAAAACATGGCCCGTACCATGCTATGTGAAAGTAAACTCCCGAAATACTTTTGGGCAGAAGCTATTAACACAGCATGTTACATCCTAAATAGAGCATTAATAAGACCTATTTTAAAGAAAATACCTTACGAATTATGGCATGATAGAAAACCCAACATTAAATATTTTCATGCATTTGGTTGTAAATGTTTTATTCATAATAATGGTAAAAGTAACTTAGGTAAATTTGATGCAAAATCTGATGAAGGAATATTCTTAGGTTATTCAACAACTAGTAAAGCATATAGAGTGTTCAATAAAGGAAGTTTAATTGTTGAAGAATCTATTCATGTAATTTTTGATGAATCTTTAGCATCAAGTTCCAAAAGGATGGATGATGAGGAAGATACAAACATTCTCGAAAACAATCTTGAAAAACTTAATATTGATGTATCTTCAGATCATGAGCAAGAAGCTAAAGATAATGATTTGCCTAATGCTGATGTTATTAATACTAATCATAATGATATAGATCTACCAAGAGACTGGAGATATGCTTATAGTCATCCCAAGGAATTGATTATAGGTGATCCATCTCAAGGAATAAGAACTAGATCATCTATGAGAAATATTAGTAATCACCTTGCATTTGTTTCTCAAATTGAACCTAAAACCATTGAAGAAGCTGAAAAAGATAATAATTGGATGTTAGCTATGCAAGAAGAATTAAACCAATTCACTAGAAATAATGTATGGACATTAGTAGAAAGACCTAAAGATCATTCTGTTATAGGATCAAAATGGGTTTTTAGAAATAAACTAGATGAAAATGGCATAGTAATTAGAAACAAAGCTAGATTAGTTGCAAAAGGATATAATCAAGAAGAAGGTATTGATTTTGATGAAACCTTTGCACCTGTAGCTAGATTAGAATCCATTAGGCTATTACTAGCACTTGCATGTCACATGAACATTAATTTATTTCAAATGGATGTCAAAAGTGCATTTTTAAATGGACTAATAAATGAAGAAGTATTTGTGGAACAACCACCGAGATTTGAAGATCATGAATTTCCAAATCACGTTTTTAAATTGCACAAAGCTTTATATGGATTGAAACAAGCACCTAGAGCTTGGTATGATAGACTAAGTAAATTTTTGATTGAAAATAATTTTACAAGAGGGAATGTTGATAAACATTATTTTTGAAAAGAAAAGATAAAGATTTACTTGTAGTTCAAATTTATGTTGATGACATTGTATTTGGTGCTACTAACAATCTTCTATGTCAAGAGTTTGCTAAGTTAATGCAGGGAGAATTTGAAATGAGCATGATGGGAGAACTCAATTTCTTCCTTGAACTCCAAATCAAACAAAGCAAAGAGGGAATCTTTATCAACCAAACAAAGTACACAAGAGAAATTCTAAAGAAGTTTGGTATGGAATCAATCAAACCCCTCGGAACACCAATGAGTCCTTCATGCAAGCTAGACAAAGATGAAAAGGTAAGAAGGTTGATCAAAAATATTATTGAGATATAATCGGATCCCTACTTTACTTAACTGCAAGTAGACCAGACATAATGTTTGTTGTTTGCTTATGTGCTAGATTTCAGTCTGAACCTAAAGAATCACATTTAATTGTTGTTAAAAGAATACTAAGATACTTAAGTGGAACAAAAAATGTAGGTTTATGGTATTCTAGAGACTCAACATTAAATCTGATTGCTTATTCTAATTCTGATTATGCTGGATGTAAGTTAGATAGAAAAAGCACAAGTGGTGTATGCCAATTCTTAGGAAGTACTTAATCTCATGGTTTAGCAAAAAGCAAAATTCGGTTGCATTATCTACTGCTGAAGCAGAATATGTTGCAGCTGGAAGTTGCTGTGCTCAAATCCTATGGATTAAGAGACAACTTGAAGACTATGGTATCACACTTGATAAGACACCTATAAGATGTGATAATACAAGTGCAATAAATCTAACTAAAAATCCAATTCAACACTCAAGAACAAAGCATATTGAAATAAGATATCACTTTATAAGAGAATATGTTGCCAATAATGAAATTTATCTTGATTATGTGAATACTGAAGAACAACTGGTAGATATATTTACAAAACCCTTAAGTGAAGATAGATTTTGTTATCTTAGAGGAGAATTAGGAGTTTGTGATCCTTTGGAATAATTTTCTGAAACTCTTAAGAATAACTATCTAGATCTCATCAATTTCTTGAAAAATCTCGATATTCAATAAGGAAATCTATCTAGATCTTGATTCATTGTTTCCCTAATTGCTAAGGAACATTTATCTAGAATTTGATGATTAATTTGAATAGTTTTAGATCCTTGAAACTTGATTTTTTATCTCTGAAACTGTTAGAGTCGACTCTGACAGTTTGTGGAGTCAACACCTTAGTTTTTGATGTTCTGTCTAAGCAATTAGAGCCGACTCTGGCTTTTATAGAGCCGACTCTAATTCGAGCGCTGACAGATTTTTTGGTTCGGAGCCGACACCCAGTTTTCGAGAGTCGACTCTAAGTCGAGCTAGGTCAAAAATAAAAAAGGCGGAGTCGACCCCAAATCATTCCATCCGTCTCCCAAAACCTCTCCAAAAAGCTCCAAAGCCTTTCCAACTTCCTCAATCTTCTCAAAGCCTTTGATTAAACATTCCAATCTTCTCCATGGCACCTAAGAGGCGCGGTTTCGTCGGTGGAGCGTCCGTTCCCACAAGACGATGCACTATTCGGAGGCAACCCTCGCCATCCTCCTCTTCGGCCACTCAAGAAGACTCCCCTCCTTCACCCTCTTCAACCAAAGTTGATCATTTAGCCGGTAAGACTATTACAACTGGAAGAAAGGTCAATTTTGATTTCTTTGAGTCAGAAGGCTTCACAATAGGAAGATGTTTGAAAGAAATGGGGTGGGAAAAGATTTGCTCATTAGATATCCCCACATATCCAGCCTTAGTGAGAGAGTTTTACAATGGTTTAAGTAGAGGAGAAGGCGGTTTAATCAGTATGGTAAGAGGAACAAGAGTTGTAATAACAGCTGAAATACTTGAAATTTGTTGGAAATGCCCACAATCGGTATTATGGAATATCAACATGATGATAGAAGTGGAGCATTGACAAGAATGTTAGGGAGGGATGTAACCGAGTTTGAGGAAATCCTAGCAAATCAATTAAATCTGGAACTCAGGTTACTACACAACATTTGTGGAAGAATTTTATTTCCGAAAATTGGTAGATTTGAGTACGTCTCGGAGCGAGATATTCTTTTGATGGATTGTATAATTACTGGAAGGCCAGTCAACTTAGCTGGCATGATGATTGGATATATGGCAGAGGCTGCTACATAGAAAAGATCTACACTGCCATATGGTATGATTTTGACATTAATCTTTAGAAGCCAAGGTGTGCTTATTATGGAGAATGAACCCCTAAGAAAATTGAGGCACACTGACTATTATAGTATCTCTACTATTCATCGGATGGGCTTCAAGAAGTTGAATGGTGTATGGATGAAAGGAGGAAGAGAGGAAAGAGCTGAAAGAGATAGAGCAGAAGAGACCAGAGTAGAAGACATCCTTGGACCATCCACTGCGGGACCATCAGTCCCTGATCCATCTATTGCGGGACCATCTTCAGCTGGACCTTCAGAGGCCGGACCTAGCACAGTTCCCTCACCTCCACATCAGTCTATTGCTACTTCTAAAAGATTCTCTGATGAACAGATTGGTCAGTTGAGAGCTTTGCTTGCTGAATATGATAGTCAGAGATCTCATGAGATTAATCAATTAAAAGAAGACTTTAATCAGCTAAAAGAAGAACTTAATTCAAGACTGGACATGATCTCCTTTTCCATAAGCAATTCTGTTGAATCCTTTGGTGCTGAACTTCACAAAATCTTTGAAAGGATGGAAAGCATTGCTGATGGCTCGGGATCTTATGTTCATGCAACTGGTCAACTGAAGAAGGACATTGACCTTGCAGTCTCACAGATTGAAGCTTGTCTTGAAAACTTTAAGAAATCTCAAAAAGATGATGTAATGGAAATCATAGGTCACTTGAAGAAAATTGTATTCAAACATATTTGACTTTGATTTTGATAGTTTGTATTTAGGAATTTTTGAGTATCTAATATATTTCATTTTGGAATGTACATGAATCAACTAATGTAATGTTTCTTACTTATGAAATGCAATTTCACATTTTCAAATATTGACTGCTTGAATCCCTATGTCTTATTGAACCTACAATTTTTCTCTAATAACTTTCTTTATCTAATACTCTCCTTATTGATAACAAAAAAGGGGGAGAGATGGTTGAATATGCAAAGAAAGAAAGACTTAAAATTTTAATGAGAGATGGTTGAATATGCATAAAGAAAGAAAGAAAGGGGGAGAAATGAGAAATGATTGTTTATGCAAAAAGAATGAGACTTGAAATTTTAATCAGTTCAATTAAAATTCGATTTTTATATATAGGGGGAGCTATTCAATGCAGAGGGAGATTAACAACAAGCTCATTTGCAATTTTCTGCACATTTAGTTTAAATATTCATAATTGATGGATTATATTGAACTCATGCACAATTTTAAAAGTTTACTTTGAATATTGGCATCAAATCCTTCATTAAAAATGTTTTAAGTTTTAAAATGACTATAATCTTTAGTTCGAATGAATTTTTGAATGCATATACTCAAAGTTTTTGTTATCATCAAAAAGGGGAGATTGTTGACCAATTGATGATTTTGATGATTAACAAAACTATTTGAGTATAACTAATGGAGGCTCTAATGATTTTGATTAAGTGTTTCAGATTATAAGTCTATTGAATGATCAAAATCAGGAGTTACATCGTGTTCTGGATCGAATCTAATGTCTAGGTAAGATTGCAGACATTAGAGTCGACTCGAGAATCACAGAGCCGACTCCGGATCTGGCACGGAAGTTAGAGTCGACTCCGAGACTGTTAGAGCCGACTCTCACAGAAGAAACAGAACGTCGATTTTTCTGGCCCCGACCTAGAGTCGACTCCGGGTAAGTTAGAGTCGACTCCAGAAAAGTTTCTTGTCGACCCCAGAAAAGTCAGAGACGACTCCAGAAATAATGTTTTAAAGTGCTTCGAGTTAGAGCCAACTCCAGAAAAGTTAGAGTCGACTCCAACCCACCTGGAACGAAAAATCAAATTGCCAGATCAGCTCTAACGGTAATATTTCTATTTCACTTTATTTCTAACGGATAT
The DNA here is from genome assembly GCA_900491605.1 of Calamus simplicifolius. Taxonomy (NCBI): domain Eukaryota; kingdom Viridiplantae; phylum Streptophyta; class Magnoliopsida; order Arecales; family Arecaceae; genus Calamus; species Calamus simplicifolius. The sequence continues at coordinate 51,798 of UESW01004659.1, forward strand.
ATTTTGTTACAAGGTACACTCCAACGGATAGTTTTCTTCCAAAAATGGCTTGAAAGAAATCTATAAAAGGGAAGACTATCATTCAAAATAACAAGAATGAAAGAACGAAAAAGAAGAGAGAAAAACGGAAAAACAAAGAGAAAATTTGGACATAGAGAAATCCCATTTCAAAAATCCGAAAAAGAGAGAGCCTGAATCTTAAGAGGAAAACCTTCTAGCTCAAATCCACTCTACTCCAAAAAGCTCAAGAGGAATCCAAGGCATTCAAATCAAAGTTTTGGTGGATTTCCCAACTTGGAGAAAGAGGATTTGTTTCTTGCTTTTCAACCCTTCTCAACTGCTTCAACTGTGAAGAATCGGAGCTGAGGCTTGATTCAACCCAGCAAGGAGAAGAAGGAAAGAAGAAAAGAAGAAAAGCTCAAAAGCCAACCATCTACAAATCAGGCTTTTCTAAACCTTGTTATTTTATTTGATTATCTGCTCATTAAGGAGCTTTGTAATTGAAAACAACATTTCATTTGTTTGTATCTAGTTCAATCTGGGGGATTGAACTAGTGGAGGTAGTCTTACCTCAGTACAAGCTTGGTAAAGCTTGTGTTAGGGTTTTTGTGCTGGTGAGCCCTTGAAAACCAGCTGGGTTCGTTGTGCGCCCGGGAAAACAATAAGTTTGAGTTGTGAGCTTGTAAAACAACTCGGCTATAATCAAGGAAGATTATAGTGTGGACCCAAGTGAATCTTGGGAGTGGACGTAGGTGTTGGATACACCGAACCACTATAAACTCTTTGTGTTTGCCGTGTCTCCTTTATCTCTATCTCTATCTCTATCTTACTGATTGCATCTTGTTTTTGCATCTGCATTCACTTCCATACATACTAAGCAAACAAACATTTTAAAAAGGTTTAAATTTTTAAGAACCCAATTCACCCCCCCTCTTGGGTTGTCATCTGGGCCAACAACCCCTCCGAAGGGGGTGAGGGTCGAAAGTGCGGCGACGGAACCCCAAGTCCTCGCCGAGCCTACCTCGGCAAAGGCGGAATGGAGCTGGGGAAAGGGGCCATTGGAGGCAGCGAGCCCACCCCCAGAGGAGATACCGGCGGGCAGCCCCCGTGCACCGAGCCCAAGCCTACCGAGACCGCCGAGGGGAGCAGGGTCGGGCCTATCCCCCCGCGGGTTTTCACTCATGAATGACGAGCGTCGAGCGGAGCGGCTCATCTCCCAAGTCATCCTGCCCAAGTTCCAGGAGGAGCTCTGGCACCTGGGGGCATCCAGGTTCTTCAGAGAGGCCTTCATGGCCCTCATCCAGGTAAGCAATCCGTGACCCATGGCTTCAAATACCCGACTGCGTATGACTGATACACTTCGAATGCAGGTGGCAAACTCCCTGATGGTCACAAGGGAGGTAATCGACGAGGGCGAGGCCATCATCTGCCAGGCCTGGTGGGACGCCGAGGAGGCCCATGCCCGAGCCGAGGCGGTAGAAAGGGCCTTGGAGGCAGTAAGAATCGACCATGCTGCTGAGGCAAGGGAGGCCGCCAGCTGAGCGGAGGCCGATGCCAACTGGATCCGGGCCGCACTGAATCAGCTCGGGGAGGCCGAGAGCCTCGTCGAGGCCATAAACATTCACATTGTCGAGCTGGACTCCATCGTCCAATCGGTGGAGGCTAGGGCCGAGCATGCTGAGGACTGAGAGGAGGGCCGCCTCACTGGCAAAGGAGAAGGAGGCGCGGGCCTGAGAAGTAGAGGCTGCCGCCGAGGCCAGGGTCTGCGAGGCAGAGACTACGACTGAGGCTAGAGTCGCAGCAGCAGTGGAAGAGTTCAGAGTATCAGAACGCTTCGCTGATGAGCTGATCGAAGCCAACGCAGACGCCTACCTTCAAGGGTTCCGTGATGCCAAAGAAAAAGTGTCTCGGGTCCTGGACCTCCCCTGCACCTTGGATAAAGAGCCGGAACTAGCGTCCGAGGGGGCCCCATCCGACGACGAGCCCACCGCTGCTGACCCTTGATTTTTGCCATTTTTCCTTTAGTTTTTTTTTTGTACCAAGTCCGACTTAGTCGGCATTTTGTAAGCACTTTGAGTATCAATGAAAATATTTTTAGTTATCCGAAATGTGTGGTGTTTAAGTCCTCGGCTTGCTGACGTGGACCCCTAGGGGCTGCATCTGTAGAGGGGTAGTTTCTGCCCATTCACCATGAGCAACTTCGACTTAGCTGCTATGTAGGGTCGGACCCCTGGGAGAGCCGAGGTCGGGTTAGGGATTACGTCTACCTCGGCCCGCCAGGTGTCGGTGGGACATTGATTTTTGGTGCCAATGGGACATCAGTTCAATATTGTTGGAACATCGGCCTTCGGACGTTGAGGTCGACTGGGGCTTCTGAGTGCCGATGGACACCGGCCTTGGAATGCCGAGGTAGACTTGGGCTTCTTGGGGCCGATGGTACATCGGTCTTCGGTGCCGATGGTACATTAGTCTTGAAGTGCCGAGCTAGCCTTGGGCTTTTTGGAGCCGGTGGTACATCGGTCTTAAGCGCCAATGGTACATTGGTCTTGAAGTGCCGAGCTGGCCTCAGGCTTTTTGGAGCTGATGGTACACCGGTCTTCGGTGCCAATGATACATTGGTCTTGAAGTGCCGAGCTGGCCTCATGCTTTTTGAAGCCGGTGGTACACCGGTCTTTAGAGCCAATGGTACATTGATCTTGAAGTGTCGAGCTGGCCTTAGGGTTTTTGGAGCTGGTGGTACATTGGTCTTCGGTGCCAATGGTACATTGGTCTTGAAGTGCCGAGCTGGCCTCAGGCTTTTTAGAGCCGATGGTACACCGGTCTTCGGTGCGCATGGTACATTGGTCTTAAAGTGCTGAGCTAGCCTCGGGCTTTTTGAAGCCGATGGTACATCGGTCTTCGGAGCCAATGGTACATTGGTCTTGAAGTGCCGAGCTGGCCTCGGGCTTTTTGGAGCCGATGGTACATCGGTCTTCGGTGCCAATGGTACATTGATCTTGAAGTGCCGAGCTGACCTCGGGATTTTTGCTGAAAAGCTGGGTTATTTGAACGCGTGTTTATTAATATAGAGTGCGGGGCGAGAGCCCGAAAGAATGCAAGTGTGCAATTCAATGTAAAGAAAGGGTACACTACTGATAATACCGACGGAGGTTGTCAGCGTTCCACGTCCACGGGAGCTGCTTCCCATCTAGTCCTTCAATTCTGTACGCTCCATGATGGAGTGCCTCGGTGACTCGGTAGGATCCTTCTCAATTTGGTGATAGCTTGCCTCCTTCCATCGGTTTTGAAACTTCGGCCCGCCGAAGGACCAAGTCCCTCGACAAGAATGTCTTTGGGCAGACACGGGCATTGTAATGCCTGGCCGTTCGCTGTCGGTAGGCTGCCATCAGGAGTTGTGCTCGATCCCGTATCTCCTTCACTAGGTCAAGGTTGGCCCGCAACTGATTCGAGTTGTCCTCCTCGCTGTATGACTCCACCCGGGGGCTCGGGGCACCTATCTTTACAGGAATGACAGCTTCGAACCCGAAGACTAGGCTGAAGGGATCTCTCCGGTGGGGGCTCGCGGTGTTGTGTGGTATGCCCACAGCACATTGGGGAGCTCCTCCACCCACCGTCCTATGCAGTCATCTAGCCAGGCTCTAAGTCCTTGGAGAATGATGCGGTTGGTCACCTCAGCTACGCCGTTGGTCTGTGGGTGTCCGACTGAGGTAAACCGCTGATGAATACCCAGCTCGGTGCAAAATCCTCTGAAGGATGTGTTGTCAAACTACCGACCGTTGTCAGTGACGAGGGTATGCGGTAGCCCAAACCGGCTTATTATGGACTTCTAGAAAAAGGATCCCACCTTGCCCTCGGTGATCTTAGCGAGTGCCTTGGCCTCGATCCACTTGGTGAAGTGGTCAACGGCTATTAGCAGGAACTTGCACTGATCGAAGGCCAGGGGAAACGGTCCAAGGATGTCCATACCCCATTGAGAGAAGGGCCAAGGTGACACCAATGGGCTTAGCTGAGACGTCGATTGCCGCTGGATGCTAGCATGGCGCTGGCAACTATCACACCTTTTGACGAGCTCGGCTGTGTCCTCCCTTATCGTTAGCCAGTAGTACCCTTGCTGTAGGGCTTTGTATACCAGAGCCCTGCCCCCCAGGTGACTTTCGCATATGCCCTCATGGATTTTTCACAGGATGTAATCAGCTTCCGCTGGGCCGATACACTTGAGGACCGGGTATGAGAACAACCTTCGGTAGAGCTTTTCATCCATCATTAGAAACTTCGGGGCCCACTGCTTAAGCAGTCTCGCCTCAGCTGAGTCTTTATGGAGGGCACCATCAGTCAGGTATTGGATGTAGGCGTCCATCTAAGAGAGCTTTTGCTCGACTGGCAAAGCCTCTTCTGTGGCTTCAATGCTTGAGGTTTGCAGATGCTCCACGTATGTTCTCCCCAAGGTCCCGTTGGCCGAGGTGGCCAAGCGAGACAATGCGTCGGCCATGGCATTCTTCCCCCGGGGAATATAGCTGATGCGGAAATAGATAAACTGAGAGGCCTGGGATTGCACCTTGCTCAGGTAATGGGACATGGTTGGGTCTCTGGCCTCGTACTCCCCGCAACTTGCCCAGAGATAAGCTGAGAGTCTGTGAAGGCCCTCAGATGCCTCGCCCTGAGCTCCTTGGCTAGCTTCATCCCTGCCAGCAAGGCTTCATACTCCGCTTGATTGTTGGTGGCTGGGAAAAGAAATCGGAGGGCGTACTCTATCACCTCCCCCTCAGGGCTCGTAAAAATAAGTCCAGCCCCACTCCCTTGGAAATTCGATGCGCCATCAACATGGAGGATCCAGTCTTCCTCCCCTGCCTCCTCAGCCATGGGGGACTCCATGCGCATCTCCGGGTGCGACTCCTTCGGATGCTCCTCGGCCCAAGTGCACTCAATCAAGAAATCGGCTAACACCTGGGATTTCATTGCAGATCTCGGCCAAATGGACAAGTCGAACTCCCCCAGCCTGATGGCCCACTTTGCTAGCCGACCGAAGGTGTCAGGACGGAACAAGATGGTTCGGAGAGGTTGGTCCGTGAGCACTACGATTGGGTGAGCTTGGAAGTAGGGTCGGAAGCGCTGAGCAAAGATGATCAGGGCAAAGATGATCTTTTCGGTCTTGGATTATTTGGTCTCAGCATCGTTAAGTACTTTGCTAGTGTAATAGACCGGCTTCTACGTCCCATCGGCGTCCATACGAATAAGTACGGAGCTGACAGCCTCAGGGAAGGCTGCAAGATATAGAAAGAGTTCCTTCCCGCTCCTTGGCTTGGACAATAGTGGCAGAGTGGATAAAAACTTCTTTAGCTCCTCGAAGGCTTTCTGGCATTTCTTTGTCCACTCGAAGTTGTTGACCTTGCGCAGCATTTTAAAGAAAAGCAGACACCTCTCTGCCGACTTGGACAAGAAACGGCTCAAGGCTACCACCCTCCTAGTCAGGTGCTGTAACTCCTTCTTGTTAGCCGAAGACCTCATGTCCAGAATGGTTCAAATCTTGTCGGGGTTGTCCTCAATTCCTCGCTGCATCACCATGAAGCCCAGAAACTTGCCTGCTGTAACCCCGAAGGCACACTTGCAGGGTTCAGCCTTATCTGATATCGGTGGAGATTGCTGAAGGTCTTCGCGAGGTCAACAACATGGTCGGTAGCGCGGGTGCTCTTGGTCAGCATGTCATCCACGTACACCTCCATATTATGCCCGATCTGGTCTTCAAAGACCCTATTCATTAACCTCTGGTAGGTGGCCCTTGCATTCTTTAACCCAAATGGCATCACCTTGTAGCAATATAACCCCTTCTCAGTCACAAATGAGGTTGCCTCATCATCAGTCGAGTCCATCTTAATTTGATTGTACCCCAAGAAGGCATCCATGAAGTTAAGGGTCTCATGGCCGGACGTAGTGTCCACCAACTGGTCGATCTAAGGTAGTGGGAAGCTATCCTTGGGGCATGCCTTATTGAGGTCGATGAAGTCCCCGCACATCCTCCAACTCCCACTGGCCTTGCGGACCATCACGACATTCGCTAGCCAGTCGGGGTAGTGCACTTCACGAATGTGGCCGGCCGCCACCAACTTACGCACCTGCTCGTCTATGGCCTTCTGTCTGTCGGGGGAGAAGCTCCTTTTCCTCTGCCGGATAGGTCGGCACTCTGGTTTGATGTTAAGCCGGTGGGTAATCACTTCCTTCAGTATGCCTGGCATGTCAGACGTCGACCATGCGAAGATGTTAGTGTTAGCTCGCAGGAAAGCGAGGAGCTGGTCGCGAGCCTCCTCTGGGAGTAGGGCCTCGATTTAGACTATCCTCGCCGGGTCCTCCCCTAGAGGTAAGGTCAGCAGGTGCTCGGCCGGCTCCCCTCTTCTCTCTGAGTTTCGAAGGTCCAGTGCTTCTGATGTAGGTACAGGTACTGCCCCCTGAGGACTGAGGGCCATGTGGTAGCAAAGCGGCAGCAGGCTCTGCTCTCCTCGCATTTCCCCGACCCCCTCACTAGTGGGGAACCTCACCAGGAGCCTTTTCATGGAGATAACAATATCCAGAAGATTGAGTCCGGGCCTTCCGAGGATGGCGTTGTAGGCGAGGGACACTTCAACCACAAGGAAGCTCATAAAAACCATACTTTGACACGGGAGCGTTCCGGCCATGACAGGAAGAGTGATCTCTCCCTCGACTTTCACAGAGTCTCCAGTGAAACCCATCAAGGGTGTGGTGATAGGCCGAAGTGAGTTGGGAGCAGGTTCATACGAACAAAGGCATCATAACTCAAAACGTCCATCGAGCTTCCACTGTCAACTAGAATTCTTTTTACAGGATGCTTAGCGATCGTCATGGACACGACAATGCTATCATCATTTTTGTTGACCACCCCCTCTAGGTCCCTTTTAGGAAAGGGAATTATAGAATCTAACCCCTCCTTCCCCCTCGGCCTCTTGGGTGGACCGGTTGCCCCCTAGGAGATCATTGCCATAGTCTTCTCAGTCGGAGCATTGTAGATCATTGGTGGTGGAGGCCCTGACAGGCCAGGTGCACCTGGGTTGTTCCTCTGAATGAACTTTCCAGGTTGCCACGCTGGATGAGGTCCTCTATCGCCTTCTTTAGCTGGCGACAGTTGTTGGTGTCGTGGTCGTGGTCCCGATGGAAGCAGTAGTACAAGTTCTTGTTGCGAGGGGTCTTCAGGTTTAGTGGAGGAGGGCACTGAAGGTATGGCTCGCCCTCGATCTCAAGCAGGATGTAAGATATTGGAGCAAGCAAGGGAGTGAACGGACCATCCCTCAGCGCAAGAGCTCGAGGATGGTTGTCTGGTCGGCAGGGAGGCTCGGGCCTCCTGGGATGAACCTCAGCAGGCTCAGGATGAGTCGGCTTCTTGGTGGTGCCTCCGTTGGCCTCGTGCCGGGAGGAGTCAGCCTCGTCGGCGTGAATATACTTTTGTGCCCGGCTCAGATGTTCGGCATAGAAGCTGGGCGGCTTCTTGTCGAGGGAGTACGCAAAATGGGAGGGGCAGAGCCCTCGCTTCAAGGCCAGGGTGGCCACAGAATCCTCGAGGTTGTAGACCTCAAGGGCAGCTTCTTTGAATTGAGCGACGTAGTCCCGCAGGGACTCGCCACCCTTCTGTTGGACGGAGAATAGACTGTCCGCCACTCTGGGTATCTTTTGATAGGCATCCAAATGGGCCAAGAAGGCCCTCTTCAACTGGCGGAAGGAGTTGATACTCTGCGGTGGCAAGCGGGAGTACCAGGCTCGGGCAGCCTTCCTCAAGGTAGCGGGGAAGGCGACGCAAAGAAGAGAGTCGGTTGCCCCCTGGACCTGCATGAGGACCTTGTAACTCTCCAAATGGTCCAAGGAGGGGGAAGAGTAACGATGGTGAAGACGAGTACGCTCCACCTCCCTTTCGTGTCGCTGCTTGAGGAAAGTACTGGCATGGCGAGAAGGAGACTGGGACCTCTTAGAGGTCTCCCGACGATGATGCCTGGGCAAAGCACGGCGGTGGCAAACTTCTCGGATGGGAGACCTCCCCCGAGAAGAGTGCTGACTAGGTTGAACCACCCCCGGAATTGATGAGGTGGCTCTGGCCGCTGCATGGCCATCGGCTGCTGCTGTAGGACCTGGATTGTTGCCACCAGTGACTGGACTTGCATGGTGAGGGCGGAAAATCGATCTTCTTGATGCTACTACGACGGTGGCGATGGTGATGCAAGGATGCTGGCCTGGGGAGCAGGGGGACCGGCCACCGGCAGGTCAGCTCCCAGGCGCTGCCCTCTAGCATGGCTGGTGGAGACCTCTTGCGCACGAGTCATCACCATTGCTCGAGAGCTCAGGAAAATAGAAGTTATCGCTGACTGGTTCAAAGCTTTTTTATCTTTCCCCCTTCTTGGTGCACCAATCTGTTGACGCCAAGTCACTCTCCCTTAAGCCGGGGAACGGAGATCCTCCTCGAAGATTCTTATAAGAAAGTCCCTGAAGACCGGTTGCTCTGGTGGGGACCCTTCGACACTTAAGTCAGCAACTTGGGAACAGATAAGAGTAGTCTAGCCGAAAGAGCTAGAGAACTTGAGTTCAGGATCCTTCCCTCATTGTGAGTGTGAGCTTTTATACCTGTTCGAAGGTCTCTTTTTCTCGTTTCCAGAATATTGCTGATTTTGAGGTGCCGTTGTCCAGTAACGGACGGAAGGCAAGGCCGACAGTGATAGGTCACAACCGACACTGGCATATTAGAGGTGTCTTGCTCCGCCTGCCACCTGCCAAGCACGGCGCTACGGGTGGCAGATAGACCTGGTTGTGTCAGGTGTGTGCCGTTACGGGATGTGACCATGCGCTGTTGCAGTTGAGTAGTAGATCACGTGGCTGTTGCAGGCAGTTGGTGGGCCACGTGGGCATGTTAGGTGGCTCGAGGTAGTGGGTTGCTAGGCCCAGGGCTGAGGCCGAGGCCGAGGCAGAAGCTCGAGGCCGAGGCCAGGCGAAAGATCGAGGCGAGGCCGAGGTGGCAGCTCAAGGCCGAGACGGTAGCTCGAGGCCGAGGCGGAAGCTCGAGACCTAGGCCGAGGCGGAAGCTCGAGGCCGAGGCCAAGGCGGAACTCCAGCCAGTCATCTTCTCTGTTAACTCTAATAGTGCCGGATCAGCCACATCAGTAACCTTATGTCACGTGGCAGCAATCTAATAAACACATTCCTTCTTCCTTTGTTTATGCTCCTATAGTACTACTTTAAATCATTGTAGGAAGTAACCTTATGTCATGTGGCAACAATCTAATAAACACATTCCTTCTTCCTTTGTTTATGCTCCTATAGTACCACTTTAAATCATTGTAGGAATAACCTAAAAGATATCAAACAAAAAAAGAAACATGAAAATGAAATGGATTATCATATAAAATAGAATTTAAATCACTTTCACTCAATAGATAGAAGTCAGACATTAACAATCTTTTCAAATATATACCTAATCATGTAATTTGCTTCTATACTGGTTGTGTGAAGTATATTTTGGTCATGGATGTTTGGTAGCCTCAAGTGTCTTCTGCCACTGTTAGTCTTAAGATTGAAACAACATTTGTGTGGGCTATACCTGAAGTCATAATTGCACAGGATTGGCAGGAGTTAGGGGAAAAACTTGCAAACCACTTGACCACTTATGGATTTAAGTATGGCCTTAAAGGTAATCTCTGATTGATAGTACTTTGCTACCTTCTTTACACAATATGGCATGTGCGATAGAAGATTTTTATGGCAATTATTGGCTCTGTTATTCTAGGTCACATCTAGCTATTATTCAAATAACTATCATTTTCCTGTTTGGTTTGTGATATAGAAAACTATTTTTGAAAACATGAATTGTATCCAAAAATCTGAGTTGTATTCTGTTAATTTTTAGTATTCTAGAATATGTTTGATTGATGTTTTTGAAAACTATTTTTGAACTTAAAAACAGTAAAAACTTATTTCGAATCGCGTAAAGAAAGATCGTAGGGAGAAAAAAGAAGGTGAATCTGCGAGATTCGAGCGTTTTGAGAAAGGAAAGATAAAATCTGAAAAATATTTGCATATGATTGCAACTTACTAGGGCCCTAATTGGTTCGTGATATAAAAATTATTTTTGAAAACATGGATTGTATCCAAAAATCTGAGTTGTATTCGGTTGATTTTTAGTATTCGAGAATACATTTGGTTGATGTTTTCGAAAACTATTTTTGAACTTAAAAACAGTAAAAACTTATTTCGAATTGCATGAAGAAAGATCGCAGGAAGAAGAAAGAAGGCGAATCCATGAGTCATTTTGAGAAAGAAATGATAAATTTGAAAAATGTTTGTATATGATTGCAACTTACTATAGCCCTATTTGGTTCGTGATACAGAAAATTATTTTTGAAAACATGGATTGTATCCAAAAATATGAGTTGTATTCTGTTGATTTTTAGTATTTGAGAAAGGCCGCCGAGGCCTTCAATTCCCCACCGCCGACTGTCGCCCCTCCCGTCTTGCATCTGTCGCCGAATCATGTCCCTCCAATCTCTCTGCCACCATTCTTGGTGCCCGCACCGTCGGATCGCTGCCGCGAGCGGTCCAATTTCAGCGAGAGCACCCCCTTGGTGGCTAATACTCTTTCAGCCGCAATGATCTGATCGAGACCGTCCGAACTTGACAGGTGAAATGAAAGATATTTTATTTTTTTTATAATGTATTTTTGAATTTTTTTAAAAATATTCTAATAATTAGGCTATTAGAATATTTTTAAAGAATATTCTAAAAATATTCTTGAATTACAAGAGTATTCTTGTAATTTTGTGGTCCATGTCCCAGACCACGATGCTGGAAAATTTGTGGCGGAGTGACCGAAGGGGTGAGGGTGAGCGTCAATTGAAAATTTCCCTCAATCAAGTGGTGGTCCTTCAGAGGTAGAGAGATAAGGATATGACATCTCTTTTCTATATGGAGGACCTTCCACTCGCCGGCAGTTGACGCTCACCCTCCCCCACCTTTTGTTACTCTGTCACATATTTTTTGGCATTGGGGTCTGGAACCTAGACCATAAAATTATAAAAATACCCTTCAACAACCTAAACCTTTGATTGTTAGAAAGCTAAAATAATGGTATATTATCATAATTTTATGCCAAAATATTTTTTTCAAAAAACTAAGAATACGTTATCAAAAAAGAAAATATCTTTCATTTCACCTACCAAGTGATTCATTTGATGGAGATTGGATGGTCATGAATTCTTGATCAGATCATTGCGGGTTCTTGAAAGCTACTTCCATCTTGCTCTCTCTGGATGGGGCGCTCTATTTCTAGTTCAAATGGCAGGGCCAGAGGGAATCGAGTCCCTCATATGACGAGGAGACAATGGTCGAGATCTTCTGCGAAAAGTATCGAATGGCTGAAATTGCTCCGCTTCATTAACCGAGTATTGGATACGTGGTATGTGCTGCTTCTTCACGTTGTACTCGTGGTATTCTTGAAGTCTTCCATGAATGTTTATTTTTCTTTCAAATTCTTTCCCTCAATGTTCTAAAAACACTTCTCAAGTACTAATATACAAACTATTTGGCTCATCACTAAATCTCTCCAAATGAGATTAACAAAACAGAGCCTAAATATACTGAGAAAGTTTGCATAAAAAGATAGTAAGGCATTGATCATCCTTAAAGATGATATATTTCAAGCTAGAGTTTCAATTTATGCATACACTTTAGAAAGTAACCTTGTTTCATGTGGCAACAATCTAATAAACACATTCCTTCTTCCTTCGTTTATGCTTCTATAGTAGGAAGTAACCTTATGTCATGTGGCAACAATCTAATAAACACATTCCTTCTTCCTTTGTTTATGCTCCTATAGTACTACTTTAAATCATTGTAGGAATAACCTAAAAGATATCAAAAAAAAAAGAAACATGAAAATGAAAATGGATTATCATATAAAATAGAATTTAAATCACTTTCACTCAGTAGACAGAAGTGAGACATTAACAATCTTTTCAAATATATACCCAATCATGTAGTTTGCTTCTATACTGGTAGTGTGAAGTATATTTTGGTCATGGATGTTTGGCAGCCTCAAGTGTCTTCTGCCACTGTTAGTCTTAAGACTAAAACAACATTTGTGTGGGTTGTACCTAAAGTCAGAATTGCACAGGTTTGGCAAAAGGAGTTAGGGGAAAAACTTGCAAACCACTTGACCACTTATGAATTTAAGTCTGGCCTTAAAGGTAATCCCTGATTGATAGTACTTTGCTACCTTCTTTACACAATATGTCCCGTGCGATAGAAGATTTTTGTGGCCATTATTGGCTCTATTATTCTAGGTCACATCTACCTATTATTCAAATAACTATCATTTTCCCTGCTTTTCCTTCCTAAACAACAAACCTTCGACCACCAACCATACAAAAAATGAAGAAGAAAAATTTTCTAGATGCTTCGAAAGTTGTGCCTGGTATGACTATTTGATGAACTTAAATCAAATATATATATTTTTTCTAAAATTCATCATTGATATTTGATGCATTTTGTCTTCAGTTAAATTACATGTTCTTGAATCGGTGAGCATGACATGTGATCCATCAATTGGCTATTTAAGACTGGTGGAAATTGGAGCTTTTGATTATGTGGGTCCACAAAAAACAAAGACTATCAATATCTATCAAACTCTTAGAATGCCTTTTTGACCTTATGACAACTTTTTGGGCAACTTATATAATCTAATTAAATCCTAATAACTCTTGATTTTGGACATGCATTCACCTACAGGATTCTATATACAGTTGAGCTCTCATTAACTGGCATGTCTGTTGAAATTGAATAAAGCCTTCCTTCATATATTCCAATTTTTAACTAATTTTGGATATTTAAATCTTTAAATATGGGTAAGGGCCTAGGAATGTAACCTGTAGAACTTAAAGGAACTTTCTCGATGGCTATGATACTATAAAATTCAATATCTACATGTAGCATATCCTGCAGAAAGTTGCTAGCATTTTGTATACATCTCTTTTTTGAACCACTATTTTGATAGACCCTGCAATCTTCTTACCTTCTAATTTATGCTCAAGATTAAGGACAATATTTTCATCTTCTTGTGTTTCTGCATCTTAGTGATTGTAAACAATAATAACAACTTCTTTGCTTAATTAGTTGAAGAAAAAGCATCTTCTATGTGGGTAAAGCCAACAAGTTTACACAAAGAACAACAAGACTTTTAAGTGAACAAAAAGGAGGCATCTTTTGTTATCAATTACAACACAGATATTTGAGAAATTATATAAAATAGCTCAGATTAAATAAAGTGATCTCCAATCCCATTCTTCAACTAAATGGCAGAACTTACTTGATCCACATGGTGTCAGCTATAAGAATAAGTTATGATCCACAAAGGTTTGAGAGACTGCCACAACCAGCCTATCATCCTGACATTCTGCAATTGATGCTAATTCCATGTCTATGATGGACAAGAAAAGGGTTCATTGTGAAATCTGAAGGGTTAGTTGGTGGGTAGAGAAGACCTACCTTTGTGATAGTGTAGTTTAAGCTCATGCCGCTCAAGCAAACCTCCAAGTTTTTTCAAGACTCGAAGCAAGTCAAGCTGAAGAGGAAGGCAAGGTTTAATATATGAAACTATAATCACCTACAAGATGCAAATTATAAGCTCAAGAGCTTGATCACTAATTCATATGCATTCTGCAACCGATCTCTACTTTGACAAGAAAAGTAATTGATGTTTGGCCCCATAATGAATGTTTTATTTCTATAATGAGCACTTATGTCATCAAGAAATGATTTCACCAGTCCAAATCATGAGAAGGCCATTGTTTATTTGATGCCATCAAAATTCTTCTCTTCCATCAAATCGTTGCATGTTAGATATTAACTTGAGACCTTATGACAACATCATACTTTCTTCTTCGTATAGTTAGGGCATTAAGGAGCTTCTGAGACTCATGATATTTGACTTCTCATCCTTGGTCTTTTTTTCCTCACCACTTGAGATCTTAGAAAACATGTGGACTGTTGATATTGTTGTCTTTGTGTGTAATTCCACCCCCCTTCAAAAAAAAAAAAAAAAGAGAAAAAAGAAAAGTAATGAGCTGTGCCCCTCAAAGCATCTCAATAACTGAGAGATCTCTCAGTGTCAAGGTCACTATATGATTTTTATGAAGCTTGGTGCTTAATTGGCAGGACAAGGAGATGATGAGGAATGCAAAAGTTGAACTTTGCTTATTTTCTTCATAATTGAAATGGTACATGTCTTTTCTCTGCTTGTTTCAAATTTTCTAAGGGAATTCCCTCTTTACGAGCAGCATCTTAGTGATCTTTCATTATTTCTTAGCAGAGGACTACCAAATCATTTTTGTTTCTATAGATGGATTTTTGTGGCAGCTGATAGTCTCAACAAAAGAATCACGGTTTGGCTGGAGTTTTATTATCATAGAATTCCTCTATTGTCACTCATTTATTTGGGGTGTTACCTTCCATTGAAGAGTAAAATGAATCTGATTTTTATCAGGCAACTAGTAGCAAAACATAATTACCAATCAGATCTGCTTGTTGTGTTATGATGTTACTTTCTATATGAGGTTCTAGCAATGTAACTTTCTATATTTGGTTGAGTTTCTTTTGATTGTTAGACATGAAATTTCTCCAGTTTTTCAAGCTCATTCCCCTTGATGTGGTTGCAGAAAAGCTGCAAGTGCCACCACTCAGCTTTTGGCAATAGCTTGTTGAATGCTTCATATGCCCAGTGACTGGAAAATTAAGTCATTCCTTAACATGCTTTAAAGGTAGGTGTACAGTAAACACTTGATTATATCATGCAGATAAGGCTGCCAGATTGATGAGTTGATATTCTGTAGTTGTTTAAGAAATTTGTGATTTTTCCTATAACAATAAATCAAACTTAAACTATAATGTTGGGTCTGATTATGGTAAAATAAATGATATTATTTAGGATGGGCATAATAGAGAAATAATAGATGTTGCATTGACTAGTGATGGGGTGAAGGCAAACTGATGAGATAGTATGGACATGTAAAAAGAAAATAATAATTAAGTTAAGAAAAAGACCTCTACTAACATGGATGGAAGTTAAAAAGGATTTTGAAAAGCTTGTGATAAATAGGATTTATAATTTAAATGTCGACTTGGTTCTGAATAGAGCAGAGTGGAGGAAGCAGATTCATGTAGCCGACCCCATGTAGTTGGAAAAAGGCTTAGATGAGTTAAGTTCAGTTGAGTTGAGTTGTGATAAATAGGATAATTAACATAAAGGATTCACATATAGTTAGGACAAAAAAAAATGATAAATATGATTAAAGCAATCTTATCAATTATTGTTAGTTCATGGAGTTTGTTGTGCCTATTCTAAAGCTAATAGCTGCTCACAATATTTAAGGAACATGTTATTTAGTTCATCACAATTATTAAATCTGATTCAAAACTTGCAAAGAGATTGGTTAGATTCTAGAGCATGGTTGGATCCCAAATATGTCAAATTTTCCATCCCATTAATCCATCGAGATTTCATATGATCGTCTAGACAAGCCATAAAAGAAGCCAGGATAAACTATCCAACCTTCATTATATATCAGAGCCATGATGGTCCTGGTGAAACTCTTTTGATTTACTGAATAACTAAAAATAAAAAGAACCTAAAATGGCAGACATTCAAAAGCTCCAGTTCTTGGTCTTAGATGTTCTATTCAATTAGTTTATAATATATTTCTTTGTCAAATCATTCAGGATATGACTAATCAAAACTTTAAAATATTAGAAACATTATTGAAGGAAAGAGAAAATCTCACTTTACTTCCCCTTTTTTTTATATTATGGGAGAGTTTTGTTATAATTTTCTTCATAAAGACAGTCACAGAATGATAGGAACAAGAGAAAAGATTCGTAATTAGACACACATACCATAGCATTATTCAGAGAGATTATGAAAAGGTTCGTAAGTAGGACTAAGAGGTTGGATTAAGAACAAACATGTAGTTGAATTAGAAGTTAATTTAGATTTCAAAAAGAATAGGGAGTTGGTTTAAATTTAGGATAGGATTCAAAGTTGTCACCAAGCTTATAATAGATTTTTCTGTTTTTGATAGCAAGGAGGAAGACGTACTAGAAAAAGACCAATGTTTAAAAGTCATGAATAGTAGTGAACATATAATGGCAGGACGGGGCTGATTCTCATAAAAGCATGTGATTCATTAATAATATATAATAATCAAATATTAATTTTCTTGTGATCAAAATTCACTAAAACTAATTTATCAAGCTCATTAGTGGATTCAAATCTTGTTAAAAATGACATTAATTAAAGGTCAGAAACAAAATAGAAAGTGATTATAGTGAAAATTTAAAATTATGGTTTTTTAACATTAATGTATTGAACCCTAAGGATTTGTGAATTTGAACTCATGGATCTCCTTGATCAATATCAAGATTGGCGTTAGAGTCATTACAATGGGTTCAGTTTATGGCCATGTAACCATGTCCTTGCACCTGAAAAGAGCATCCTGTATTGAGTGTAAGAGACCAAATAATGCCCTTCTAACTCAAATTGCATGGTTATGCTAGTCAAACTATCCCATTCTCAACCAATGAGCAGCCCAGCTTCTACCTGTATCCATGACTGAAATTATCCTCCAGCACAGCAAACCAAGAATTGCTTAATTGTTTCTCATCGCCTCTAAAAGTATTTCATTTCATGACGTATTTAGCCCCGGCAATTGTCTTCATAATTAATTCTACCAATTTTACTAATAGCTAGAATATCTTGGAGCAAAGAAAATTCAACCATACCCCAAGGTAGTCCTTGTTAAAAGGTACTGACGTCTGTCTGTCTCCAGGTGAATCTAAAAGCAATTAATTGGAGCCCAACACTTGTACCAAAAGAGAACTCCATGAAGATCGTGAGATAAGACGATCACGCTAACATCCCCTTGTAACATGGCATCCTGGAAATGATTTTTTCACTGGAGGAAAAGAGGGAAAAGTAAAGGTATAGATGGTCTACCATCATAGGACGATAAAAAGAATGTAAAGAAAACATCAGTCACCTTCTAGTTCCTTTTCACCTTGACTGGCTCCTTTTCACGTGCGTCACACATGCATACGATGCTCTGACAGGATGCTCTAGAAACTTTCGTAGATATAATATATTCGGCCAGCCATCTTAAATTCAACACCACCATTGTCAGACCTGATATTTACTTGGTACTTTAATCTTTAAGTCGGTCCGTGCGTGATGGATCACATTGATTTTGTTTGTTTGATCCACTTGCACGCCTAAAGTAGTGTTTGAAATAGGAAATAAGAGGGGATATCAAGAGGATATCCCCTCTTATTCTCAAAAGCCATAACTATAAGGGATAGCAAAGAATAAAGTTAACCAAAGGGATAATCCATGGTTAACCATGGTTAACCATGGGATATCCCCTCAATTTATTTCCTAGAAAATGTAGGAACAGCTGGTTATCCCTCCAAATAAGATTAAAAAAAGGTTATCCTATGGATTTACCTTTTTGCATTTGATATGATTAATGGGATAGTCAAGGGATATCCCTAGGGATAGCCAGTGGATAAACTCTATCCCGTACACTTATCCATGGATAATACCAACACATACTCGCTTAAGCAAACCATCAGCTAAATACATGTCAGTGCATCCTAATATACATACATGGTCTTGCGTAGTCTACATTCAAGTGATAGTTCCATGGGAGAAGGATAGCCGGAGTGCCAAGTTTTTCTCGTTGTTGATCACTATTCGGCAAGTTCAACCCCCTCAGGCATTATCAGCCAGGATGTTAGCAGGAACACGGTTCTGCTCATCCTGAAATAGGTGAGAGTTGGCAAAGCTAAGATTCGTATTTGGTAAGACAAGATTCTTATGTTTTGAGTATTATTGTTGTGCAAGATAAACAGTCCTCAAATGATATGGGATCAGCAGCAGGCCCAGCTCCTGTAGAAGGGTCTGAAGGCTTGTGGAAGAGTAGATGAGCTATAGAGATCCACAGAATTTGTTTCAGTTTCAGCATTTGCAAGTATTGCACACCTGCTAAAACATTGGAAATATGCATCAACAGCATGTCTTGTTATAAGCAAATCTAAATAATTTGTTGTGATGAACAATTTATTAAGCTTCAACTCAAGAGTCCTACCCAATTATTTCAATACAATAATAATATAACAATCAATGCTTGCTTCATTCAAACTCATTGGTGCATGCAAGATAAATAACAGAGCACCTACATACAGCTTCACTTTAAAATAAAATTTTAAAAAATAACCTCATGCACTTTGTTGATATCTGTACTAGTAAAAAGACTACTGAAAAGGAGGATGCCAGCGCATGTCACAGCTAAGGATAGTTTTTTTTTTTTTTAATAATGTAATCGAAAAAGGAGTGCATTCAAATTGCTGAAGGTGTTACTCAAATTGTGCTAGGATGGGGTTCTCAGCCCTCAGATGTGTAGCTTCGCTCAAAGTTATCTTACATTCGCAGGTTGACAAAAACTTGTGCATGCAAAACTGACACTGCTCAACTACGGATAGACAATGCAAGCTCAAGCACATGCAAGTAGACTGTGAGGATGGTGCATGTGGAAGCCACCTTGAACTATTTAATGTACAACCCCAATTGTCAAGGTGATACCCCGGTAGGCAGCATGCACTACTCTTTAGGATCGAGATCCAAAATCATGACAATGTCGGATACCTAGCTGTGTGAGTTGACATCTAGCCCTGTGAGTCTCAAGATGTATAAGTGCTAGGAACTGTCAGAATTTTATAAAAGCAAACTTCCAATAGCACAAAAGCTAATGAATTCAAATCTGTCACAAACCCCAGGTGATTTCTGGTAAGCCTAGAAAACTGCCCTACTAAGAAAAATACTGAATCATCCTTTGTAAAGCTACTTCATTCAAATGTCAGACCTTGTAAAATATTTAGGACCAGTTTGGACATTTGGGCATCTTATCTACATATCAAGTTTTGAACTTCTTATTTGCATTCTTGATTTCTGACTTAAAGTTGATATTGCTTTTAGGTCTTAGTAGCCCTGGTTAGCTCATATGATATCTGATAACAGTAGTGCATCAAACCTTGTTGACTTGAGAATTATTTGACAAGTTTAGCTGGAATCCTGAAATTGGCTTTAGTTTTAGCAGTCATGCAATGCTTGACTATTAACAGTGCTGAGATAACTAAATTTAGTTTAAGTGTTTGTCTTTTATGATGTGATATTATTGAAAGAATGGTATTTGTTGACCCTGGATTGATTTTGATGCTTACAAAATAATTAAGCAAAGACTAATTATATTTATTAAGCTTATTGTAGGGAAGTTCAGATGCTTTACAAGTAAGTATCTTCATGCAATTTTTTTAAGGGAGTATACTTCATTTTATTTTGCCACCTGATTGCTATCAAATGAATATCTTTAGCCATGGCCGTTCTATTGGCTTGGGAGTTAGCTAATTAGCTAGCTTGCTCTTCCATCTAGCTAGCTGGCACGTCAATTAGCTAACTACCAAATTGTCTCTGTGGCTTGGCCGAATGATTGTTCATTTGAGCTAGCTGGTTAGCTAGCTTGTTCCTTCATTAGCTAGCTGGAGTTCCATTTTAGCTAGCTATGGTGCCTGTTACAGTTCCTGAACGAGCCTTGTCATTTTTGAGCTAGCTGGTTAGCTAGCTTGGCCTCCTTCTGAGCTAGCTGATTTCATTTTAGTTAACTATGTTTTTTAATGCTTATGTGTTGGCTGAATGCTTTGGGTATTAGTTAGCTGATTAGCTAACTTGACTTCCCTGTTAGCTAGCTGGCTTGCCTTTTAGTTAACTATCATTCCCTGATTCTTTACTTGGCCGAATGCCCCTCGTTTTTAGCTAACTGATGAGCTAGCTGATGGATCTCTTAGCTAGATAGCATACCCTGTTAGTTAACTACTTTGCTTTGGAGCTAACTGGTTTTCTTTCTTAGCTAACTATTTTTCACAGGGACTCCAAGCCGATCGCCTCCTTTCCATAGTTAGCTGGGGAGCTAACTACCATTTCTTGGCCTCTCTTCATAGCCGTGTCGATTGCTTGCTAAGTTAGCTGAAGAGCTAACTATCATTTGGCTTGGTTAGCTAATGAGCTAACTACTTGTTCTTTGCTTTATCTCCTGGCCGCATGCTTTGCATGTTAGTTAGTTGGGAAGCTAACTAGCTAATGCTTTAGTTGCCTAAGGAGTTACCTGACCCTCTCCTGGATGGTTATTTTTGCTATGCGATTTCAAGTGAGCTAGCTGGATAGCTAGCTGGGGCTCTTGCTTCCTTCCTGTCCGATCGACTTCAAGACTTCAACTACCTGGAATTTATTCCAGTCAGTTGCTACTCTATTATTTCTGGGCGTGCTCTCTCTTTTTCTTTTCTTTAATACATTGCTATTTTCAGCTATATTAACTTTTAATTTCTTGTGTTATGACAGAGTTCTTCCTTCCTCAAGTGGATTTAATGCATTCAATGCTTAAGGAAAATAATCTCAATGGTTATTTTTACTTCCCGTTTTTCTTTCCACTTATTTCAAATGTTTCTAACGGATATTTTTTTGTTGCATGCTTATAAATAGATGGGATTAGAAGAACAAAATGACGAATCTGAAAAAGAAAATACAAGAGAAAGAAATCCAAGAAAAAGAGCTTTTATTGCATATTTTTTGGAGTGGTTGAAAGCAAGTTGCTGTGCATTCAAAGATCATTGCTCAAAGGTCATCCAGATCCATTAAAGCCCTCAAGCAATCAAGACTTCAGCTACCTCGACGTTGTTCATTTATTGCTGAGGATATTGCTTCAAATTTGTAAAGTATATCTTGAATATTTGCTCATTGTAGGAGCTACTCATTCTTATATTCTCTGAACTTTTGTAAAAGGGTTAGAGTTAACCCTTTGGTTCTTGTTGGCTATCTTGTGACGTTAAACAAGAGGACTAGCCTGGTAAGGCTAGGGGTTGGCTTCCTTGTGCCGTTGAATAAGAGGACTAGCCTGGTAAGGCTAGGGGTTTGGCTAGCTTGTGCCGTATAAATAAGAGGACTAGCCGGGGAAGGCTAGAGGTTGTAATCGTTGTGATACGATTAGTGAAATTCCCAAAGGTTTTGGGAGTGGATGTAGGTACTGAGTTTGGCACCGAACCACTATAAATTCTCTTGTGTTTGTGGTTGTTTGATTCTTGTTATTATTATTCTGTGTACTTCACTACACCGCTGTGAATCAAATTTAAATTAGTGTTAAAGCACATACCTGCATAGTAATTAATTTTTAATTATCTAATTCATCCCCTCTTGGGTTGCTACATCTGGGCAACAAGTGGTATCAGAGCAAAGTGCTCTTGATTCCTATAGCTTTGATTAGCTTGGAGCCAAAGATCAGTAGTAATCTAAATGGGTTCTATGTTGACTGAAGGACAATCAACTAATTGACCACCTTTGTTCAATGAAACAAATTACACATATTGGAAAGCACGAATGAAAATCTTCATTCAAGCATTAGATTATGATTTATGGGAAATCATAATTAATGGACCACACACACCACTATTGTGATTGATAATATTAATATTACAAAACCTGAATCTGAATGGGATTAACAAAATAAGAAACTAGCTCAATTAAATGCAAAGGCTATGAATGTTCTCTATTGTTTTCTTGATGCAAATGAGTTTAATCGCATATCTACTTGCATGTCTGCTAAGAAAATCTGGGATAGACTTGAAGTCACTTATGAGGGTACAAATCAAGTCAAGAAATCCAAAATAAATATGCTTGTTCATAAGTATGAATTATTTAAGATGGATTCTGCTGAAAATATCACTGATATGTTTACAAGATTTACTGATATTATTAATGGACTGAAAAGTCTTGGAAAATCTTATGCTAACAGTGATCTTGTTAGAAAAATTTTAAGATCTTTACCTAGGTCATGGGAAGCCAAAGTCACTGCAATACAAGAAGCAAAAGATCTCAACACTTTATCACTTACTTTATTACTTGAAGAGTTGGTCGGTTCTTTAATGACTCATGAGCTTCAGCAACGACAACACATTGATGAAGATGATTCAAAGAAGAAAAGGACCATGGCATTAAAAAGTGCAACTCAAGATGATGAAAGTGAGGAAACCACAAGTGACAGTAAGAAAGATAATGAAATGACACTTATCTCAAGAAAATTCAAAAAGTTCATTAAAAAGAAAGAAGTTTGGAAAAAGAAAACATCTTGTCAAAGAAGACCATAGCAAAGATAAGGAAAAGAGTGAACCTCCTACATGCTATGAGTGCAAAAAGCCTTGACATATCAGACCAAAATGTCCACTATTAAAGAAATGATCTAAAAGAGTAAAGAAGAAAGCAATGATGGCTACATGAAGTGACAACGAGGCTACAAGTTCAGAAGATGAAGAGAAATCTGAAGTTGCCAACGTTTGTTTCATGCTGATAATGATGAGGTAAGCCCTAACTTTTAAGATGACTTTACCTTTGATGAATTACAAGGTGCATTTTATGAACTTGTTGATAATTTTGCAAATTTAAGTTCAAAGAACAAAGATCTGAAAAATGAAATCAAAAATCTTATTCTTGAAAAGGAAAGAATTTCAAAAGATAATGAATCATTGTTAAAGGAAAACCAAGATTTGAAAAATGAAGTAAATAAATTAAAACCAATTGTTGATAGATTTACTTTAAGCTCAAAAAATTAGAAATAATTTTAAATAGTCAAAGAGCTATTTACAATAGAGCTGGTCTTGGATATAATCCTTTTGAAAGACAAAAATTTTAAAAAATATTTATATACATAGTAATGACTAAAAGAGTAGTGCCTAAAAACCAATCATGTAAGGGCATTTTTATAATTTCTTTCAACTCATGTATGTAAGGGCATTAATTATATTTTCTAATTTATTACGTCGCTAATGCCTCGCTAATTTGGCATTATGAATTTCTTTTAAAATATTGCGATGCATCGTTAAATAAATTTTTTTTATTACTTTACTGTTTTATTGCATCGCTATTACGTCGCTAATTAACATATTTATTTTTAACAAAACATTGCGATGCACTGGATTGCATCGCAATATTTTTATTTCATAATACTAGTTTCTTAAAATAAATTTTATTTAAATTAATTGCGACGCAATTATTGCATCGCTAAATTTAAAAATAATTTTTATATTTTTCTGGTTTATTGCGTCGCTAATGCGTCGCTATTTAAAATAATTAAGTTTTTAAAAACATTGCGACGCACTGTTTTGCATGCAATATTTTTTTTCATATTAATATTTATAAAAATTAATTTCATTTAAAATAATTATGATGCAATTAGTGCGTCACTAAATTAAAATTAATTTTTAAATTTTTGATCTATTGCGTTGCTAATGCATCGCTATTTAAAATTATTATATTTTTCAAATATATTGCGACGCACTGAGTTGCGTCACAATATTTTTATTTCATAATTATATTTTATAAAAATCAATTTTTTATTAATATTTGCGATGCAATTTTTACGTTGCTATATTAAATATATTTTTTCTCATTTTATGTTTATTGCGTCGCTATTTAACATAATTAATTTTTTTAAAACATTGCGACGCACTTAGCTGCGTCGCAATATTTTATTCCTTTAATAATATTTAAAAAAAAATATTTTATAAATATTACGATGCATTTTTGCGTCGCTAAATTTAAATTTTTTTTTTAATTTTATGGTTTATTGAGTCGCTAATGCGTCGCTATTTGCGTCGCAATGTTTTTTTGACGCGAAGGCGTCGCAATGTTTAGCGACGCAACTTTGCGTCGCTAAAATTGCATCGCTATTTCATTATTTTCTTGTAGTGACCTATGACAACTCAAGCTAGAGGAAGATACTCTTATTTCATCAATTTCATTGATGATTTATCAAGGTTTGGACATGTGTATCTTATGAAACACAAGTCCAAAGCCTTTGATAAATTTAAGGAGTATCAAAGTATGGTTGAGAAACAAACTGGACATAGTATTAAAATCCTTCGATCTGATCGAGGAGAAGAATACTTGTCTAGTGAATTTCTTGATCATCTTAAAGACAAAGGCATTCTCTCTGAATGGACCCCTCCTTATACACCTTAATTAAATGGTGTAGCAGAAAGAAGGAATCGTACCTTATTAGACATGGTGAGGTCCATGATGTGCTTCACAGATCTTTTAGTATCATTTTGGGGTTATGCTCTAGAAACTGTTGCCTATATTTTAAACAGAGTGCCATCAAAATCAGTGACTAGCTCTCCATATGAATTATGGAAAGGAAAAAAGCCAAGTCTTAAATATTTTAAGATTTGGGGTTGCCCTGCTTATGTCAAAAATGTATTCGAACATAAGTTAAGTGCTAGGGCTGATAAATGTAGGTTTATAGGTTATCCTAAAGAAGGTATTGGATATAACTTTTATCATCCTACTGAGCAAAAGGTATTTGTCAGTAGGCATGCTATTTTTTTGGAAAAGAAATTTATCCAAGAAGAAGGCAGTGGGAAGATACTTGAACTCACTGAAGATCAAGACTTACAACCTACTCCTGTTGACAATCAACAGACATTCCTCAACCAGAAATTTCTAAAGATCAAGAACAACCACAACATTCACCTCCTCTCCATAGGTCAGAGAGAGTGCGGGGTGCACCTCTCAGATATGGTTTTATTATTGGAGATGACAACGAAGCCAATATCATTTAGGATGATAATCCCATGACCTATATAGAAGCTGTCGAGAGTAAGGACTCTGACAGATGGCTTGATGCTATAAAATCTGAAATGGACTCCATATATACCAACCAGGTTTGGACCTTGGTTGACCCACCTGAGGGAGTAAAGCCAATAGGGTGCAAATGGGTCTTCAAGAAGAAGATTGGAGCAAATGGCCAAGTAGAAACCTACAAGGCTAGGCTAGTGGTAAAAGGTTTCAGGCAAAAACATGGTATTGACTATGATGAGACCTTTTCACCAGTAGCTATGCTCAAATCCATTTGGATATTACTTGCTATAGCAGCATACTATGACTATGAAATCTGGTAGATGAATGTAAAGACTGCCTTTCTCAATGGATATCTTGAGGAGGAAGTCTATATTTCATAGCCAGAAGGGTTTGTCTCAAGTAGGAGACCGCACCAAGTATGCAAGCTTAAGAAATCCATTTATGGATTAAAGCAAGCATCGAGGAGTTGGAACATTCGCTTTGATGAAACAATCAAAGTGTTTGGTTTCATCAAAAATATAGATGAACCATGTGTGTATAAGAAGACAAGTGGGAGTGTCATAGTCTTCTTAATTTTATATGTCGATGACATACTTATCATTGGAAATGATATCCCAATGCTACAATCAGTCAAAACTTGGCTATCTAAACAGTTTTTCATGAAAGATTTGGGAGAAGCATCCTATATACTGGGTATAAAGATCTATAGAGATAGATCTAAGAGGATGCTTGGCTTATCCCAATCTAGATACATTGACTTAGTGTTGAAAAGATTCAACATGGAGGAAAGTAAAAGAGGTTACTTGTCCATGAGTCAAGGCATACATCTCTTTAAGAAGATGTCTCCTAAGTCACCTGAAGAGAGAAAAAGAATGAACAAGATTCCTTATGCTTCAGCTGTAGGGTCGATAATGTATGCCATATTATGTACCAGGCCTGATGTTGCTTATGCCTTAGGCACAGCAAGCAGATTTCAGGTCGATCCAGGGGAAGATCATTGGAAAGCTATGAAAAATATTCTTAAGTACCTAAGAAGAACTAAGGATATTTTTCTTATATATGGAGGATCAGATTTAAAATTGGAAGGCTATACTGACTCCAGTTTCCAATCAGATCCGGATGATAGCAAATCCATATCAGGGTATGTTTTTACTCTATATGGAGGTGCAGTCAGTTGGAGAAGTACTAAGCAGCAAACTGTAGCTGACTCAGTTACTAAGGCAGAGTACATTGCTGCTAGTGAAGCTGCTAAGGAAGCTGTATGGATGAAGAAGTTCATTACGGAGTTAGGTGTTGTTCCAGTGATTCAACAACCGGTGCCACTTTATTGTGATAACACTGGAGCTGTTGCACAAGCTAAGGAACCAAGGTCTCATCAGAAATCCAAGCACATCCTAAGATGCTTCCATCTCATTCGAGAGATCATTGAAAGACAAGATGTTGTTATAAAACGAGTTGACACAAAGAACAATATAGCAGACAGACCCATTCACTAAGGCCCTTCCTCAACAGCAGTTTGATCGTCATTTGGATTGTATGGGAATTAAATACAAAGGCAATTGGCTTTAGTGCAAGTGGGAGATTGAAAGAGTAGTGCCCTAAAAGCCAATCATGTAAGGGCATTTTTATAATTTCTTTCAACTCATGTATGATATTTTATCAATTAAAAGGTATTTTTTTCGATTCATCATATGTTGTGTCTTATATTTATTAAGATTATGATGAACCCCATAAGGTTAGGGCAATGGAATTAGGGTTATGATGAAGTTCATAATGATGAGACCTAAGTTCCTAAAAACTCTAATCTAAATGTTCTCAGTTGAAGGATCATCGAGTCGGGGATCGATGATACCAGTAAGACTGGCACATTCTATGTATGCCCAATAAAGAGGGTGGTTGGTCTCACAGCCACTTGTGTAGAGACACTAATACAATGATGTGGGTGCTCATTAGGGTATGAGTTCACTGAATTGATCCACATTGAGAACATCTTATGAAGATCTCACTTACTTATCAAAAGATAGTTCTCTTAGTGGGAGTTGTGCAAGTGATCCTTAGACCTGAAATTACCATAGAATCTTATGCACATGAATCTATGTTTTAGTTCATACTCATTCATGGCTAAGTCATGTACGGGGTGTTCATGGATATGAAGGATTGTGTATGAAGGTTATGAGTAGGTCAACAAGGAATCAATCATTCCTAGTAAGAGGAATAGTAATCCCATGTAATCTCATCATATGATGACTCAAGAAGTCTTTGATCAAAGCAAAATGAAATTAGAATAGGTTTCTAATTTTTCATTTGTCGAGTCTTTATTATTGATTTGAGATTCAAATGAATAAAGTGTTAGGGTTTGACATTTTTCCATACCCATCACTTATTTGGGATAAAGAAAGATCGAAGGATTGAATTGCACAGTAACTTGCCACTGAAGGTATTTTGGTAATTCCATTAAATTTCTCATCTTCTAGGTAGGCATGATACATTGCTAGATGTCAATCATGTCTTGTAGGTTTTCATGAATTAAATTTATTTAATTCTTGAGTCAATTTGAAAGATGGTTCAAATTGGCAACTAGGGTTAGCACGATTTGATCTAATTCGGTTAGTCAGTTTCTAATCGAACTAAATCGCCTTAAACCTAGACCTACTGCTGGCTAGATGAGGAACCCAATGGGTCACACACATAAGGGAATTGGTCAAAGAATCATTTTAATAAGATTAATTAATTCAATTTGTTAGCCAATCAGCATGCTAGCACATGTGGCTAACTATCGCTCCAATTTGGGTCGAAATTGATTTGAACTGGCTTAATTAATTGATCTAAATTAATTTTAGAATTAATTTGGGATAACCTTTGACCTGATCAACCATTTATTGGATTGGATAAGGTTGAATTAATAGAGTCCAAGAAATATAGGACTCTCGGAAGGAAAACTATGCGCATGCAGAATTTTCAAGAGGCACCTAAGAGTCCTTCTGATTTAAGGTACTACAAGGTGCATCTTTTTTTTTTTTGGATTTATAGGTCCATTGAACGTGGAGAACCTTATCTAGATGTTATTGTATTGGATAAGGTTGAATTAATAGAGTCCAAGAGACATGGGACTCTCGAAAGGAAAACTGTGCGCGTGCAAAATTTTCAAGAGGCGTCTAAAAGTCCTTCTGATTTAAGGTACTAGAAGGCGTATCTTTTGGGGATTTAAGAGTCCATATAAACATGGAGAACCTTATCTTGACACATGGCAAAATCAGAGGCTATCTGATTTAAGATGGGATGCCAAAAGCATCCCATCAGGTGTGGTGCGCATAGGGAGAAAGGTGCAGAAAATTATAACGATGTGTCCCTTGATTCAAATTGAAATAAATTTAAAAATTTATATCCTTTCAGAAGGACGTGGAATGGGTTGTATCCCTTTATTTGACGTCTCCCCATTTACTATTTAAAGGGGGTGGCACATATGGAATAGCATCAGATATTTTTTAGTAATCTTTGCTAAGACAAGAGTCTTCTCTCTCCCTCTCCCCTTCCTACAAGCCTTAGTCAATTTAGGACAACTCTTTTCTTAGCCTATACAAGTTTTGTTAGGCTTAAGAAAAGGGTAAAAAAGGTCCTAAGAGCCAAGCCAAGAAGTCAAGAAGCCAAAAAGAGGTTTAAGTCAAGTTCGTGAGTATATCTTTGATCCAATTCTCGTGTGGATCACCATTGGAGGGCGAACACTTGGGCGCCTAGTGGAAAAGATTGGAAAATCGGCTTCCTTCTTTCTTCACCAAGTACTAAGGTATGTTCCTCTACATATATGTTACATTTTATGACTAATTAATTATTATATCAAGGGGTCTTGGGTCTAAGGTTTCGGTTGATTAGGGTTTCAAGGTTAAATTTTTTTTTGAAATCCAACCTTCTGCTACATGACCGTAACCCAACAATGACTCCACCAAAATTATATGCTTTAAATGTAAAAAATTAGGACATAAAGCTTATACTTGTCACACATACAAGGTGAGAAAAATATGGGTTCCAAAAGGAACTATCTTGACTAACCCTAAAGGACCCAAGAAAGCTTGGGTACCTAAGAATAAAATTTGAAATTGTGTATGCAGGTATGTCTTGCAACCCGAGCAATTAAAAGACAATGGTATTTGGATAGCGGGTGCTCAAGACACATGACCGGTGATGAATCGCAATTCATCACTTTGGAGGCAAAAGATGGAGGTATTGTTACTTTCGGTGATAATGGCCAAGGAAAAATAATTGGCATTGAAAAATAGGTATCACACCTCATGCTTATATTGATAATGTCTTGCTTGTGAAAGGACTGAAACACAATTTACTTAGCATTAGTCAATTATGTGATAAAGCATTTAAATTACATTTGAATCATCCTTATGCATTGTTAAAAATCCTGCTAATGAAAATATGAGATTTGTTGGTCAAAGGCATGGTAATGTATACATTGTTAATTTAAATGATTTGCATGATCAAAATATTGATTGCCTAGTTGCTACAAACAATAAAACTGATAATAGTTGGTTATTGCATTGTAGGCTAGCTCATGCAAGCATGGATTTATTATCTAAATTAATTAAGAAGGATTTAGTGCATGGTTTGCCAAAACTTATTTTTAAAAAAGATAAGATTTGCAATGCTTGTCAATTTGGAAAACAAACCCGAGTATCTTTTAAATCAAAGAATTTAGTTTCAACCACTAGACCTTTAGAACTCTTGCACATGGATTTATTCGGTCCTACAAGAACAACTAGTCTAGGAGAAAAAAGATATAGTTTTGTTGTTATTGATGATTTCTCTCGTTTTACATGGGTTTTATTTCTAACTAGTCAAGACGAAGCATTTTCAGCATTTCAAAAATTATTTAAAAGAATTACAAATGAAAAGAATTCTTCTATTTTATCGATACAAAGTGATCATGAAAAGAATTTAAAAATAAATCTTTTGAAGATTTTTGTAATGAAAATGGAATTGAACATAATTTTTCTGCACCAAGAACACCATAACAAAATGTAGTAGAAAGAAAGAATAGAACTTTAGAAGAAATGGCCCGTACCATGTTGTGTGAGAGCAATCTCCCAAAATATTTTTGGGCAGAAGCTATCAACACTGCATGCTATGTTTTAAATCGTGCATTGATTAGACCTGTTTTGAAAAAGACTCCATATGAGCTTTGGAAAGGAAGAAAACCTAATATAAGTTACTTTCATGTTTTTGGATGCCAAAGTTTTGTTTTAACTAATGAAAAATTAAACCTTGATAAATTTGATGCTAAATCTGATGAAGGAATTTTTCTTGGTTATTCTTTGCATAGTAGAGCTTTTAGAGTATTTAACAAAAAGACTCTAGTAGTTGAAGAATCAATTCATGTTATCTTTGATGAATCTAATGATCTTCCATTAAGGAAGAGAAAAGGTATAAATGATGCAGATGTTGAAGATCAACTCAAGGACATCACATTGAAGGATAAGAATGACTCAGATACACAAGAGGTAAATGGAGAAGGGAACGCTAACCTACCTGAAGCCTTACAAAGTAATGATGAATTAGAAAGAGGTTGGAGGTACGTTCTCAATCACCCTAAAAATCAAATTATAGGTGATCCATCTCAAGGAGTTAGAACTAGATCATCATTTAGAGATGCTTATAATAACTTAGCATTTGTATCTAAAATTGAACCGAAATGTTATGATGATGCTAAAAATGATGTTGATTGGATTAATGCCATGCATGAGAAATTTCACCAGTTTGAAAGAAATAATGTATGGACTCTTACTGAAAGACCTCATGATCATCAAATTATTGGAATTAAATGGGTTTTTAGAAACAAATTGGATGAACATGGTAATATAATTAGAAATAAAGCAAGATTAGTAGCTAAGGGTTATAATCAAGAAGAAGGAATTGATTTTGATGAAACTTATACCCCAGTTGCTAGATTAGAAGCTATTAGATTACTTCTTGCTTATGCTTGCTTTATGAATTTTAAACTATATCAAATGGATGTTAAAAGCACTTTCTTAAATGGATACATTGCTGAACAAGTTTTTGTGGAATAGCCACCGGCTTTGAAAATCACTTGTTTCCAAACCATGTTTTTAAATTGAACAAAGCTTTGTATGGTTTGAAACAAGCACCCCGGGCTTGGTATGAAAGATTAAGTAAATTCATTCGAGGAAATGTGGATACAACTTTATTTATTAAAAGATAAGATAAAGATATATTAATTATTCAAATCTATGTTGATGATATCATATTTGGTGCCACTAATGATTCTTTGTGCAAGGACTTTGCTAAGCTTATGCAGGGAGAGTTCGAGATGAGTATGATGGGAGAGCTGAACTACTTTCTCGGACTACAGATCAAACAAAGCAAAGATGGGATCTTCATAAGCCAATCCAAATATACCAAAGAAATGATCAAGAAGTTTGACATGGAGACATCCAAGAGTATTGGTACCCCTATGAGCTCATCATGTAGACTTGAATCTTATAGTACTGAAAAGTCTGTTGATTTGAAATTATATAGAGGCATGATAGGATCATTGTTATATTTAACAGCTAGTAGACCAGATATTTTATTCAGTGTTTGCATGTGTGCTAGATATCAAGCCAATCCTAAAGAATCACGCTTGCTTGCTGTTAAAAGAATATTTGAATATTTGAATAGAACATAAATTTAGGTATATGGTATGACAAACAATCTAGCATTGACTTAATAGGCTACACTGATTCATATTTTGCTGGACGTAAACTAGATAGGAAATCAACCAGTGGAACTTGCTAGTTTCTAGGTGTTAACTTAATTTCATGGTTTAGCAAAAAGCAAACTTCAGTAGCACTGTCTACGGCTGAGGCCGAATACATTGCAGTTGGAAGTTGCTATGCTCAAATCTTATGGATTAAGCAACAGCTAGAAGATTATGGCATTAAACAAAAAGCCATACCTATAAAATGTGATAATACAAGTGCAATCAACTTAACTAAAAATCCTATTCAACATTCCAGAACTAAACATATTGAAATTAGACATCATTTCATTAGAGATCATGTAAACAATGGAAATGTTGTTATTGAATTTTTAAATACTGAAAATCAAATTGTTGATATTTTCACCAAGCCTCTTGATGAAACAAAATTTTATGAAATTAGAAGAGAATTAGGAATGTATGATCCAACTGCTTAATGAATCAATTAATGAAACTTTTTTTTTGAAATGATATTTGAAAATCATGACATCTTTTCAATCAAATCTCTTAATGAAAAATCTTTTTAATTAAATGCATTGTACCTACCTTTGAGTATGTCAGTTAGCTGAACGTTAACTTCTTTTTTAATTTCCTCCATGATGCATGAAACCTTTTTCCATTCAATCCACCAACGGCCATTCAACTCTATTTATTCCTTTCAAGATAGTTAACCAACCAGGCAACCAAACAGTCACCTGGCCAGTTAACCACCTAGGAAACCTCCCTATATAATCCTTTTTTCACCAACCGCTTCATTCAAACTCATCTCCTCACTTCAACCGATTGTCCTCTCCACACTTTATCTCTTCACGATTTCATTTAATCCTCCATCAATCAATCCGTCCTCTATTCATTCCATCTATCTTCACTTCAACAATCTTTCAAGAAGATCGTTGATGGCTCCTAAGAAGAAAGCAATCTCGAGGGACGATGATTGTTCTGATCTTTGCAGGAAGTCTTCCACATCTTCTACTCATATCAACACTCTAATAGCCACCGAATCATTTGCTCCTTGTAGGTTAGTTGATTTTAACTTTCTAGATCAAGAAGGTTTTAAAATAGGAAAACTTTTTGCTAATCAAGGTTGGGCTAAACTGATATCTACCAAAAGGCCAATATATCCTGAATTAATTAGAGAATTTTACGAGAATATTACCTTTGGTAGTGAAACTATTTCATCCTGTGTCAAAAAGACTAGGATTGACCTTGACTGCAAAACGTTAGGTTCTGCTTTAAACATTCCTTCTGATGGTATCTTAGAAATCCTTCCTAGTGAACGAGGTTACAAACTTGGTTTAATCCTTAATATTGATAATAATGAAGCTAGCAATATAGATACTCTTGATGCAAACATGTTGTCAGTTGAAAATAGACTATTTCACAGTATCATTGCCAAGATTCTTGCCCCTCGTGCTGGTTCCTTTAATGTAGTAACAGATAGAGACATAAGTTTAATGTACGACATTCTAATAGAAGACCCAGTAGATCTACCTTATCTTATAATGACTATAATGAAAGAATCCCTGAGTAGGTCGAAGGCTACATTGCCTTACGATATGTTTCTCACATATTTGTTTGAATTTTTTAATATAAAGCTTAAAGGAGAAACTGCGGTAGCATTACGTCATACTGATGTGTTTAATGCTCACTCGCTGCACCGTATGGACTATGCCAAAAGAGATGTTGTTTGGCTTAAAGTTAGATCCAGAACTGGTCAATCTAGTAATATGTCGCCACCTAATATGACTCATTCTGCTTGTTCTCTTCAAAATTTCTTTAATTTTGATTTCTATTAACCAAATCCATACCTTGCTGCTATGACAACTGATCAAAATCTATTTTTATCTGAACCACCTGATGTCACTACTGCTGAACCCTCTTATCAAAATGATAACCCTGCTCCTGCTCCTCCTACTGTTTGAATCTGTGAAGAACAGATTCAACGAATTATTCATGAATTGTCTATTGCTCAATCCAGTCGAAGCTCTGGAAACAGTGCTTCTTCAATTAATGATCAAACTCTTGTACCTCATATTTCTTCTATTTTTGAGACTATTTCTCAGTTCAAGATTACTCTAAGCCAACTTGTCCATCATGTTAATATTCTTAATGGGCGAGTTTTCCATCATAATGAGTCTATCTTGGATCGGATCTTGAAGGAGATTAATTTCTTAAAAGATAAAATTGAAAACTTTGAGACCAATGCTGAATGGGTAGAATATCAGATGAGATCAAATGAGAGCCTAACTCGAGATGCAACAAATGCAGTTGATCACTGGTCCACATCTCTTTCTAGGCTGAACCGACTCGTGAAAACCTATATCACTCTTTCTGCCACTTCAGCTCCTGATGCTTCATTTGCACATCCACACCTCTGGTCTCCTCCAACTCAACCTTCCAAGGACAAGCTAGGACCCTCCAGAAAGTAAGATAAATCCTCAGTATAAATTTCTTCTGATGATGAGAAGTGAATGTATTTGTTTCAGTGATGAATGTTATGACTCTACTTTTTGTGATGTATGACTTAAAACTATGCCATGTAATATCTGTATTGACTTTACTTGATTTTGTAATGCTCTATATGATGTTATAAATATGTATGAATGTTCACATTATTTTGATGTATTATGCTTGAATTTATTGCAAGACTCTTCAATCTTTTTTTTGATCAATGACAAAAAGAGGGAGAAGACTGTTGCATACATTAAGAAATGAAGAAAGTAATAACTCCATATATTCAGGGGGAGTTTACTTATTCAGATTGATAGGAGGAGAAAGTAATGTTTTTCTGTTCACACTCGTGTTTATTCATAATACTTCCTATATTTTTCTCTTTGCATGCTTAAGGGTTTTGTCATCATCAAAAAGGGGGAGATTGTTGACCTTGGATTGATTTTAATGCTTACAAAATAATTAAGCAAAGACTAATTATATTTATTAAGCTTATTATAGGAAAGTTCAGATGCTTTACAAGTAAGTATCTTCATGCAACTTTTTTTTAAGGGAGTATACTTCATTTTATTTTGCCACCTGATTGCTATCAAATGAATATCTTTAGCCATGGTCGTTCTATTGGCTTGGGAGTTAGCTAATTAGCTAGCTTGCTCTTCCATCTAGCTAGCTGGCACCTCAATTAGCTAACTATCAAATTGTCTCTGTGGCTTGGCTGAACGATTGCTCATTTGAGCCAGCTGGTTAGCTAGCTTGTTCCTTCGTTAGCTAGCTCGAGTTTTATTTTAGCTAGCTATGGTGCCTGTTACAGTTCCTGGCCGAGCCTTGTCATTTTTGAGCTAGCTGGTTAGCTAGCTTGGCCTCCTTCTGAGCTAGCTGGATTTCATTTTAGTTAACTATATTTTTGAATGCTTCTGTGCTGGCCGAATGCTTTGGGTATCAGTTAGCTGATTAGCTAACTTGACTTTCCTGTTAGCTAGCTGGCTTGCCTTTTAGTTAACTATCATTCCCTGATTCTTTACTTGGCTGAACGCCCTCTTTTTTAGCTAACTGATGAGCTAGCTGATGGATCTCTTAGCTAGCTAACATACCCTGTTAGCTAACTACTTTGCTTTTGAGCTAACTGGTTTTCTTTCTTAGCTAACTATTTTTCACAGGGACTCCAAGCCGAGCGCCTCCTTTCCATAGTTAGCTAGGGAGCTAACTACCATTTCTTGGCCTCTCTTCATAGCTGTGTGGATTGCTTGCTAAGTTAGCTGAAGAGCTAACTATCATTTGGCTTGGTTAGCTAATGAGCTAACTACTTGTTCTTTGCTTTATCTCCTGGCCGCATACTTTGCTTGTTAGTTAGCTGGGAAGCTAACTAGCTAATGCTTTAGTTGCCTAAGGAGTTACCTGACCCTCTCCTGGATGGTTATTTTTGCCGTGCGATTTCAAGTGAGAAGCTAGCTGGGGCTCTTGCTTCCTTCCTGGCTGATCGACTTCAAGACTTCAGCTACCTGAAATTTATTCCAGTCAGCTGCCACTCTATTATTTCTGGGCATGCTCTCTCTCTCTCTTCTTTAATACATTGCTATTTTTAGCTATATTAACTTTTGATTTCTTATGTTATGACAGAGTTCTTCCTTCCTCAAGTGGATTCAACGCATTCAATGCTTAAGGAAAATAATCTCAACGGTTATTTTTACTTCCCATTTTTCTTTTCACTTATTTCAAATGTTTCTAACGGATATTTTTTTGTTGGATGCTTATAAATAGATGGGATTAGAAGAACAAAATGATGAATCTGAAAAAGAGAAATACAAGAGAAAGAAATCCAAGAAAAAGAGCTTTTATTGCATATTTTTTGGAGTTGTTGAAAGTAAGTTGTTGTGCATTTAAAGATCATTGCTCAAAGGTCGTCCAGATCCATTAAAGCCCTCAAGCAATCAAGACTTCAGCTACCTCAACATTGTTCATTTATTGCTGAGGATATTGCTTCAAATTTGTAAAGTATATCTTGAATATTTGCTCATTGTAGGAGCTACTCATTCTTATATTCTCTGAACTTTTGTAAAAGGGTTAAAGTTAACCCTTTGGTTCTTATTGGCTACCTTGTGCCGTTAAACAAGAGGACTAGCCTAGTAAGGCTAGGGGTTGGCTTCCTTGTACCGTTGAACAAGAGGACTAGCCTGCTAAGGCTAGGGGTTTGGCTGCCTTGTGCCGTATAAACAAGAGGGCTAGCCGGGAAGGCTAGAGGTTGTAATCGTTGTGATATGATTAGTGGAATTCCAAAGGTTTTGGGGAGTGGATGTAGGTGCTGAGTTTGTTACCGAACCACTATAAATTCTCTTGTATTTGTGGTTATTTGATTCTCTGTTATTATTATTCTATGCACTTCACTACACCGCTGCGAATCAAATTTAAATTAGTGTTAAAGCACATACCTGCATAGTAATTAATTTTTAATTACCCAATTCATCCTCCTCTTGGGTTGCTACATCTGGGCAACAGTGTTTAATTATGTTGTTTCCATTGATTGCTTTCAGTCATGGTATTTTTATAGTAGATTAGTACCATCATATTTTGTACAAGCACAATTTATCTTTAAAAAAAGTCTTATTTTTCTAGGGTAAAGCC
This sequence comes from Calamus simplicifolius, assembly GCA_900491605.1. Lineage (NCBI taxonomy): Eukaryota > Viridiplantae > Streptophyta > Magnoliopsida > Arecales > Arecaceae > Calamus > Calamus simplicifolius. The sequence goes on from UESW01004659.1 coordinate 88,391, forward strand.
TTTAGCTTTTCCCTACTTTATATAACTTTTATTGAGTAACACTGGCTGATTTAAGTTCATTATTGGGCTGAGTTCATAATTGAGCTTTTCAAGCTAAACACAAATGCTTGAGACGATTTGAGTGAGTTCCAGCTTTGGCTTGATCCAGCTCTCAAGTTTCAGCAAGCTGAGCCTGAGCTGTGGTTTCAGCTCATCTCAAGATGAAACATGGTTTGAGTTGGGCTTCTTTTATTTCGAGACAAGCTCACTTGTGCTCAGCTCATTTAAACACCGGCCACCCTTTACCCTCATACATTTGACCTCTTCATCTACTGTCTCATCTCTTCACACCTCTGCTGCCCACTAGATCTTATCTGATAGGCAAGCAATTGTACATCCACATAGGACCTTAGTAAGTTGAAATGTTAATATGCCACAACTCATACACAATAATAGTGTACAGAAAGCCAACAGCATTAAAGGTTTACGGTGGTAAGATAATTTCGTATCAAGCACAGAAAAAATTATTGAAATGGGTATTATCATTGTTTTAACTAAAATGGTAGATATTGCTTGGCTCACTCAAGTTGTCTGACTTGTTAGAGGCTATGATGAGCAACTGCTTCAAATTTCATGTTGTCGGTTTGAGTGGCAATTTGAATTTAAACCTATTAACACAACCAGTTTAACACAGGCTATTGAACCCACAGGATGGGTTCTTGTCAAGCATATATGACCCACTAGCAGGTCAGGTTGCGCTTTGGCCACAGAGCAGGTTTTTGTCAAGCATGTGAACTAGTAGCAGGTCAGATTGAGCTTGGGCTTGTGAAACCTACCAGATAATCAAGCTTGCACACACTTCCAATAGAGTAAGAAAGCTCACTATTTTAGTTTAACCATAAGAACATATAAAAAGGTGTACCAATCATGGTTTTAAATCTAATATCCTATTTGATGCTAAGATGAGTCACCATATCAAGTGTGGAGACGAGACCATCCCACTATCATCCCAACATTCCAATTGATGCTTCTTAGGACATCCCTGATACCAAGCATCTGGATGAGGTGGGACAGCAACACATCTCATTCCATGAAAAAAGGGGATAACTTCATTCTATGGAATTTAAAATCTTGATACCAATTAAATCAAGGTTTATTATCAAAGTATCATAATAAAAAATTGTAAGTCTTCAAATAGAATAAAAGCCACCCATTAGAAATTAGAAAACCTTAACCTAGTGGTACTCCCACTTCCCTTTCTTCCTTGCCTCCACCTCCCTCTCCTTTCCCATCTTACACCCACTTTCCTCCTTGCCCTTTCCTTCTACTTCCTCTCCTCCTTTCCTCATCTCTTCCCTCTCCCCCATCCCTCACTTCCCATGCTCCTCTACTCCTTGCTCTCCCTTTCCTTACCATCTCAACCCACCTAGTGATGATCAACCGCATCACCATTTTTGTGTCGACCTGATTTTTCTCTCAAGCATCACCACCACCTAGTCATGCATCAAGTGGCTTCAACTAAAATTGTCAATGGCATAACATAATGTTTTGAATTTAGGGTGACTTTTTGAGTCCATAAGACATCTCTAAAACATATGATTTCTCTTGTTTATAGGAATACTGTATATTGTAGATCTCATTGAACTTCTTAGATTTTCATATTGTAGTCTTCAATAATGAAAGGACCATGGGTGTGAAGTCCTATCTTTTGGCTCTTGGTATTCTAATCATTACCTATATACAAAAGCGCATAAATAAAAATTAATGCTAATTTTCTATTAACACATATATTCCAACTAGTTTGGGATTAAGGCATTGCTATTGTTGTCAGTGTTATTAAAAGCATTACATGTGCTTCTTTAAGCACAAAGGCGAGGTGAGGCATGCACTCGTAGTGCTTCAGTTGGCTTAAAATGAGGCGATGTGGGATAATCGCTACCTAGGCTGCCTAATGCCTTAAGCAAAGCGTAAGACATTGAGGTGCTCATCTGTTTCATGCTCCAATCAAACGGAACCTAAATTGCCACATGTACATCTCTCTGAGCAAAATAGAAGGGCATTTAAATGAATGAATCCAATCACATAGGCCTCATTTTTCCTATATTCAAGCCCAAAGGCCCTTCTTAAGCAAAGGAAACTCCTCATTCTCTCACCCTAACAATTTGTTGGTCCTTGCTATCTATCTGAAACCCACATTCAACTTGACACTACAAGGTAGAGAGTCAGCCTCCGAAGAAGAAATCCAAAACTGGCATCACCTCTTGCTACTTGGAGACTTCTACTCAAAGACTTCTTCTTAATCAAAGGGTACAGGTTGTCTTCCCTTGATTTCTTGAATGAAAAAAAAAATAAAAAAAGATAGAAGGGAAGAAAGAAGCCTTGAGTTGTTGCCCATCTCTTTTAGAAGCCTTTCTTCTCCTCTTCCTCCTCTCATTGGGAAAGCTTTTCTTTGATTGTAGTGGTGGCTGCTGTTATAGTAGTGGCAGTGGAGATTTTTGGCTCCCTCCCTCTCTCCTCAAGTTGAAAGGTTGACCTATTCAGGAATTTTTGGATCTATGCTTATTTTCAACTAACTCTGCTAAGGCCGATCCCAAGCTTCGGTAAAGGAGAAGGGATGCATTAGGTAGCTGACGACCAGTGTAAAATTTGTTAGATCCTCTAAAACATGAATTTATAAAATCAAATTATGCGAAGGACTAGGATGGAATGTCGATTTAGTCCTGAATAGAGCAGAGTGAAGGAAGCATATTTATGTAGCCGACCCCACGTAGTTGAAAAAAAGCTTAGATGAGTTGAGTTGAGTTAAGTATGCTTATTTTCAACTCCCTGATGCGTTTCGTCACTTGCTACACCCTTCCTCATCTCTGGGTACCTAGGTATCCATCTTAAGTGGATGGTTTTGGTGGTTGAACCAATTATTTGAGGCTTTGAGGTGCTTCGATTTTGAGCTGCTTGGTTTTTTTTCTTTTTTCTTTTTGAATTTTACTATAGTTGAGTGTTGATTGTTAAACGATTTAAATGATGACATCATCCATAGCTGTCATCTCCTTTGGTCTGGTGTCCCATAGTGTGGTCTCACAGAGTTAAGGTAAGAAGTTCCTCATGAGTTAAAGTGGCCTTTTTTTTTCTTGTTTTAAGCATCCTATTTGGTCAACCTCATAATCAAATGGCTAGAAGAAACTAATGTTAAGTGGAAAATATAGATAAATTGAAATCAAAAAAATCTAGAATTCTTAGTTTAGTAACTTTAGTTCTAGACTTTCAGTATAGTTTATTGCATATAAACAGGTATTTATTTTGCAACATCATAATTAGTTAATTGATGTAAAGCTTATGTTTTGCATGAAAGTCTTGATTTGATGATGATTTCTAAATATTTAAGTCTTATTATTTTTCTATGAAATATGTGTATTTTTTTTTGAAAAAACTAGCACCTTACTTTACTCGGCGAGCGCCTAGCTTTGCATGACCTTGCACTTCAGGCAATAGGGGGTCTTGGAGCCTTAAGCGTGCCTAGCCCCTTTGATAACACTAGTTGTTATAATATTTGTATGAACACAAATACAAAGCTTGTTACTTGGTAAATAATAGAAGCCTAAATGATACTTGTGTACGAGTTGTGCACATGGGACCCAGGTGGCATCTACATCTTAGCAACCTAGGCAAAGGTTGGCCTACCTAACACCAATGTTGGATTTATATCATGGAATATAAATTGGCCGGAAAGAAAAGATGATAGCTAGATGATCTAACAATCTATGTTACATGGCAATATGTCCAGTACATATGCATGTCTACGTATTGGATTCTCCAAATATCTAAAGTTGACATAGCATCTAGTATTATTGATGCAGCTTTCAATGAGACTACATCATGTGCCTCTGATAAAGCCCTCCTTTATGTAATTGTAAACTTATCTTGATGTTTAAAATCCCTTAATGACTTCTATATTTGGGTCTTGAAACATTAGTTTTACTAAAATGAAGTAGAGTTTTAATATGTTCTTTGCAATTTCTCTCTTTAATGTTCACTCTTTAACCCTTTCTCTTTGTTTCTCCTTGAAGCTCAGACATTGTATACGCATGAAACCCAAAAAAAAAAAGCACTACTTTACATAGGATAATTCATTCAAATTAGAACAAGCCCCAAAATAGTACTTAATCAAATAATGCACAAGTTGGCACTAGTGTTGGCACATGCATGTTAGACTTTTAAGCCTTGTATCATTGAAAACAGTATGCTAGACCTTCCAGTTATATGCTAGCGTGATATTTTACCAAATTTAAGATTCAAAATCGACTATTTTTCTAAAGTATAAGCTATCTATTGCATTTGATAGTTAGGAAGGACAGAGAAAATATTTTTTTGTTAAGTGAATAAAAGGAAAGAATTAGAAAAAGTATGAAATTTCTAACCTCTCAAGTAAAAATAGAAAATCCCTATTTTGATTGCGCTTGGAAGTGTTCTAGGGCCGGTTAAACCCCAACTAAGCTTGCATGAGCAGAAACTAAGCTTGGGCTAAAGAAATCTAGCTTTGGTCTAGGCTAAGCTACAATAATGTCTAAAAGAATTTAGGCCATTTTTGGTCACCTTGTATAGCTCAAGCTCATAAAACCTAAAACAAATTAATATTATGTCTATTAAACACCAAAGTAATAACCCCATGTAGTTGGGAAAAGGCTTAGATGAGTTGAGTTGAGTTGAGTTGAGAAATACAGTAATAAAAATACCCACCTACTTGTTCTCAGCACCTTAAACAGATGAATTTATATTACACGTGCCCTATCTACCCTCTCTTCCTTCCCCTTCTTTGTATGTCAATCTCTGCATCTTCCACTTGAGTTTGCAGAACAAGAAGATAGAAATTCTCCATCAACCCAACCCCTTATTCAACATTAACCACGACCAACTCTTCACACTTTATTTCTCTACATAACCAACTGACCTTTACAACCCTGTGCAACCATAGCGCTGATGGTGGAAGGCTTAATTTTTAGCGCACCACCCAACTACCACTGATTAGGTACAACGAGCCTCTTTCTTAATTGTCTTTACCTCTCTCCATTTAATTTAAGCTATTTATGAAATCAGTATACTTCTTTGGTTGTGTCTCCCATCTCATGGCTGAACGAAAAAAGGACAATATAAATTTTAGTAACATGAATACTTTGTATCAACTTTCACCAAACCAGATAATTAAATATTCAATGAGTTCGGGGGTCAAATACATTTCCAAACATGATGGTAGGTTTCGGCTTCAAGTCAAGTTTGTTGAGATGAAACGGCTTGTGTCAAGTTGTTTGACATTGGATCAAGTCAACTCATATGGTTTTCCATATATAAATAGTCAAGTTGAATCAATTGGGTATACCAAGTCAGCTCAACGTGTTCAACGGGTCATCTAATTTCGACATTTTTTTTTCAACCTGGAAACCATGGACAAGCCATCAGTGCCTATGTGCAATCTAGTCTAAATCAAACAATTGGACTGGTTCAGATGGATTTGAAGTTTGCATGTGACTCGATGCATTGTAATTTTATATGCAAATATGCATGCACATTATCAACATAATCTGTGATGGGTTGAGAAGGTCTGGTTTTTAACTATTTCAATGATGTTCATGGGTTGAGAAGGTCTGGCTCACTGTTTGACTTTGGTTACTGGCACAAATATTGGGGACTGTTGGAATTGGGCACTGTAAGGATAATTTAATGTTTCCAACAGACATCCTATTTGGGGTCAATGCTAGATTCCGTTTTAAATCCTGCGCAATTTGTCTAACATCCTCCGTGTCTCTGATTTGTTGATTCGTTGAAGTCTTTCTCTAGATAGGCTAGCCATAATGATGGGTGTTTTATAATTGGTTGCGATCCAATGAACAAAATGAAGCAGAGATGTTATGCGACGCCACGCCACCCATCTGCTGTGGTAGTTTGAGACTGGTGCAATTCGTATGGAGTTTGTGTAACGTTGGATGGGTATTTGAGCAGATAATGTAGTGGTGTCAGATAAAATATTTCTAATGATATATTTGGAATTGGTGAGAAATCTTCTATGCCCAGATGGATTCAGGTTTAGGTTTGCTGTGAAAAAATATTGTTTCTTTGGGTTTATTGGAGGAGTTTGAGATTCATTTTCAGAGAATGAACGCTCAAAGAATGCAACCACTTGTATATGTTCTGGTAATCAGAATCAGACAATTTTTCCAAGTGCAAATGTTACTAAAACTCAGGAAATCACAATATACAACGATATTCTTGATCCCATGCAACAAAAGAAAAAAAGAAGAAGTAATTATCACAAATGTAATTTGGGAGAACAATGTGATTTCGTAAGGGAGCTGCTTTGGATTCGGTGGTACCTCATGGTTGAATTCAGAATTATAATGCTCATCTCTAAATACCTGCAGCATGACAGAGTGTGGTACTCCAGCTAATTTTCTGAGCGCTGAAAACTGGGGAAACAAATTAAGACAGCCATGATTTCCCTCTCAGAAGTTCTACAAGGAGTCTAACACCGTTGTCAAATTCACCAAATACGAAAGCAGCTTTGGCATAAAAATCTGAGTTGAAACCATTTAGTGAAGTTTTGGGAGAGGAAACATTTTCAACCTGGAAATTATCAGAAGCCGAACCCAAACTGGATCTAAAAAACACAACTTCATGCACATAAAAGTGGAAGAAACTAATTTGAATCTGAGCCATCTCAATATCTGTTTTGACCTATCCTCAACTTCGTCTTTACGTTAATTAGCAATGCGGCATTTTCCAAAGATCATGATGCTCCAAAGCTATTTTCTTCTGCTTCCTGACATTGTGATGCGCCATTAATTTATCTTCTAACATATTGGTTGTCTTCAATTTCCTTTCTTCAATGGGATGATGCTTTAGCATTGTTAACTGTTAAATTGTCAAGCAGGCATTCTCTGAGAAACCCATGCATGAAATCTCATCTAAGTTAATGATCTCTAGCAACACCATGCCAACTTTGAATCCCCCTAAAAAATAGTTCTATATTAAATAAAAAGAGAAAAATGTTATGTGCTTATGACTCAAATTTATCTATTGCCAATTAACTTTCACTCGAATTTTTGAGCTATAAACACGAATACTATATTATAGACCTAAAAAGATGATAATAATCCTGACTTGTTCCTTAATGTTTGAAGTAATTTTCAAGGAACCTGAATTCTATGAATAAGAATAACCAGGACAAGCATACAAAGCCTGCACTCAAAGTCATGAACCGAACTTATGATATCACGATATCCTTCTGAAATTTATAGCTAACTATAAGAATGCTGCAGAGAACAGACCTGAAAGCCATCTTAATCCATTATTCTTCATTAAAACCCCATAAATGAACACATGTCTTAGCATTCTTGGATCATAAATTCCTCACCAACAATGGTTGTCATAAGATATATTTTAAAATTGTACTTAATTTTATAGAGGTCTTGCATTTGATATGAGTTCTAAAAAGTCAAAAACAAAGGCAATCTAACATGTTAGTTGCGGTTCAGCAAGGCTTTGTACGACTTAATGGTAGTTAGAAGTTTGGGTGTTATTATCGTAATTATCTAATTACTTGTAGTACATGCAGATAAATTCAATAGACCCAAATAGGATAGATATAGCTACTATGGATTTTTTTTTTAATGTTTAAAAATGTGTCTTTGATAATTTATATAGGCAACAATGTCTTGGAGTCGACCATTCCCTTAGTTAAAATTAAATTAGCTAAGAAATGCCTAAATGTAACAATGTAAATTACTCTTAACACTGGCTAAACTCCTACGAGCTCGTATAACCCAACGAAAACACACATAGATACGACCTAGACATGAACAAAAACGATATTTCAACCTTCAACCCCTTCGCGAGAATAAATGTACATTAATTTGCTTCAAGTTTATAAACTTTCAACGGCTTGGCAAACTTCAACTGTGTTCAAGCCCCAAAAATCCAGATGTTTTATTTTTTTTTCCAAAGAAAGGTCAGCAATCTAAGTAGCATAAGATGCCATGCTATGTGCCAATTTGTTTAGTAATTGCTAACTAAATGGTGCATAGATCAGGATTAATCATTTCAATTTATATTGATAAAAATAATATTGAATATCAACTAACTTTTCAATCATAAAATAGAATAAAATAAATCCTTCTGAATTGATTGAAAAAAAAATCATGCTTACAATACAAGGCCAACTAATTTTTGGATGGTCAGAAAGCAAGCTTTCCCCTCTTATGCCATGAACTAAAAGCAAGAGCATCAAAATAAAAATAAAAATATAAATAAATAACTCAATTTAAATAATCATCAACATAAGCACAATTAAGAGATAAAGCACATCAGTATTTTTAATGCAGAAACACACAAAGAGATAAACCATAAGGCTAAGTCTAAAGCAATCTTATACATCATACATAATAATGGGGTTATAATGTCTTTTCTTGCTATTACTTGATGCATACAACCATAAAAAAAAATAGCAACTCTTAGATAGCAAGCAAAACTTTACTCTTAGATCAAACCAAAGAGAAACAAAGATGAGAAATTCTCACCAACTAAGATGATATAAGATTTTTGAGAAGAATCAGCTAAAAAGGATAATACAACAACTTTGTGAAGTGATTCCTTTGAAGTGGGTTTGATGCTCACTCTTCAACTAGAGTACCTCAAATGTCTTCTTTATTCTTCCACCTAAGCTTTTACTCTTCTTCCATCAAAGGAGAAAGACTAAAAACCTAATCCATTCCTTTGTCAACCGGTCAAGTCTAACTATATAGAAAGCAAACAGTTAACTTGATATGTGAGTTTGCTACAAAGGGACGCCACAACACGCATAATATAGTGACTTCCATTTTCAAAACCTAAAATAAAGTACCTAGGCTTTAAAATCAATTGCCATCTTTTTTAAATACATTATATTTAGAACAAATGAATTCTATTATAGGTTTTTTGAAATTTATTTAAAAATCTATGATTGCTCTATTTGGCAATATAACAAATGGCGGATTTAAAATCTCAAGCTACCAAATTATGGAATTATTTTTTCTTATTGGATAAGATTTGCAAATAAATCAAAATTACCCAATGACATTGTGACAAATCATTGATATTATTTATAATATAAATATTATGATAAATTATATATTTATATAATATTTATAAAATAAACTTCACATTACATTTAATCATCTGTAACTTAGAAAAATGATTAATTTCATGTATAATCTAACTTCACATGAGCCTGCACTTTAAACTGACAAAATTGGCTCGAACAAGAAGTAAAGGAACGAGAGATGAATTCCTTTATTATTATTATTTTTTTTGTTTGAATGAGATTAATATGAGAAAGAAGAAAAAAAGAATGATTTGAATAAATTAAATTTTTATTAAGAGCAAAGATTTTTGAGTTTACTTTTTTTTTTTTAATCCTTCTTCTTTCTCTATCTAAACAAAATAAGTTTAATGTACCCTTTCTTTTCATCTTTTCATTTTCAAAAAAAAATAAAATAAAATAAAAAATAACCCCATCTCTTCCCTTCCTTTCTTTCTCTACCCTTTGTCCTCCGCTTCGGCTCCCTCCAAACATCCAAACAGGCGCTTAGAGTCATTTCCCCCTGCTTCCACAGTGCGTCGGACTTTGAGCAGAGCCCATGAACTGGATTCGTTAATTTAGAAGCTAGACCCCAATTCAATTCTTGAGCAGGAGAATCTTTTGCGTCGCCGGCCAAGCCCCAGACCATCTTCAGCTCTGCGCGCCCCCTTTTTTTGGGAGAAGCTCTCTTCCTTGGATCGAAACCAGAGGATTCTTCCTGCTCCCATCTGTAAGATTTCGTGGTTTTTTAAGTGTTTTAACTTGACAAAGTTCCTTGTTTTATTTTCGATCCGGTCCCAACTGAGTTCCTAAATTCATCTGGTTGAGGTGTCGACCCTATGAATTTGATAGTTCGGTTCGTACGATTTAAGCTAACGATGGTTGAGGTCTGTTTCTTAAGCTCGTGGGATTTATGGCTGAGGTGGGCTGCAAGACTGGGTGGTAGAAATTGGACCTTCTTGAGGGATTACGCGTGGCTCATGTTTAAGGGCTTCCATTTTATTGGGACGTTGTCATTAGGGTTTGGATATAGGTCGTGAGGATTCTGGTTTGAGGGCTGTATGTTTGCGATTTGATCAGGATATAGTCCTCAAGGGTTGAATGTAGGTTTCAAGGAATTGAATGTACGCTTTAGTTGTGCGCATTAGGGATTAGTCTAAGCATCCTTGAGTTCCAGTTTGAGGGTCTCGATTTAACGAGGGTGCAGATATTAGAGGTCAGTTCCCTATTTGGAATCAAGAATTGGTCTTTATGGAAAATTTTAGTAACCTATATTTGCTTCATGAAATTTGGGTGCTTTTGGAACGGCCATTGCATTGGGCAATAATTCCACGCTGCCTACTGAGAAAGTTTCGGTGTACAAAATATATGCAGTGTACAAATATTAGTATCATATATGTGCAATCATAATTTCTTGCTTTGCCATTGTGGATTTTTACTATATTCATCACCTTCATTTATCACATTTTCCTCCATCTACCTAACTGCCATAGTATAATTCAGGGTGCTGTCACTTTTCAACAATCCTTTGCAAAAAAGAAAACCAGTTTGATGATAGCAAGGAAATGATAGCCATGGGCTTTGTGGGGATTTCTTAACTGGCTATGTTGCAAAAGGTTAGTATGGTGTTCAGAAAATTGAAGTTGTGTGGGAAATTATAAGAGAATTTAGTCAAATTCAACGTTTAGTTTTATTCATGATGATTGGTTGGATGTTTATTGCCAGTAAAGCTGATTGTGGGTTCACGTTATATGACAATCTGCCAAGCCCAAACCATAAAGCATAAACCTCAGACTTAGAGAAGATCAACACAAGCTGTTAAGTTGTATGAGACTCACAAGATAGGAACTATCTCTATGGATTAGGGCATGAATTCTACTGAATCCTTTGGCCAAAGTTGTTCTATTTGTTCCGATGGGGGTGGAAGAGGGGCGACAGAGAGGGAATGATGAGGTCAGTGTTGGGCAAAGGTGTAGATTGATCTCAGAAGCCCAACTTCTCTCCTGATAATGCCAGAAGGTCTAACCGATGATCCATTCTAGAGTTTGAACCGTTGGATTCTTCATTTCTTTCTAACTTGACAGATGTTCCTCTCATCTATGAGCTAATTTGTGTTATGGGAAGAAAACTTAGATTTTTAGGGTTTCGGTAATGTTTCTTTTATAATTTAGCAGTAAGAAGTCCTATGATCTATCTCTTCTTTGTTGAATCCTATGTTTTGTGACCTTTTTTTTTTGAAAAAAAGGGTGGATTTTTGATGTTTTGTGATTCTTGCCCTGGATGGTAGCTTATGGTAATTAGTAGTCTTCATAAATTAAATATGCAAGACTCATGGTTTTTATTGTTTAATGGTAGTGGTAGTTCTTGATTATTTATATTTCATTGTGGTCATTTTGCAGTGTGGAGGCGTTGTGTTTGTGCTAAACTTTATGAACAAAATAATGTGTAATATGGAAGGGTACAGTTCCCCTCAAGGCTGGTTTGTAACTTCATATTGTAATTGGTAGATGAGCACTTAAGAAAAGAATAAAAATAATCAAATTGCAATCATTTTGCAATAAACAAGAGCCAGGAATGGGATAGGAAAATGAATTGAGGGGAAAGGGAAATTATTATTAAATTTTTTATTGTATTATCTAATTGAGATTTGCAGAAAACATATGATTTCGTGGAGTACATGTCAATTCAACAAAATAAAACTGGTAAATTTTAAAATAAGTCTTATGAATACTTCCTCGCTAATGAAAATGTTTCACCTATTAAAGACAGGAAAAGCTATGTTGCTTGGACATGGAAATATATCCACATGCATGACTTGGCAAAAGGAAGATAAGGAAACAGGAATACATATGAAAGAATAACTTTAACTAGTTAAGTATTGCATAAAAAAATAAAAGATATTATTCGTTAAGCTCTTTCAATGTGCATGTTATTCATCCAAACTTTCTAATTAGCTGAAAGGTTTTAGAGAAATGAATGGCATTCTATATAGTTATTTTAATACCTATATTGTTCATCAATCTCTGAAAAACAAAAGTTATTTTTTAGATATTTGTAATGTGTTGAACTCATTGTTGGAGTCGAGGTCTTTACCAATTCTTACAAGTTTCAATTAAAAAAAAATGATAAGTATCTAATTGTCTAAGTCTTAACCAATTTGGCTAGATATTTAACATGGATTTTAAGAGCTGGACATGAATGTCTACGTGACACAGCTCAAAAGCTGCTCTTTGAATATTAGAATCGAAACTAACTGCTTCTCAGTCTCCTATTTCCCTATTTTTTCTTGTTAATGTAGAAAAAAGGTGATATTAACTATCTTTTCACTCTTCTTTGTAATATAGTACCTTAAAATTATAAAAAGGTTGTTCTTTAGTTTAGGAATTTAAAGAATGGAAAAGCTAGATCATTAGGATTCATATCTTGAATTATTGGGCAATATATTTTTTTCACTGGAAAAGTTCAGCTCTGACCATATCCTTCAGCCATTTGGCTTACAGGTTTCTATATCACATTTGTATATAATTCATCCAATACATTGAAATCAGGTAATCAATTTACATATATATTCCCAGCTGATTCAATGATTGGATTTATATTTAGCTAGGGCTACTTGGTGGGCTAAATTTGCAATATAGATCAAGTGGCATTTGAGCATGCAAAGTTCACTTCAGGCATGAGTTGTTTGGTGCTGTTTGGATTAAGACAAGTAAATCAATTTGCAAATCATTTATGTAGATGAGTACCTTGCCTTTCTATTCTCCCTTCTGGTATTTGGTCCCTTGCTTGGTATTTTTCTGATTTCTATTCAAGTGCAGTTCCACTGATAGATTTGACTGGGAACATTTTTTATTATTGGCATTGTTTTGGATAAATATGAGCATGAAACTCTGATATTCACAAAGTAATATCTAAGGAGCAAGGTGCCTTTATCTCTAGTAGGAGCATTGTAGATAATATAATTCTTGCTCTAGAAGCCCTCCATACCCTTCATTGTGCTCCTTCCCAAAGACCCCTTATGGGTATAAAGTTGGAAATGGAATTTTCCTTTAAACTTTCTCTGCTTTGGGGATTTGGCAAGTTGGTTTCTTATACATAAAGGTGTTTCAAACTTTCTTGGAATTTCAATCCCTGCCAAAGAAGCAATTGATCCATGTCTTTGGACTCAAGATTGACTCTGGTATCTATTTAGACAATGAGGGCTGAATGACCTAGGGTTCTTATGTTGTTTCCTCTCACCTAATAAAATCTCTACCACTTAGGAGGGAAAAACTGTTGTGCTACTTTGATTATAGAAAGGCATCAAATAATCTGCATTGTTTTCTACGTGCATCAAATGGCGTACAATGCTTTTGTTTTTAACTACATTTTTTCTCTTCATAGTCATGAGCAGGTTGACATATTAAAATAGTAACCTGTAGTAGTTCATGCAAGCCTTACCTTTCCTTAAAATGCAGGATGCCGAAACATCAGCTAGAAAAGCTGAAGCGGATTGTAAATGTGTAGAAGATATAGCTACAGGAATAGTACAGATGAATGGCTGTGAACTTTTCATCCATGAACCTTGGGTCTTTGATAATGCCGTTACTAAGGTTCTTGAGGTGAGTGGTAGTGACAGAATGCAAGTTATAAATCATTTCTGCTGCCCAAATTTTATTTTCTGTAGATAGGTTGTCTTTTAGTCATATATGATATATGAAGCAAAGTTTATGCAGAAAAATGCCTTAATGCCATAATATATGCAGAAAAATGCAAATTATAGTATGGTTAATTGAAGAGCACAATTTTGACCTTCAGTAAAGAGAAGTATCAACATTTTTTTTGTTTTTTAATGTTAAAAAGAGTCAATGAATTGAGAATATGGATAAGAGATGGATAGATGGATAGTGTTTTTTCTTAGGTAATGTTTGGATGCCCTATTCCTGATTGGAATAGGGCCTTATTCCATGCTATTCCCTCAAACAGGCATAAAAAGGTGATGGGCCCCCTAGGAATTGGTATTCTGGTCAAACATTCTTATTCTAGAATTCGTATTCCATGCTCTCCCATGGAATAGCTCTATTCTCATTTACCGTATTCCAAGGGCAGTGGCTGAAAAAAAATTTGACTATTACTCCCTCTATCGAAAAAATTCATGATATTAAATATAAAGAAGGAAAAGATGTAGCCTTGGCTAACCGTTACTAATAAATGTACATAACAATGTCCACCGCAAAATGGTAATGGTATAATCCACTTTTTTCTTGCTAACCATTACTAATATATGTACATAACATGCAAACTTTTAATAGATCATAATAATAAATTAATTAATAAAATATAATTTATTTAAGTAATTATATTAATAAATAAATTGATAATCCATTTTTTCATATCATTTGGTTAGGGGTATTTTTGAAATTTCTAAAAAAATCTTCATCTATTCGTAATGGAATATAGGCTTATTCCCATGTCATCCAAACACCATTTGGAATAACATTGCATTAATTTTACTCGAATAAGGTGGAATACCATATTTCAAACCAAACAAAAATTTCGAATAGAAAGGGAAATAAGCTATTCCTAGGGAATTCGTATTCCTATTCCTGTTAAAGAATAAAAAGGTGTTGGTGGTTTATATATCTAATATTTTAATCATATGTATTGTAAATATTCATGCCTTAATCATGTTGCTTGGTAGATACATCTAGAGAAAGGAAGTAAGGGTATTTTAGTCTTAAAGTTTGATAGAAAAAATCTAAAACAATATTTTTTCTTTATTTAACAGTATACTACAGATTTGAATTTTATTACTTAAAAAAATGATTTAAAGTTTATTTTATTTTATTGGTCACAACACTGCAGGTCTAATATCTTAAAATAACTTTGACTACTAGAAGAAAAAGAAAATAGGAATTATCTAGGTTACGGTCACCAGATTTATGGGCTACAACAAGAGCAAAGTTCCGCGTATTGTTGGTTGATGATGGATTGGATGACCACAAACCATCATCTGCAGTAGGCTTGGTGCTAAGAAGGATTTTTACAATCAGTTGATCCTCTCTCCCTCTCCTCATTAAGATTATTAAATCCTGTCAGGGTGTCACATATGGAAGGAAAAAGGACATTTTGTAAATGAGCATTCTACCAAGGCTAAGGAAATCTCTGTGCAATGCCTTCTCTTACACCACCTCAACATCCCATCATTTCCGAGCCCAGCAACCCCCCAGAGCCCACAACCAGTTCATTGTCCTCCTTGACCAGTGCACCAACTTCCACCAGCTCAAACAAGTCCAAGCATCCATCACCACCTCAGGCTTCCACTCATACCCTTTCCTCACTGGCAAGCTGGTGGAGACCCTTGCCCTCAGACTCCATCACCACTCAGAGGCCCTCCCCCATGCCATGCGCCTTTTCTCCCACTGCCCTCATCCTCCCAACCTCTTCACCTGGAACACCCTCATTAGAGGCCTTTCCCTCAGCCCCACCCCTCATCATGCCCTCCTCATCTTTGCTTTGATGCTCCAGACACCTTCCGTGACACCCGATGCCTTCAGTCATGCCGCTGCACTCAAGGCCTGTGCTCGCTCTCATGCTAACAGGCTAACCAAAGCAATCCATGGCCTCATAATAGTGAATGGAAACCAGTCAAACAACTATGTTGTGAACACTGCGTTGCATACCTATGCCTCATGTGGTGATATTGCTTCTGCAAAGATATTATTTGACATGGTTCCCTCTTGGGATGTCGTTGGTTGGAATGCAATGCTTGCAGGTTACACCCAAAATGGCCTTTCAGATGAAGCTTTAAAGCTGTTGTATCTAATGCGGATGGTTGGAGTTGAGCTGACTGATGTGACTGTCATCACTGCCCTTACAGCATGTGCTCAAATGAAAGATCATTGCTTGGGGGGACAAATTCATGGATACGCTAGCAAAAGGACCATGCAAATCGAAAGGGAGATCAATGTGGGCACTGCTCTTATAGACATGTATGCGAAAAGTGGGCACTTGGAGCTAGCTAGACAAGTGTTTGATGAGATGAAGACAAAGGATATTGGTGTTTGGAATGCTCTTTTAGGGGGCTATGTGTGCAATGATTGGTTCACCGAAGCTTTACAATTTTTCAAGGAATTGCAGGCATCGGGGCTTAGACCAGATGAGCCGACATTAGTTAGTGCATTGCGTGCTTGTGGTCAGTTGGGTGTGCTTGATGTTGGAAAGAGCATCCATTCATGTGTGGAAGAAAGATTTGCCCACTTTGATCCAATACTAGGAACAGCTCTGATCGAAATGTATTCAAAATGTGGCTGGGTTGAGGGATCGCGAGAAGTATTCAATAAGATGGAGAAGAAAGATGCCATGGCATGGACATCAATGATTAGGGGGCTTGCGGTTCATGGGCATGCTCGGGATGCACTTGACCTGTTTTCTTTGATGCAGAGGACTGGCCTAAAACCAGATGGGGTCACCTTTGTGGGTGTTCTATATGCTTGTAGCCATGCTGGTTTGGTCGAGGAAGGCTTGCACTACTTCAGGTCCATGAAGAAAGACTATAGCATCACTCCTAGAGTGGAGCACTATGGATGCATGATTGATCTTTTTGGTAGGGCCGGTAGGCTAAGGGAAGCTTTTGAGCTGGTAGACTCAATGGAAATACAAGCGAATGCCATCATTTGGAGGAGCCTTTTGAGTGCTTGCAGGATGAATTTGGATGTTGAGTTGGCTGAGATTGCAGTTAAGAATTTGATGAAGCTAAGGTCTGACCATTGTGGGGATTATGTGCTCCTTTCAAACATTTATGCAGCAAAGGGGAGGTGGGATGATGCACGGAGAGTAAGGGAGCAGATGAAGGAAGGCAGATAAAGAAGCAGCCTGCTTGTAGCTTGATTGAATCAAATGAGCAGTCGGCAAAAGGGTGGCCCTTTGTTTTTCAAAGCTGACTTCTATACTGGATTCAGTGTAAAGATGACAGATTATATGCATGAGAACAATGATCAACTCAGTTTTCAGTGGTTCAGCTGTAGTCATGGACTAGAAATAGTGTTTCAGCTACCAATATCAACGGTCTTAGTGCATCTACTTGCAAGCTGTATAACCATGATCAGGACAGCAAAGAGCTAAAGGAGGATTGGTGAAAGACCTGAACTTTCTAAAATATTTTTTTTTGTAAGTGAGCTATTAGTCAGCTGCCCAATGATTAACTGATTATAGCTGCTCCGTTCCTCAAATATTCATGTAATTCTTAGATTGATATCTAATCCATGATCTTATATGTCCACATTCTTTGTCAGCATATCAATCTGCTTACCGAAATACAAATATTGGAAGTGGGACTGGGAGGTCTAAATCCTTATTTCAGCTAAACATTTAGATCTCATTGGACCATATCTTGGCAGTCTACAAATATTAAATATCGTATATGTGCAATCATAATTTCTTGCTCTGTCATTGTGGATTTTTACCTTATTCATCGCATCCATTTGTACACCATATCATGCCTAGCATTTTTTACCTCCATCTACTTGACCACCTTAGTATAATTTAGGATGCTGTCACTTTTCAACTGGCCTTCACAGAAAGAAAACCAGTTTTACAGTAACAAGGAAATGATGTTCATGGGCTTTGTGGGGATTGTTTGACTAAGCTAGGTTGCAAAAGGTTGGTAAAGCGTTCAGAAAATGTGTGTGAGAAATTATAAGAGAATTCAGTCAAATTCAAAGTATAATTTTAATCTTGATGATTAGTTGGATGTCTGTTAAAAGTAAAGCAGATGGTGGGTGCATGCTATGTGACATTCTGCCAAGCCCAAACTGTAAAATACAAACAACAGACTTAGAGAATGTCAACACTAGTTGTTAAGTTGTACAAGACTCAGCTTCTCTCCTGAAAATGCCAGAAGGTCCAACCTTTATCACCAATTCTAGGGTTTCAATTGTTGAATTCTTTATTCTTTCTAACATTACGGATGTTGGCCTCATCTATGGGCTATTTTGACTTCAAGAAAACTTAGATTTTTAGGGTTTTGGTAATATTTTCTGTTATAATATAAGAGAAAGAAGTCCCATGATATGTTATATCGCATATTTGTTGGGAGAATCCTGTGTTTTGTGACCTATATATATTATTTATTTTCAAAAAAAAATGGTGGATCTTTTATGTTTTGTGATGCTTGTCTTGGATGGTAGCTTAGGGTAATTAGCAGTCTTCATATATTAAATACACAAGGCTCGTGGTTATAATTGTTTAATAGCAGTGGTAGTTCTTGATTATTTATATTCCATTGTGATCATTTAACAGTGTGGAGGCATTGTGTTTGTGCTAAACTTTTTGAACAAAATAATGCATGATATGGAATGGTACGGTTCTCCCTCAAGGCTGGTTTATAACCTTATATTGTAATTTGTAAAGGAGCACATAAGATAAGAATAAAAAGAATCAAGTTGCAATCATTTCACAATAAACAAGAGCCAGGAATTGGATAGGCAAATAAATTAAGGCAGTTGATGGGAAAAGGGAAATAGTTATCAAATTTTTGGTTGTAGTATCTAATTGAGATTTGCAGAAAACATATGATTTCATGGAGTATATGTCAATTCCGCACACTAAAACTTATTGATTTTAAAATAAGCCATATGAATACTTCCTTACCTGCTTGTAAAAATGCCCCGCCTATTAAAGACTAGAAAAGCAATATTGCATGGACATGGAAATATGTCTAAGTGTGTGACTTGGCAAAAGGAAGAAAAGAAGACACAGAGATAGATAGAAAAGAATAATTTAAACTAATAAAATATTGCATAAATGAAAAAAAAAACTAAAAGATATTATTTGTTAAGGTCTTTCAATGTGCTTGTTATTCATCCAAATTTTCTAATTAACTGAAAGAGTTTAGAGAAATGACATTCTACATTGTTATTTTAATACCTATATTGTTGATCAATCTCTGAAAAGAACAGAAGTTAGCTTTTAGATCTTTGTAATTGGTTGGCCTCATTGTTGGAGTCCAAGGCTTTACCAATTCTTAAAAGTTTTAAGTTTTTCTTTTAAAAATTGATAAGTATCTAAATGTCAAGGCCGAGCTGGACATCAAATGGCTGGAGTTATGTAGAAAAATGCTGGACTGTATTCAACTTGTGGCATTGACATTGGTCTTCGTAGAGCTTGCTGACATGGTTGGAAGTTGGGATTTTGTTGGAGGGAGACCAGTATATCAAACTCAGGCCCTTTTTCTTTTTGCTGAAGATCAAAGGCCAAGTGTCCAATATTTTAACTGAAAGGTTGTTGGTATCATGAAAATTATTTTGGTGCTAAACTTGCATTTTGCTTAAAGAGTTAAAAGATTTCTAATAACTAGAGCTGTTTGACAACGTGGAAAGACAATTCTTTTTGTTTACGGCAATCATATGATTGTAAGGCCCTATTTGGCAAAGCTTTTGAATGGCCCAAAAGCACTTTGAGAGAGTTAAAAGTAGTTTTTAATATTTTTAATGTGTTTAGTAAAAATTTCTAGAAGTACTTTTAAGGTAACGTGGAGGTTGTTAAATTCTCTAGATGGAAAGCTCAAATTCAAAGCTTTTCTGAAAAGCTCTATTTGAAAAACCTATTTTCATTAGATGTGAAGGTCACGAATTCGAAGCACAAAATTAGCCATATTTAATGCTATAACATAATAACAATATAATACCTATATAATAATATAATTATAATATTTTTGCAATATACTATTATTATTATATTATAACATAATATAATAAATATTATATAAAAATATTACTATAATTATAATATAACTATCAGATAATATAATTATAATATTATACGAGGTAAACTTGACTACATTCGAATGTAGCTAAGCTTAAATCTGATCACCTTCCTGATCCTTAAATTCACACATTTCACGAATCCTTAAAGTGAAAAAAGTGAAAAAGGTGAAGTGGCTCTGAAATTCGTGAGAATTAAAAAGGTGAAAAAGGTGACCGAATCCTAAACTTGGCTACATTCGCATATTAAAAAATTTTATAATGTAGTATACTAATATAATATTATTATATTATGTTATAATTTTGTAATGTTACTATAATAATATATCGTAATATTATGATATTATATTAAAATAATTTTGCATTATAATCATTATTATATTAGAATATTATTATATTTTCTTGTGCTATATTATAATGTTATAATATGATATATTTTAATATTATTATAATATGATATTATTATATTATAATGTTGTTATAATAATTTATATATTGAAAATAATTTGTAGTAATACTTTTTGATAATGTAAATGGTTAGACTATTGAAAGTACTCTACAATATTTTTTATTATTTTTTATTTTAAAAGTGCTTTCTTAGTTTCGTTATCAAACAAATATTAAAATGTTATAGCATTTTAAAAATGTCATTACCAAACAGTAAATAACTTTTTCTAGAAGTTTTACTTCTAAAGCTCTATGATCGAAAACTTTGCTGCCGGCAGCCAAATGGAGTCCTGAATCGAAAACTTTTCAAGGCAACAATAACCCTTCTAGTGTTTTATTGGTTGGATCTTAGTCAACAAAGAGTGACAGAGGAAGGAGAAGGGAAATAAGATTTACTTGTACTGGTGGTACTAAGATTTTGATAAGAAAAATAAAGAAGGGTGAAAAGGATACAAAATAGAGAAAGAGGAGGTTCACAAGCTACCATCTGACATCTTCCTTTTTAATTTTATAATACTGTTTGATCCCCATGCACTATGCATAAGCTTAATAGCTCCTAAAAGCTCTATATATCATGAGCATAGTTTCTCAGTTATGATTAAAACTTCCAGTGTGACCTGGTAGGAGAAGTTTCCAAAGGTGTTGCAATGGATGTTTTCTCTTCAAGAGATCAATATTCCCTCCTCTACTAGGGCAAGGATTCGATTATAAGTCTAGTCCCTAACATAACAATTAGGTAGGGGCAGCAATCAGGTCAGGTCGGATCTAATATAGGTTGAGCATAAAAACCATCAACCTGGATCCGACATGTTTATTAAATAGGTTCGGATTTCAAAACTGACCTAGTTAATAAACAGGAAACCTGACTCGACCTGTTTAACCTATTCAACTTGTTAACCAATAATAAAAAGATCAGATGTTAACCTATTAACTAGTAATATGAATGAGTTGGATAAAAAGGTTAATCCGAACCAACCTAATCCAACTAGTTATTTAAATGGGTGAAACAGATTAAGGACATGAAATATGAGTCTGACCCACTTAATATATGAGTCAAGAGTGGTTAAGCTGTTGACAATCCAAACCTGTTTAACTGTGACCCAAACCCATTTATGGCAGGTTGAGAATGGGTTAGATAAATGGGTCGGATCTAATATTGCCACCCTTAGAATTAGGTCTAGTCAGGTAATATGATCACTGCTTATATGGGTCTCAGGAAGAAAAATTAAGGAATGCTGAACTCCTTTAAAGTTTGCAAATCTCACTTTCAACATCTCTTCTTTTAACCTGTTGGTATATTCAAAATAATATCGTCACTGGCTTTGGCAGGCGTTAGCATGGCCTGACCTGACATGTTGCAGATTCTTCTGCACTCACTAATGGCAACCTTTTCAAGATTGCATGCATAATCCTTACCATCATCATGTGTCTTGTTGATGAAGGGTTGTTTTTGCTCCAGGAGCCGTTCAAATGGGCCTCTATCGGGCTTTTATTCACACAAGGGCTGTTGTAGTGTTCTGTGGGTTGTTAAGTGAGCTGTCATCCACATGTTTTTTTACTCCATTCTGTATGCATAGATTCACTGTGTTCTTCCAAGCTGTCACTACTGTCCTCCATGACCTTGTCCACAAAGTTACAAGTTCTCTATACAGATTATCTTGTCTCACTATGATGAGAGGCGAATATGGGTTTGGTTAGGTCAAGTAATTCAGCGATCCTTCCTCCTTTTAGGCTTAGTTGAATGGTTTCAAAGGATGAAGGGGATGGGGGGAGTGAGGGAATCTCAGATAGAGTAGTGGTCTTTAAATCTTGTTGGGGTTATGGCTTCCAAATCTAACAACCATAATATTGTTCATACTACAGTGGCCTTTGGCTTCTGGCCTGGAATTGCTTTCAACAACTGCTTGTTGAGGGAGGGCCTTGGCATCACTTCCACTGCTTTCAACCATAATATTGTTTGTCAGAGGCATCATGGCCCTGTGGCTGATTATATGGTTCCTAAAAGGTCCTATTGTACCAGCTTAGGATTCGGCACCAGTCACAGAGCTGACCATTGGCCTATCTGAATTCCCCTGGCCTTGACCAGTGGAACGACACCTAGTTGACCTGGTTAAGTTTGGCCCAAGCTCACGATTAGAGGTGGAGGCAAGGGACAAATGAATCCACTAAGTAGATGTAGCCTTTGCTTCGGATTTGTTATGTTTGACACAGTGACTAATCTATCTATGCCCAATCCAAATTGTGTGTGTTTTCTGAATTTTGTGTAGATGCATTCATCCATTTATCTTGAGGCTCTGACTGTCACCATACCGTTTGATGTGGCTTTTATGCTTTTTTATCAATTAGATCAAACAAATGTGTGCTGTCAAATATATGGTGTTTTGAAATTTGTAAGGGCTGCTTTTGTTCATGTGACTGTATTCATGTCAAATCCCTCTGTGATGTTACAATTTTGATTAAGTGAGGGATCAAATGGTATGGTTTATTTGTTGGTAGCTTGGAGGATTACTTATAATGCTTTGCATTCCTATTTCTAGTGCTTAATATTCTTTTTTCCTATAATTCTTCTCTTGCTGCTTGCAACAATGAATTGACAACCAAAACTAGGAAGTTCTTTTTAACCATCTGTTTAGGTCAATTGCTGCTCTCAATGGATGCATTATCTTTGACTCGATTAAAGACCTTCTGTAAACTATAGTGACGCTTTGCATGTTTATTGTTGCAAAAGTTGATGAATCATTTTACCTATTGAGGGATATCATTCCTGTTGCCTGTGAAATCATACATAAGAGATATCCTTTGGCTGCACAGAATATTATGCAGTAGGTACCTCAGAGTTTTGCCATGACTTGTGAGATATGTACGTCATCAATTTACAGTCAGAACTTGCACATATGAATTCTGAACAAAAAAAAGGAGTACCAGAAGAGAATTTGAATCCACTGTTCAGAATCTATAGGATGGATTATTTTTTGCACAACTCTTTATCTTTTTTACAGATTAACTCATTGCAATCCTAGAATCATTGCTTCTAGTTTAAGTCCTTTTGCCTTTTTTTCCATTGATTGGAGCATGAACAATCCAGCTGCCATCTTTCTTTTGCGTGCAGGAAACATACGAACAGCCCTGGGACACTCATTCTGCTTGCGGAGAGTTGCTCTTGTTGCACTTGATTTTAATGTGTGGCCCTTCTATGCAGACTCGTTGAAGCAATGAAGAAATTCTATGGTGCACAAAATCCTTCTGTACAAGTTGTATGAAATTTTGTGAATGGTCGGTATGCCGACCCTTGATTTTATTCTTCATCTCATGCTCTTGTTGTTAAATGCGAACCAGATAAGTTATCCTTCATATCTTTCACGACTTAAGACAATTCAACGGGCATGCAGGCTGTGAACATCACCTTGCCTGTAGAGCATAAGTCCCAGCACATAGCAGCAGGTGCCTTCTTTATTGCCTGTGATGCTCCTATCTGAGTTCTAGCTCTGGTTACAAGAATTTAATATCATTTCACGTCAGTCGGAAGGTTAAAGTTGTTATTAGCTTCCTTCCCAACGTACTATCACACACACATACATCAAGTTCAGTTCGGACGACCTCGAATTCATATAATTTTCATTTCTCTCTTGCAGAAATTACTCGTCAAATGATGGAGCTGTATGACGTGAAGGGACCGTGAGGACCTCACCTGCTCAGTTTCTCTGATTCACCACATGAATCGATTGAACCTTGGGCCATGACGGGTGGCAAAGAACATGGGCCAGACCAATTGACAATTCAGACGTTATTGGTGGGGGATGCCCTCTCTTTGTTTCCGATAGGAAAGATTTCTTTCATCGCCCTCAGGTTGGGCCACTGCACGGCATACGTGGCTGACTATTCCATACAGTCAGTGTACATGGTGCAACAAGGCTTTTCCTTGTGGATATCAGCAGATCTTTTTTCACTAGAGATGCATCAGCTTTTATATGGTTCAAATTTGTAGAGATTTAGATGGAAGGAAGTCATGGTATGATACTCTATTGCCTGGACAACAAGACGACTAACAAGAGTTCATGCAGCCATGTTTGGTCATTCAGTGCACATTCGAAGAACGCGATCGATTGTGGTGCCATTTCGCCTTGCGTTTAAATAAGAAAATTGGATTATTCATGTTACCCCTAGTAGGGGGTGGGCATGAGCCAAATCAGATCTGGTTGATATTTTAATATCAAACTAATTTAAATTAGTTTTTTAAAATTAAATCCGAATCAGTTGTTTCAGTAAATTGAATCTAATCGAATTTTTTAAAAAAAAATTAATTTAATCTTTGATTCAATTTATCAGTTTGAATGTACCTACTTTAATAGGTTATGAGATTGATTTTTATAAAAAAAAAATTTAAATGATTAAATGGCAATATAGTTATTTACAATATAAAAGAGCATAGTTTTTAGTTTTTACACAATATAATTACTCATACATATTTAGAGTAATTTAATTTTTATTATAATATAAATAAAAAAACATATAATATATTCATTAGTCGATTGAGTTTGATTTATATTGATTTTTTAAAAAGTCAAACGAAAATGAACGATTTTTTTTTATTTGAGAAATTAAACAACTCAAATAGTGACACAGAAGGATTAATGAGTAGGTTGCATGGCTCAACATAACTTGATTTAGGTCTTTTAATTAGTGGAAGTTTGTAAAGGAAATGAAAAAATGCAGCAGTATAATGAGCTAATGACAGCAAAAATGTTGCAATCATTTTAACAACGAAACTGCTCCGATATGAGAACCTAGTTTCTCTCTTGGAATTAAAAAAAAGAAAAAACAACAACAAAATTGCAAAGGTTCAACGTTCTTTTCAAAACAAAATTCCTCCGTTGTTATACAGCTCATGACATTGTAACTCCTCATACAAATCTTGCATTCACGCTACGCCCCTGGTGCCTCATGATTTGCTAGAGATACGGATGGAAATTTTCATTTACGGAAAATCTATCATAGTCTTGAAAAACATTTGGTATTGTTTTTATATTTTATTTCTATTTTAAAAATTCAAAAAAAAATCAAACTCAATATGTTTATTGAGATTTTTTTATTTTTATAGATATATGTTTGTTGAGATTTTTTTTATTTTTATAGATATCCATAAAATTTTTATAATTTTTGGTAGCAAAGATTTATTAGTTTCCAAAAGCAAAGAGTGCCGTACAAATATTGTCTTTAAAACAATTTACATATAACATTTTACTAAGCTAAAGTAAAATAAAATTATAAAACAAACAACACACAAAAGAGGCCCTCCATTGCTTTGCCCAATATGGTTTCTCCTTGTTAGCTTTCAATGCCTTTGACCTTTGTATCCTCGATTTAATTTGACAAGTGGTTTTGACTCTTTCAACATGCATATCATAACTGATATTAAATATGCTACTCGTATCCTTAGCATCCGACGATTATACATTGAGGATGATTCTACTACAGTCATTGACTGGATCAAAGCGGATGTAGAGGATTAATTTCCAATCAATCCTTTTATCCATGACATTAGATCAGCCCTCCATTTGATTGATGAGGTTTATTGTTGTCATGTTTATAGGGAAGCCAACTCCGTTGCTGATTGGGTAGCTTCCTCTATTACCCATCATGCAGGTATTTGGTCTTAGACTAGTGGAGACTCATGTTCTTCTGTTTTATATTTGATATTGCTTTGTGACATCATGGGTTTGACTTATATCCGTGTGGTATGATCGCTCGTCTATACTAAAAAAAATTCTTAAAAAAATTAAAACTGATATTAAAGTTGCTTTCAAAAGATACTCTTAAAAAATAAAATAAAAGCATTCCGTTACCTTTTGATTTTAATCAGGATATGTTTAGATTAGCTGCTAGTTAATAACTATTGAACAGCTAATTTAAATATTATCTAAACAAACGCCCTTCCGAAAGAGAATCTTTCATTGTTGAAAATATAATAATTTAAATGTTACGTGTTGATTAAAATATTTCAAATTTTGGGCACGGACCCTTGTCTTCCATGCTCTTCAATCCATATGCGGACCTCAGCGTATAATCCTTCCCATACTAATTAACGGCATTCACATGATCATGTTTAATAAAATATAAGTAGATTGATTTTCATCCACATAAATTTTAATTGTACATAGCAAGAACAGCTGCTTCACAAAAAGAAAGAGAGAGAAAGCTCTATCAAAATTTAAAAGCTGAAATGCTTATAAATAGCCTAGTGGCCAAAGATGCACAAGAAAATTGATTGGCATGGTAACTTTGGTTTGATTTGCTTTCAATTGATTTTTTTTTTTTTTTTTGAAGATTTGAAAGCTAAAATGTCACCATTTGAGTTGCTTAGATTTATTTCAATAAAGTATGTATAATTAATTTTCAAGCCTACAGTATTACTATATTAGAAAGTAAATATTAGAGTAATTTATATCAATAATTTATCAAATATTTATACATCATTTAAGCTGATAAGAGCATTCATCGTTAGTGATTTATTAATGAATAAAATGTAGGTATAATTTATTGTATGTATGCTTTCTCACTTAAAAAGCAATATATGTACAATAATTTTACTTAATTAGTGATACATATTTCTTATTATTAAGCAAAAAATTGAATATATGCTACTATTCTAGCTGCATGTCATAAACCTAGCGAGCTAGACTTAAATTTTATCTTTTGTTAAAACATCATGCTTTTTATAATAAAAAATAAAAATACAATCATGCTTTGAACTAATTGAAAAACATCTGAAGTTGAAGAAAACTCTCTCTCTCTCTCTCTCTCTCAACAGGATAATACATGTTAACTAAACCTAGGAGGCAAGACATTATTAGGTCATATGACATCTTTGAATATATATTTCCATACGAAAGTCCAAAGGAAATTGTGGACACCCATGTGAAATTCTATTGCACCACAAGGTGACAAGCTCTTTCCATCATTCACCATAAAAGTTGGTACAAGTTATACCATAGTTGTTAGACCCGGCCCGGACATCGACCCGACCAAAGGCTTAGGTCATCGGGTCAATGGTTCAACCATTGGGTCACCAGTTGAACCAACGGTCCGAGGGAGAGGAAGAGGCAAGTCGGCGTGGTCGGTGGAGATTTTTTTCCATCAAAACAAAGAGAGAAGAGATCCGAGAGCACTTCTATCGAACGAAGAATACCATAACACGAAATCAAAAAGGGAACTGAAGAGAGAGGCCATTGGAGTTTTTGGGAAACTAGAATTAGAGACAAAACGGAAGAGAGAAAGAAAGAGAAGAGATCTCTCCCTCATCGTGACCGAGGCCGTCTTGGCGTGATCCAGATCCGACGAAGTTCTGGCGGGTGAGGGCGTAGTCCTTGGCGCACTCCCTGCCAAAGCCAGCAGTGGCCATCCACCGTGCAATCTCGTGGAGATCAGAGACGGTACCGGGTCGGAGGGCATCGATGACGAGATCGTAGTCAGTTATCGGATGGACCATCGGGACCGGGCCGTCATCGCCATCGCTGTCCTCCCTGTTGGAATCAAAAGGCAACAACCCTGTCGCTGCCGCATCCAAAGGTAATCCGTCGTCTGACTGCTCTATCAGTGAGCGAAACTCGTCCTCGAGACGGAGCATGCACTTCTGGAGGAGATGGTTCGCCCGGTCGAGCAGCAAGGCTACCATCATGAAGCTGCTTCTCGAAGAGCTTCTCGCGGGACAAGTGGCCGTCGAAGGTGGAGAAGATTTGGAAGATGTCGTCGACCATGGTCTCCATCTAGCCCAGCGATCCAGATCCGAGGGCTCCATCGATCCCAACCCTGTACATAGACAGCAACCTTTCCGGCCCCCGCTCTCGTTTGGAGCCACGATCCCCAATAAGCCACCCCTAGGCCAGAGACCTTGGCCGGCTATGGGAGAGCATAGGGAATCTGGCGGCGATGGTGGTGGTGATGATTGGTGGTGCACGATCAAGAACTTGGACGATGGCAGGGAGTTCGTGGTGAAAGAGTTCCGGAGGACGGAACGTGGGACAAACCGAGGGAGGTGGGGACGGGGCGGCAGCTCACAATGGAGGAGTTCGAAGGGACGAAGACGAACCAAACCAGAAAAAATTTTGAAACGGCATTGACCCGTAATCCATCCGGTTCAGTCGGGTTGACCGGTTCATGGGTGAACCGAACGGGTTAACCGAGTTATTCCGAGTAACTTGCACATCCAATTTTATGTTAGAATCAAACCAGGTTTAGCTTTCGAATTCTGGTTCAATCGGTTGAACCGATCGATTCGGTTCGATTTTGATAACTATGAGTTATAATACATGGTGGCGTGCAGCCAACTAACCAAACCATGGGTTCAAACGAGCAAATCACAGTTGACCCGCTTCAAGTCGCCCGAGTCCGGTCCGATTCAACTCGTTTATCAAGCACATCAAGCAGTCCAATCGCTGCCTCCAATCATGCGTGCTCGCCCGCGTACACCGCCCGAAAAATCGAAATCCGCATGGGGCAGTAATCATACCTCCACCGACAGCCCCTCACACCCTTCCACGTGAAGCCAGCTATCATCGCATTCCTCCCTAGTCGCCTCACCACCCTAGCTTACCACCCGCTTCGATTTCGGAGCTCAGAGAGCAACGTCAATGAATCCGATCTTGCTTAATCTTTGTGATTTATTTATCTCACCAGCGGTGACTGTAACGGCACCTCATTTATTAAGCGGGCACCATTGGCACTGGGGATCAGGGGAATTGGCCCGCTGTTATTGCTTAGTGGCTCATGCTAAATTAATAAAATGATATATTTATTTTAAAATTTTAGGATCAAAATATTTTTTCTTACTAAACAGCCCTTCTCCTCTCTGAAACAGTGCCTCAAACAGCCCCCCAGAGCCCCTCTTCCGTCCCTTGCCCCTCCTCCCGTCTCTCTCACTCTGAATCATCATTGGATTATTGATTGAAGCGATTTCAACCTTAAATCGAGCAATGTATAAGCAATTAATAATTTTTGAAGGTGCTACGGTCGCAAAGGTTAATTTATATCCCCATCATTAATTTTTTTTTCGATTCGTGCGTTGTTCGACCCTGTGTGGCCGAACAGGTAAGCTCTGTTCGACCACATAGGACCGAACAACTTAAATATGTTCGGCCCACCAGGGCCGAACAGAATGTTTATTCTCCATTTTTGTTTGATTATTATGATTAGGTTTAAAATTATTATTTAATCGTGCAGGATGATGCTTCGATCGAATGCAGCATGATTGGCCCTGATTGTGTGATGGATTACACAAATGAATTTACAACTTACGAGGTAAAATTTAATTACATTTATTTTCATATTATTTAACTGAGCAATGTTTAAAATTGTCTACTAACATAAAACTATTTATTTTATAGATATTCAAAAGTAGAGAAAAAATGTGTAATTGGTGTTGGAAAGTCGGAAAGAGGAATGGATTTATCGTTATTATTAAAAAATTCGATTCGGGCAGCAATGTTAAGAAACCAAGAATTATTTTTTCTTGCGAGAGGAGCGGTACTTGCAAAAGTAAACACATCAAGGAAAAGGGATCAAAGACCAGGGCCAGTGGCACCAAGAAGTGTGGATGTCCTTTTGCCTTAAGAGGGAAGAAATTGGATACTGTAGATGATTGGATGTTAATGGTCATGTGCGGTGTACACAATCATCCAGCTGCAAAGCATCTCGAAGGGCACTCATATGCGGGACGATTATCTAAGCAGGAGACTACAATGCTAGTGGAGATATCGAAGAGTTTGGTTCGGCCTAAGGACATATTATCTACTTTGAAGCAAAGGGATGCCCTCAATGTTACGACAATGAAGACAATCTACAATGCACGGCAGAGGTGCAAGGCTGTAGAGATTACTAGGAGATCTCAGATACAACATCTTCTTGGTAAATTATCTGAGTGTAAATACATTGAGTGGCATAGGAATTGCATTAAGTCTAATGCTGTGCGTGACTTGTTTTGGGCACACCCTGGCAGTATAGACTTATTACGTGCATTTCCTCGTGTGTTGATAATGGATTGCACTTACAAGACGAATATATATCGTCTTCCTCTCTTAGAGATTGTCGGGGTGACATCAACTGACCTGACATTTTCTATTGCTTTTGTGTATATGGACTCTGAGCGAGAAGATAATTATACATGGGCATTAGAGAGATTGCGCAGTGTCATGGACGATAATGCTCTGCCTGAGGAGATAGTCACAGATAGAGACTTGGCTCTATGGAATGCAATTCAGAGGGTATTTCCTACGGCAACACATTTGCTATGTAGATGGCATATTAGTAGGAATATTTTGGCCTAGTGCAAAAGGTTATTTGAAATAAAGGAGAAATGTGATAAGTTTATAATGACTTGGAATATACTTGTGTTGTCCACCACATAAGATGAGTTTAATGATCACTGGACTGCACTCCAAAGAGAGTTTACTACCTACCCAGATGCTTTACGGTATGTGTCAGAAACTTGGCTGAGCAAGTACAAGGAAAGATTTGTCGCAGCATGGACGGACGCATGTAGGCACTACGGAAATTTAACAACTACTAGGTATCACAAGGAATTGATAAATTTAAGAAATTTATAATTTAATTACGCAATTGTTATCTCCCTTTTATTAAATTTTATTTACTTTTCTAGGGCTGAAAGTGCACATGCAAGGCTGAAATGACAGCTTAGATCAAGCCAAGGGAATTTTGAATCATCTTGGACAAAAATACATAGTTTGATTGAGTTGCAGCATAGTGACATTAAAGCCTCATTTGAGAAGAGTTTGATGGTCATGTAACACAACTTCAAGCCCACTGAATTCAAAGAACTACGAGGTTTCATTTCTATAAGTGCATTAAATCAGATCCTCGCTCAAGCAAACCGAGCCAATTCAGTTGGTATTGATGCTTCAGTTTGTGGGTGTGCTATTCGGCGCACACATGGTTTACCATATGGCCACGAGATTGTGCGGTTTATGATGGAAGGTCGGCCAATTCCCTTGGATTGCATAGATCCTCATTGGAGAAAAATTGATATGATGCCGGCTTCAAATGTGCAAAATATTCAGCTGAGCTGTGAACTAGAGTTGGATATAATTTCTCGAAAATTCAAACAGTTAGATGGGTCTTCGCAATTGCAGATGTTAAGAAAATTGAGAGAGATTGCTAGCCCAGAAAGTACTTCTCTTGAAGAACCTTCCAAAAGGATTACTCATTCACTTGGTCGCGGCCGTGCTTCATTGAAGGTTGATACATCTACCCGCCGTGATCCTTCACCTTTGAGTTGATTCTTTCAGGACAAGATAGTTATTCCCCTGGTACGGGCACTCCACCAATGATGCAAGTGCCAAAGAGGCAGCCAAGAAAGAAGGTACGAAGCATTTCTTTCACTAAGGAAGGGACCGTGCCGATATGTGCCGGACGCATGCCGATATGTGTCGGATGCATGCCGATACCTGCCGGCACATGCTGGCATCTTTTGGACCCCATGCCAGATGTGTGCCGATAGGTGCCGGCGCATGCCAGCAACTTTCGGATCCTGTGCCGATATGTGCCGGACGCATGCCAGTACGTGCCGGCACATGCCGGCAACTTCCGGACCCCGTGCCGATATGTTCCGAACGTGTGCCGGTACGTGCCGGCACATGCCGACAACTTTCGGACCCCATGCCGATATGTGCCGAACGCATGCCAATACATGCCGGCACATGCCGACAACTTTTAGACCCCATGCCGGTCGCGTGCCGGTATGTGCCGGCACATGCTGGCAACTTCCGGACCCGTGCCATCTGTTATTACAAAGCGATTGTTTACCATCTAATTCATTCATTAATGGTTTGCAGGTTTCTCGTCAGCAAACCCGGTCATATAAGTTAACAATCTATATTGATCAAATTCTAGATGGGTTGAGGCTATTCATCCAGCATATCAAGGATGTTAAAGCTGACGACAACTGCAGATTTAGGGCAATAGCTGACTTGCTGGGATTTGGAGAGGAGGATTGGCTCCATATTAGGAAGGATTTATTACATGACTTACAAAGTCATTCAGAGCACTATCGTGCTATATTTGCTGTCGAAGGGAGGTTTAAGGAGATTGAGCATGCATTATCATATTTTGATAATGCTCCACCTTTTGATCGGTGGATTACTATGCCAGATATGGGGCACGTTATAGCGTCCCGCCATAACGTTGTCCTATACCACGTCTCCTTGCAACAATGTCTTACATTCCTACCTCTACGATCGGTGCCTCTTCCTCCTTTATCCCGCAAAGATATTGCAGTGGCATTCGTTAATGGCAATCATTTTATGGAGGTATTAATTAAACAACTCTTAATCATCCTTAAATGACTAATAATTCATTAAGTTTACTAATTTATATATTTTGCAGGTGTTTCTGTTACCGGGTCATCCCGTTCCCCCAATAGCAAGCAATTGGCAAAAACATCATTTACCCTGTGCTTCCGAATGGGCTTCTTCATATGAATCTAGGATTCACCAGTTCAGACAAACGATCTCGTCGGATGTTATTATTAGCGAGACTATTAAGTTGTAGATGTTCTTTTGCCTGCAACAATCAATTTTGTATAATGTTTGACATATTTATATTAATTCAAAAAAATTTCATTCAAATTGAGCCGAAAGGAAGTAAAATTTCATTCAAATTTCAATGTCTTTTACAAAAAGATGCACTATGTGCTAAAAGATACAAAATACATGAGGTACATCAGGGATCCCCACCACACCGTCGTCGATGCCTGTACTGCTGTGGCGATGCATGACTAGGGCAGGAACATCAGGCTGAACAGGTTGAATCGTAGAGATATGCTGACCCTGCAACACATATGCAATCTGCGATATGACATCGTACATGTGCGTCCCCTGTGATGCAGCAGCCTCCTCCCGATCCATATCAAGTATGCTAGTGCAAAGGCCATGCGCATCTGCAATACGCCGACCTTGCACGTCAGCATCAGCATCATCGGGACATGATCGGGAGTAGATACTGGATCGGCTCTTCAGAGGGTGAATAGCCATATGCGTGATTCGAGAATACCACTCCAAAAATCATGGTCCGCAATCTGAAGGTCGGGTCACCGGATGGCTCCTGCTCGCTGGGCTCAGTAGGTGATCCTCCCACCTCTTCCATAACTACTCATAGAAGACGTACCGAATACGGTACGATGCTGTTGTCGATCCTCTGTTGGCTCGCTCAGGGGCTAGTGGCGCACGGGGATCATATGTATCCTACCGAACTGTCGTAAAACCCTTTTAGGATGATAGGGTTCTACGACATCCATGCACTTCAGGCATCCACTAAAGAATACAATATCAAGGAACGGACGATCATCCCAGATAAGACGATGGGGATCCCAAACTGCCTGCATTATATTAAATCGTAATCAGTTTCATAATGTATGACAAATTATATAATATACAAATACATGGTCCTATGGTACAACCTCATCTGCCCTCAATACGTCCAATGACTCGCGTAGAATCACCAAATGGTCCATCATAGTACGGGGCGGACTGTCGGGCATCCATCGGTGTACGTAGGGCCTAGCATCAGTATAGTCTAGGGCTGGGTAAGGAGTGAGAAAGGGAAAATGCTCATAAATCAATGCCTGGAGAAGCGTCATATATCCACTGATCTGTCTAACGGATGCCCTAGACGCAATCCCCAACTGCCGATATAAATGTGCCAAGGCATCCGCACCCCGGGCATATGTCATCACTCTATCCAAATGCCGAAGCAGAGCAAGATAAGCTATAGGCACCTTCGTCCGCTCTTATCGACAAAAAGTGTACACCCCAACAAAAAAAGCAAATACGCTCGTGCCGCACACTCTATCCTACGGTGGCTATCTCTATCTGATACATCTTGAAAATGACTCTTCAGCCACTCTAACCTCACAGACTGATCGCGGACTGATAGAACCTCCTGACGCGCGTCATCCCGTGATACATCCAATAGTGTACCAGGAGGTCCTCAGCATCCCGATCACTCATCCTATCAATCGATAAGGACACTGAGGCACCCATAACATTAATCCCTAATATGGCGGCAACATCATCCAACGTGATTGTCATCTCGCCAAAGGGAAGATAAAAGGTGTTCATCTCGGGCTGCCATCTCTCTACAAAGCCCGAGACAAGAATCTTATCGGCGAACCGATAAGAGCAATGCACTAGCTCAAGAAGACCCGAATGGTGAACTATATCCCTGAATCTCCTATTCGATTGCCCTGATGCCCACCACTGCCACTCACCTACTTTGGCAGCATGGTTCATGCACTTAAGTGGAGTCTGTTCCTGTGAAATATAAATGGATAACATGAATAACACATAATAGCATCGAAATAATACATTAAATAAAACAGTATAACANAACAAATACCTGTTGCCTCCAGATGGAGGCTGCAATATGTGTCCTGAAACTCCTAAGGATAGAGTCATCCTCAGGACTGCCTGGACAAGGACCATCCGCTTCATCATCATCAACATCCATAGCTGGGAGTCCTCGTCTGCTATCTCATCTGGGGCGATGGTGCAACAACAACCTCTGGAACCTCAAAAATCTCAATAACCTGAGGCGCCTGGGTTCTACGTCTCCTGGCAGACGCTGTGAGTCTAACTCGTGAGGGGCCAGCATCCATATCTGGAACATTGCAATATTCATCATTAAAATAAAAATATGTCAAAATAATATATTTTATTAAAAATATATAATATAAACTCATTTAAAATTATAATATATACTTTATAATATACTTATAATATACTTGATTATTATAATATACTTTATAATATATTATAAATTATACTTTATAATATATTATAATTATACTTTATAATATATATAATATACTTGATTATTATATTATTATTATATACTTTAATATAATTATATTTTATAATTTAATTACTCTGTCGATCCAGATGGGCCGAACAGAGTTAATTCTGTTCGGCCCAACTGGACCAACAGATTAAATCCTCTTCCGGCCGAACAGAGAACGCGGAGGGTGGGAGGGAGGGGGAGATGTGGCGGAGAGCGGGCGGAGCCGTGGAGAGATGCGGACGCCGGGGATGGAGGGCAGCTTGGTTAAAAAAAAACTATGGAGGAGGACGGATCGAGTGAGGGAGGGAAGGAGGGAGGGAGGGAGGGAGGAAGACCTTACCTGCCGAGAAGCCGCAGCCGGGGAACACCATCAGCGAAGGGGCACCATGAGCGAGAGCGAGCGGGGGAGCGTGTTGGACCAGGGGGAAGGGGGGGACACTAAGTAATTTTGGGGGGGAGAGGAAGAGGCGGCACGGAGGGTGATGAAGGGGGAAGGGGTAATTTAGGTATTTCATAATTTTAGGGGGGCTATTGAGTAATTTCGGGGGGCTACTGAGTAAAAAAAAAAAAAGCAAAATGAGGGGCTCCTCAACAAAAGTGGCGGTCCAAATAGAATTTCCCAAACTATAGTGATCATCAGCAAAACTCCTCAAGATTCGGCGCAGGAAATCTAATTAAATTATATATGAGAAAATAAAATTAAGCCTTGGTTTTAAGATTATGTTTTTGATATTAGGCCAAACATGATTAAAAATATATGGCTGATGGTTGAAACGTGCTTACTTAGTAGGCATGAGGATCAACCTTAGGTACTAATGTAAACTTTGACCTATCTAAAGCTTGATCAATTATAAGCTAAGCCTATGATGGATCAAGAAAATAACAGAAAAAAATAAAAATTAAGAAAAATATTTACATTTTAAAATAAATTTTAATTTTTTTGCACAATAATTTTAAAATAAGTAAAATATATATATACAAATGATAATTTTATGCAATATTATTTAAGCTAACTTGATAAAAAAATTATATTTTTAGAGTTATGTGAGAGAAAGGAAGGAGGTGTGTCTACAATATAGTAATCGATATTTATAAGGTCATATTATTTAAGAATTAAAATTAAAATCTAGTTGTCAAGTAGAGAGCGATGGCAATATGCTTGAAATTGCACCAATATCCGATAAATATACCCTCCTGTGGGCTGTAGCTCACTTTTATCTTCAAGATATAATGGGGTTACAACATACAGAAATGGAACATTATTTCTATCAAGCAAGGTGGTGGTCTGGTAGTGAAACCGAAAAAAAAAAAAAAATAGCATACTTATAGCACTAAGATTTAGTATATCTATCGAGAAGCCAACTCAGCAACTGATTGGATAACTATCCGAATAGCCCATCACTCCGAATCTTAGAGCTGAAAGCAAGATGACTCATTGATGCAGGACCGATTCGCATGCAAGTTATTTTTTTTCTTTTTTTAACGATTAATGATTGCAGTTGATTATTCTTCCAAAGTAATAGCCTAAGAGGAATTCAGAAAAATTCACAGTAAATCCGCACGCGAAACAGTTCCTAAAAAATAAAGAAGAAGGACCACCGAGGCTAAGAAGCCCCGGTAGGGCTTGCTCTCCTACAATAAAGTTACTAGTATATTAGAGGGGTGTACCTGGCAAGAGGAAAAAGATCAAAGTGTTGAAGGGGTTGCTCTTCCTGGCGGATGCGCCCTAGATAACCAAGCCTTGAGCCTACAGATCTTCGGCCAAGTATCCGCTGACTTGGATGACGATCACCTTGAATCCTGGATTCGTGGCTACTGAGGGATCTGCAAGATCACCATACAAGGGTTAAAGAATAAAGAAAAAATTTAGAATAGAGGCAAAGAGACAAGGAAGGAGTAGAGAAAAGGAGAGGGCGGCCAAGGGCTCTTGGGCGTCCACTATTGGAAGACAAAGTGGTGGCTAGGGTTTCTCCTGGAGACTTTGGATGTTGGCATGCGCAGGAGGAGGGAAACAAGAGCATCAGAGAACCAATTAATAAAAATCATAATAACTCAAAACTTGGATTGATTGATTAATAATAAAAGATACATTATTCATACAAGAGGGTCTTTTTTATAGAGCAAGAGACTTGGGGCCCAAGAAAATACAGATATGGAAAGAGAAAAGAAAAAAGGTGCCCTAATCAAATTTGGCATGAAATCTGCAGCGTCCAGATGAGGAAGGTGATCTTCTAGATGAAATCAGCGGCAGCTGGATTCGGCATGAAATCTGTGGCGTCCAGATGAGGCAGGTGATCTTCTAGATATGATTGAGATGTAATCAGCGGCATCTTAATTTGGCATGAAATCTGCAGTGTCCAGATGAGGCAGGTGATCTTCTAGATATGATTGAGATGCAATCAGCGGCAGCTTAATTTGGCATGAAATCAGCATCGACTATATGAGAAAATGATCATCCAGATCGGAAAGGTTGCTTGCTCTGCTAGGTGGCATATGGGTTGCTTGAAGTAGGTGTGGCACCAACTTGAATTTAGTAGCTGCTCTTTTGACTGTGATGGTCTTTTCTTCTGCTCCAATACTGATGTCTCCTCTTGTAAGTGGATGAACTTGTTACAGGACTCACATTAAAATAAACTGAATGGATAGGACTCAATTTAGAATAAAATGAACTGGACGGGACTCAAAATAAACTAAACTTTATTTCCCAACTCAAGACTTGAATCATAACTAATCAGATATCCATAGAGGGTTAAGAATCCTCTACTTGATCCTGGTGCCCGCACCAATTCTTCCGGGATGGGAAGAACTCGACCCCGTCGAGTATGGGTCATTCTGGCTCTAGTATCTCTCTAGTAGGTCTGGGTCGAGGTGTTGCAAGTCATCTCGAGTAATCCATGAATCATCAGATTCAGGCGACCCTGCCATTGGATCAGGTAGCATTGATAACGCGGTTTCAGATCGTAATGGCTTGATCATCTAGGATATGCTCGGCTCGCTCTCCTCGCTCAGGTAAAATTGGTAGTGGACACTCTTGGGTAGGCTCTTTCATGAAAGAAGGGTTAGGTCCAAAGTAATCACTAGGAATCGCTGTCGGTTCCCTATATTCTACTAGGTCTGCAATATTGAAGGTAGTGCTAATGCCCCAATCCGAGGGCAGATCTAGCACATAGGCATTGGGTCCTACCTTCTCTATTATTTTAAAGGGACCAGCTTCACGAGCATGAAGTTTCTTAACGGTCCCTGGCGAGAACCGTTCAAGCCTAAGCCTAACCATGACATAATCCCCTACACCGAACTCTTTGGCTCTTTTTCGGGAGTTAGCCAGTCTTTTATAAGTTT
This sequence comes from Calamus simplicifolius, assembly GCA_900491605.1. Taxonomy (NCBI): domain Eukaryota; kingdom Viridiplantae; phylum Streptophyta; class Magnoliopsida; order Arecales; family Arecaceae; genus Calamus; species Calamus simplicifolius. Next base: position 126,845 of record UESW01004659.1, read on the forward strand.
CATTACTTAGATTTATTTTTTGGCTAATGTCATTATGTAAGTCTTTGATATGTTGTGCAAATGCTTGTGCGGACTCTGAGACTCGTGTGCGGAGGGTAAAGGAATTAGATCAAGTGGACGATTAGGCTTGTACCCATGGACTATCTCAAATGGACTCTTGCCCGTGGACCTATTCACTAAGCTATTATAGGCAAACTCTGCACGAGGCAGTAATAAATCCAACGTCCCTAGGTGCTCGCCTACAAGACACCTAAGAAGGTCTCCTAGATTACGGTTCACCACTTCAGTTTGCCCATCTGGTGAACCTAACATCCCTATCAGAAACAATGGTCTTAGGTAGGCCGTGGAGCTTGACCGCGCTGTATAAGAAAAGTCGGGTTACCCTAGACGCGTCAAAGGTTTGCGAACAAGGGATGAAATGAGCCATCTTAGAGAACTTATCGACTACTACAAAGATGGAGTCGTACTTCTTTTGGGTTTTAGGTAATCCTAAAATGAAGTCCATACTGAGGTCTTGCCAAGGACGAACAGGCATTGGCAAAGGAGTATATAGACCGGTGTTCTGCTTCTGCTATTTTGCCACGGCACAAGTTCGACATTGGGCTATCATCAAGGCAACGAGCCTTTTTAATCCTGGCCAATAAAATTGGTTATCTATCGCTAGAATAGTCTTATCTCTTCCAAAATGACCAGCTAATCCACCAGCATGCATTTTCCAGACTAGTAATTCTCTAAGTGACGTCCTAGGGATACAAAGTCTATTGCCCCTAAAAAGATAATCATCCTGGATGGTATAATCTCCACTGGTACTCAATGGTCCTAGCTGAAGGATCTTATAAATTTCACCAAAGTTATGACAGGTCTCATACTCATTTTTTATCGGTCGAACCCTATAACTTCGGTGCTAACAGTACTCAACAACAAAGACTTACGGCTTAGGACGTCTGCTACCTTATTTTCTATACCAGCGCGGTGTTTCAGGACAAAAGTGTATGCCTGAATGTATTCAACCCATTTCTCGTGCCTAGAATTTAGCTTATTTTGGGAGTTCAGAAATTGGAGTGCCTTATGATCAGAAAATAAGACAAACTCCTGCGGTAGTAAGTAATGTCTTCAATACTTAAGGGCTTGTACTATCGCATAGAATTCCTTATCATAGGTGGAATATCTAAGTTTGGCTTCATTTAGTTTTTCACTAAAGAAAGCTATGGGGTGATTTTCTTGGCTTAACGCTCCACCTATGCCTACTCCCGACGTGCCGCACGCAACCTCAAACACCTTAGAAAAGTCTGGAAGTCTAAGTATGGGTGCATGAGTCATTCTATCCTTAAGCTCTAGGAAGGCCTTATTAGCTGACTTAGTCCACTCAAAATTACCCTTCCTAATACAATCAGTGATGGGTGCGACGATGGTGCTAAATCCCCTAATGAATCTCCTATAAAAGGTTGCTAGGCCATGGAAGCTGCGAACATCGTGGACGTTCATGGGTACCGGCCACTCTACGACCGACCTAACCTTTTCACGATCCGCTAAAACACCTTCTGGGGTTACCACAAAACCTAGAAAGATAACCCTATGCGTCATGAAATCACACTTCTTAAGGTTTGCATATAGGCTATTCTCTCTAAGGGTCTGATAGATTAATCTGAGATGGTTAAGACAGTCCTCTTTGGTCTTGCTATAAATTAATATATTATCAAAATAGACCACTAAGAATTTTTTCGTGTACTCTTTTAGGACCTGGGTCAAGATTCTCATGAATGTGCTAGATGCGTTTGACAGCCCAAAAGGCATCACGGCCCACTCAAACAGAGCATCTCTAGTCTTAAATGCAGTCTTCCACTCATCCCCTGGTCTAATTCTAACCTGATAGTAGCCACTCTTAAGGTCTATTTTGAAAATGATAGTGGCACCAGCCATCATGTCCAACATGTCAAACGACTTAAGCGGAGTGTTGGGTTATTCTAATTAGGCACCTTCAATTTGCGGGACAAGCCTCCCCCCTTCCACCTGTCCCAACTGGCCAATTGAAGAGTTACTGTTAGATTGGCTTGCATTAAGCCAAATCCTTTACTCTGGATGACTAGGTCTAGCATACCGTAGTTCGAGTCAGTCTGAGTCTTGTATGCTTGATTGTGCTTGCATGTGCACTAGATCAGGAGCATCTTTTCACCCATCACCACCTTCATTACATGCTGAACCCATGGCTAATCAAAACATTGATGATTACTTAAGGATCATCACTGAACAACTAGCCCGAATGAACCAAGACATCAAGCAATCTGAGGCTAGATTAGGGTTCAGGTTCGATCAAGTCGAAACTAGGTTGGGCATCCTAGAAGAAGCCTGTGAGCCCCACACTGAGTCTATCATGAGACCCCACCTCATCCTAGGAGAGCCCAATAGCCTGACCTCTACATAAGGACAAACCCTAGGAGACCACTTCGACCTGATCCAGTCCTAGATGTCCTCCCTAGGAGACCCAATCATGAGGCAGTAGACCAAGAAGAAAGAGCCCTTAGAAGTATCAGACTTGAAGCACCTACTTTTGATGGCTCTATGGATCCTAAGGACGACCTAGATTGGGAGGAAGGGATAGACCAGTACTTTAACTGGTACGACATGTATGAAGAGCGTAAGTTTAAGTTTGCCAAGCTCAAGTTAGTACGACAGGCTAGGTTATACTGGGCCACCTTAGAGCGAAGGCAATTATTAGAGGGTAGAGACCCCATAGTCACCTGGCACGCCATGAAGGCTAGACTTATATCCAATTATGTCCCCACATCGTATGAACAGAGCCTATTAGACCAGTGGCAGGGATTAATTCAGGGTAGTAAAACTGTGAATGAATACATTGCTACATTTCAAGAGTATACTATGAGGTGTAATATCGTTCAGTCTGAGGAAGTCACCCTATCCAAGTTTAGGTATGGCCTTAGAGCATATATTCAAAGAGAACTCTACCTAAGAAGGGTACACGATTTAGAAGAAGCTTACCAAGTTGCTAGGGATTATGAACTTTTCAGAGAGGGCCACCCTATCGTAGATCAGAGGCTACCAAGAGCCCTAGCCCATATCCAGGATCTAGCCAGGCCTATCCTAGTCGCCCCAGACCTACCCAATACTCAAACCCCCGCCAGACTTTTCCGAGTCGACCCAACACTAGCCGACCCAGTACAAGCCGAACTTAGTTGAGTCGACCCCAGAATAGTACCCCTATACTCGAACTGATGTAGGACTGATTCGCATGCAAATAATTTTTTATGAGTAATCAGGCATGCAATTAATTTATAGATTGAATTAAATTCTCAAAAAATAATAAAAAATACTTTAAATTATAATGAATCTAGAAAAATAAATTTTATAATTTTTTGATGTGTATACAAGCAAAAAATTTAATTAACAATGATATACTGATAATAATGTGAATTAAATTAAGCCCTAACTGCTCTGATACCAAACTGATGCAGGACCGATTCACATGTAAGTAATTTTTTTATTTTTTTAATGATTAATAATTGCTGTTGATTATTCTCCCAAAGTAATAGCCTAAGAGGGATTCAGAAAAATCCACAGTAAATCCACACGTGAAACAGTTCCTAAAAAATAAAGAAGAAGGACCGCCGAGGTTAAGAGCCCCGGTAGGGCTTGCTCTCCTATAATAAAGTTACTAGTAGATTAGAGGGTGTACCTGGCAAGAAGGAAAAGATCAAAGTGTTGAAGGAGTTGCTCTTCCTGACGGATGCGTCCTAGATGACCAAGCCTTGAGCCCATGGATCTACGGCCAAGTATCCGCTGACCTAGATGATGATCACCTTGAATCCTGGATTCGTGGCTACTGAGGGATCTGCAAGATCACCATACAAGGGTTAAAGAATAATAGAGAAAATTTAAAATAGAGGCAAAAAGACAAGGAAGGAGTAGAGGAAAAGAGAGGGTGGCCAAGGGCTCTTGGGCGTCCACTATTGGAAGACAAAGATGGACCAGGGTTTCTCCTAGAGACTTGGGATGTTGGCATGCGCAGGAGGAGGGAAACAAGAGCACCAGAGAACCAATTAACAAAAATCACAATAACTCAAAACTTGGATTGATTGATTAATAATAAAAGATCATCATTCATACAAGAGGGTCTCTTTTATAGAGTAAGAGACTTGGAGCCCAAGAAAATATAGATACGGAAAGAGAGAAAAGAAAAAAAGGCGTCCTAATCAAATTTGGCATGAAATCTGCAGCGTCCAGATGAGGAAGGTGATCTTCTAGATGCAATCAGCGGCAGCTGGATTTGGCATGAAATCTATGGCGTCTAGATGAGGTAGGTGATCTTCTAGATATGATTGAGATGCATCAGCGACAGCTTAATTTGGCATAAAATCTGCAGCGTCCAGATGAGGCAGGTGATCTTCTAGATATGATTGAGATGTAATCAGCAACAGCTTAATTTGGCATGAAATCGGCATCGGCCAGATGAGGAAAATGATCATCCAGATTGGGAAGGTTGCTTGCTAAGCTAGATGGCATATGGGCTGCTTGAAGTAGGTGTGGCACCAACTTGAATTTAGCAGCTGCTCTGTCTGATTGTGATGGCCTTGTCCTCTGCTCCAATACTGATGTCTCCCCTTGTAAGCTGATGAACTTGCTACAGGACTCACATTAAAATAAACTGAACTAGATAGGACTCAATTTAGAATAAAATGAACTGGATGGGACTCAAATAAACTAAACTTTATTTCCCAACTCAAGACTTGAATCATAACTAATCAGATATCCACATAGGGTTCAGAATCCTCTGCTTGATCCTGGTACCCGCACCAATTCTTCGGGGATGGGAAAAACTCGACCCCATCGAGTATGGGTCATTCTGGCTCTAGTATCTCTCTAGTAGGTCTGGTCGAGATGTTGCATGTCCTTTCGAGTAATCCATGAATCGTTAGATTCGGGGCGACCTTGCCATCGGACCAGGTAGCGTTGATAACCGCGGTTCCGGGTCGTAATGGCTTGATCGTTCAGGATACGCTCGACCCACTCTCCTGCTCAGGTAAAATTGGTGGTGGACACTCTTGGGTAGGTTCGCTCATGAAAGAAGGGTTAGGTCCAAAGTATTCACTAGGAATCGTTGCCGGTTCCCTATATTCTACTAGATCTGCAATATTGAAGGTATAGCTAATGCCCCAATCCAAGGACAGATCTAGCACATAGGCATGGGTCCTACTTTTTCTATTATTTTAAAGGGACCAGCTCCACGAGCGTGAAGTTTCTTAACGGTCCCTGGTGGGAACCGTTCAGGCCTAAGCCTAACCATGACATAATCCCCTACATCGAACTCTTTGGCTCTTCTTCGGGAGTTAGCCAGTCTTTTATAAGTTTTATTATTTAGATTTATTTTCTGGCTAATGTCCTTATGTAAGTCTTTGATATGCTGTGCAAATGCTTGTGCAGACTCTGGACTCGTGTGTGGAGGGGTAAAGGAATTAGATCAAGTGGATGATTAGGCTTGTACCCATGGACTATCTTAAATGGACTCTTGCCGTGGACCTGTTCACTGAGCTATTGTAGGCGAACTCTGCATGAGGCAGTAATAAATCCCACGTCCCTAGGTGTTCGCCTACAAGGCACCTAAGAAGGTTTCCTAGACTACAGTTCATCATTTTAGTTTGCTCATCTGGTGAACCTAACATCCCTATCAGAAACAATGGTCTTAGGTAGGCCATGGAGCTTGACCACGCTGTCTAAGAAAAGTTGGGCTACCCTAGATGCGTCAAAGGTTTGCGAACAAGGGATGAAATGAGCCATCTTAGAGAACCTATCGATCACTACAAAGATGGAGTCGTACTTCTTCTGGTTTTAGGTATTCCTAAAATAAAGTCCATACTGAGTCTTGCCAGGACGATCAGGCATTGGCAAAGGAGTATATAGACCGGTGTTCTGCTTTTGCTGTTTTGCCACGGCACAAGTTCGACATCGGGCTATTATCAAGGCAACGAGCCTTTTTAATCCTGGCCAGTAAAATTGGTCCTCTATTGCTAGAATAGTCTTATCTCTTTCAAAATGACCAGCTAATCCCCTAGCATGCATTTCCCAGACTAGGAATTCTCTAAGTGACATCCTAGGGATACAAAGTCTATTGCCCCTAAAAAGGTAACCATCCTGGATGGTATAATCTCCACTGGTACTGGATGATCCTAGCTGAAGGATCTTATAAATTTCACCAAAGTCATGATAGGTCTTATACTCACCTTTTATCCGTCAAACCCTATAACTTCGGTGCTAATAGTACTCAACAACAAAGACTTACGGCTTAGGGCATCTGCTACCTTATTTTCTATACTGGCATGGTGTTTCAGGACAAAAGTGTATGCCTGAATGTATTCAACCCATTTTCGTGCCTAGAATTTAGCTTCTTTTGGGAGTTCAAAATCGGAGTGCCTCATGATCAGAAAATAAGACAAACTCCTGCGGTAGTAAGTAATGTCTCCAATACTTAAGGGCTTGTACTACCGCATAGAATTCCTTATCATAGGTGGAATATCTAAGTTTAGCTTCATTTAGTTTTTCACTAAAGAAAGCTATGGGGTGATTTTCTTGGCTTAACACTCCACCTATGCCTACTCCCGACGTGCCGCACACAACCTCAAACACCTTAGAAAAGTCTGGAAGTCTAAGTATGGGTGCATGAGTCATTCTATCCTTAAGCTCTAGGAAGGCCTTATTAGTTGACTTAGTCCACTCAAAATTACCCTTCCTAATACAATCAGTGATGGGTGCGACGATGGTGCTAAATCCCCTAATGAATCTCCTGTAAAAGGTTGCTAGGCCATGGAAGCTGCGAACATCGTGGACGTTCATGGGTACCGGCCACTCTACGATCGACCTAACCTTTCAGGATCCGCTAAACACCTTCTGGGTTACCACAAAACCTAGAAAGATAACCCTATGCGTCATGAAATCATACTTCTTAAGGTTTGCATATAGGCTATTCTCTCTAAGGGTCTGACAGATTAATCTGAGATGGTTAAGACGGTCCTCTTTGGTCTTGCTATAAATTAATATATCATCAAAATAGACCACTAAGAATTTTCCGTGTACTCTTTCAGACCTGGGTCAAGATTCTCATGAATGTGCTAGGTGCGTTTGAAAGCCCAAAAGGCATCACGACCCACTCAAACAGACCATCTCTAGTCTTAAATGCAGTCTTCCACTCATCCCCTGGTCTAATTCTAACCTAATGGTAGCCACTCTTAAATTCTATTTTGGAAAAGATAGTGGCACCCGCCATCATGTCCAACATGTCAAACGGCTTAAGCGGAGTGTTGGGGTTATTCTAATTAGGCACCTACAATTTATGGGATGAGCCTCCCCCCTTCCACCTGTCCCAACTGGCCAATTGAAGAGTTACTGTTAGATTGGCTTGCATTAAGCCAAATCCTTTACTCTGGATGACTTGGTCTAGCATACCGTAGTCCGAGTCAGTCTGAGTCTTGTGTGCTTGATTTTGCTTGCATGTGCACTAGATCAGGAGCATCTTTTCACCCGTCACCACCTCCATTACAGGCTGAACCCATGGCTAATCAAAACATTGATGATCACTTAAGGATCATCACTGAACAACTAGCCCAAATGAACCAAGACATCAAGCAATTTGAGGCTAGATTAGGGTTCATGGTCGATCAAGTCGAAACTAGGTTGGGCATCCTAGAAGAAGCCCGTGAGCCCCACACTGAGTCTGATCATGAGACCCCACCTCATCCTAGGAGAGCCCAACAACCTAACCTCTACATAAGGCCAAACCCTAGGAGACCACTTCGACCTGATCCAGTCCTAGATGTCCTCCCTAGGAGACCCAATCATGAGGCAGTAGACCAAGAAGAAAGAGCCCTTAGAAGTGTCAGACTTGATGCACCTACTTTCGATGGCTCTATGGACCCTAAGGACTACCTAGATTGGGAGAAAGGGATGGACCAGTACTTTGACTAGTACGACATGTCTGAAGAGCATAAGTTTAAGTTTGTCAAGCTCAAGTTAGTACGACAGGCTAGGTTATACTGGGCCACCTTAGAGCGAAGGCAATTATTAGAGGGTAGAGACCCCATAATCACCCGGCACGCCATGAAGGCTAGACTTAGGTCCAATTATGTCCCAACATCGTATGAATAGAGCCTATTGGACTAGTGGTAGGGATTAATTCAGGGTAGTAAAACTGTGAATGAATACATTGCTACATTCCAAGAGTATACCATGAGGTGTAATATCGTTCAGTCTGAGGAAGTCACCCTATCCAAGTTTAGGTATGGCCTGAGAGCAGATATTCAAAGAGAACTCTACCTAAGAAGGGTACACGATTTAGAAGAAGCTTACCAAGTTGCTAGGGATTATGAACGTTTTCAAAGAGGGCCACCCTATCGTAGATCAGAGGCTACCAAGAGCCCTAGCCCATATCCAGGATCTAGCCAGGCCTATCCTAATCGCCCCAGACCTACCCAATACTCAAACCCCCGCCAGACTTTTTCGAGTCGACCCAACACTAGTCGGCCCAGTACAAGCCGAACTGAGTTGAGTCGACCCCAAATAGTACCCTATACTCGAACTAATGTAGGACCGATCGTATACAAGTAATTTTTTTTATGAGTAATCAGGCATGCAATTAATTCATAGATTGAATTAAATTCTTAAAAAAGAAAAAATACTTTAAATTATACCGAATCTAGAGAAATAAATTTTGTAATTTTCTGATGTGTATGCAAGGAAAAAACAATTCAATTAACAGATGATCTACTGATAATAACGTGAATTAAAATTAAGCCCTAACTATGCTCTGATACCAAACTGATGCAGGACCGATTCGCATGCAAGTAATTTTTTTTTAATGATTAATGGTCGCAGTTGATTATTCTCTCAAAGTAATAGCCTAAGAGGGATTCAGAAAAATTCACAGTAAATCCGCACGCGAAACAGTTCCTAAAAATAAAGAAGAAGGACTGCCGAGGCTAAGAAGTCCCGGTAGGGCTTGCTCTTCTATAATAAAGTTACTAGTAGATTAGAGGGGTGTACCTGGAAAGAGGGGAAAGATCAAAGTGTTGAAGGGGTTGCTCTTCCTGACAGATGCGCCCTAAATGACCAAGCCTTGAGCCCACGGATCTGCGGCCAAATCCGCTGACCTGGATGACGATCACCTTAATCCTGGATTCGTGGCTACTGAGGGATCTGCAAGATCACCATATAAGGGTTAAAGAATAATAGAGAAAATTTAGAATAAAGGCAAAGAGACAAGAAAGGAGTAGAGGAAAGGAGAGGGCGGCCAAGGGCTCTTGGACGTCCACTATTTGAAGACAAAGGTGGCGGCTAGGGTTTCTCCTGGAGACTTGGGATGTTGGCACGCGCAGGAGGGAAACAAGAGCACTACAGAACCAATTAACAAAAATCACAATAACTCAAACTTGGATTGATTAATTAATAATAAAAGATACATCATTCATACAAGATGGTCTCTTTTATAGAGCAAGAGACTTGGGGCCCAAAAAATACAGATATGAAAAGAGAGAAAAGAAAAAAAAAGCGTCAATCAAAAATTGGTATGAAATCTGCAACGTCTAGATTTGGAAGGTGATCTTTTAGATGCAATCAGCGGCAGCTGATTCGGCATGAAATCTGTGATTCAGATGAGGCAGTGATCTTCTAGATATGATTGAGATGCGGCAGCTTAATTTGGCATGCGCATTCAGATGAAGCAGGTGATCTTCTATATGATTGAAATGCAATCAGCGGCAGCTTAATTTGGCATGAAATCAGCATCGGCCAAATGAGAAAAATGATCATCCAGATTGGAAAGGTTACTTGCTCTGCTAGGTGGCATGTGGGCTGTTTGAAGTAGGTGAGGCACCAACTTGAATTTAGCAGCTGCTCTGTCTGACTGTGATGGCCTTGTCTTCTGCTTCAATACTGATGTCTCCTCTTGTAAGCTGATGAACTTGCTACAGACTCACATTACAATAAATGAACTGGATAGGACTCAATTTAGAATAAAATGAACTGGATGGGACTCAAAATAAACTAAACTTTATTTTTCAACTCAAGACTTGAATCATAACTAATCAGATATTCACATAGGGTTAAGAATCCTCTGCTTGATCCTGGTGCCCGCACCACTCGTGCCCTTTAGTTTTTATCTAAATTTTATATTCTGATATATCAGACTTGACTAATCATAGATCGGTATGATCATTCGTCTATACCAAATTAAAAAAGAAAGAAAAATCATGTTTCACCGGAGGAGAGCCCTTAGGCCTTTGGTCACGTTCACATCATCTGCCAATCTTTGAGGTTAAAATACCTAAATGCCCTCATCCATTTCAGCGTCCCATGCTGCTCTCAAGGCCTTTCCGGGATGTTGGATCCCATGGCAATGGCTAGACTAAGCTGATCATCAACGAAAGCTTCTCAAGACATCGGGCACACAGAGATTCTAATTAGATCCTACATGAGAAAATAAAATTGAACCTGATGGGTGGTTCTGAAATTATATTTTTGATATTTGGCCAAACGCGATTAAAAATATACGACTGATGGCTGGTTCAACCAGCCCTGTGGAAAGATTAGGGGGATGGGGTGTAGGCGTGTAGCTCGCCATTATTGTTTCAGAAGTTATAGCGGAGTGGATGTCGTAGTAGTTTTTTGCTGAATGAATGTTGTTGCCATTGATTATGCTTTGGATTTTGTTAGGAGTTGCTGCGGCTTTGAAAATCAAAGTCCTTGCTTTCTTCAATTATGTTTGTAATGGAGTTTCTATTGAAGTTGCTTCTAATTTTTCTGAGAGTTAGTATTATTGCAGCGCCTTTGATTTGACTGAGGTAGTAAAGACATCATTATAATTGTTTCTTTAAGAAAATTTTTATATTTTATCAACTTATTATGTAGCTCTTTAAAAGAAATTGAAGTTCTACGGGCTTCCATGGCAATAAAAAGTTCTTTCAATTCAGAGCCCAGTCCATTTAACACATGAATGATAAGATCACCTCCACGTCCAGGCTTGACGAGGATATATATACCCTTATCCGATAAATATACCCCTGTAGCCCTCTTTTAGCTTCAACGTATATAAATAATAGGGTTGCAGCATAGAAAAAATGGGACCTTTTTTATCAAGCTAGGTGATGAGCTGATAATGGGACCGGAAAAAAAAAAAATTCATCCGTTTGATTGGAGGAGAGGCCTCCGGCCTTTGGTCGCGTGCACATCATGTGCCGATCTTCAGGTAAAAATACCTAAATGCCCTCATCCGCTTCACCAGCCCATGCGGAGCGTCGAGGCCTTTCCGGGACGTTGGATTCCATGGCAGTGGCTAGACTTAGAGATGATCATTAGCAAAGTTCCTCAAGAGATTGGGCACAGAAAAATTCTTATTAGATCCTATATGAGAAAATAAAATTGAACCTTGGTTCTGAGATTATGCTTTTGATATTAGGCCAAACATGGTTAAAAATATAGGACTGATGGTTGGAACGTATTAAGTTAAGGCATGAGAATCAAGCTTACATACTAATGTAAAGTCCAACAAGTCTAAAGATTCATCAACTATAGACTAGGCTTATGGTAAACCCAAAAAAAAAAAAACCCCAGGAATCAAGAAAATAAAGAGTACTTCGACTTGCAGCGATTTCTTGGGTCGTTTGTGAAACAACAGCAGGGCTCATAATTATGGGTTCCCTTGTAGGTGGTCACCACATAACTTGGGTCTTCTTTGTCCCTCTGTATTCACTTCGTAACCGGGTAANGAAAAAATGGGACTTTTTTATCAAGCTAGGTGATGAGCTGATAATGGGACCGAAAAAAAAAAAAAAATCATCCGTTTGATTGGAGGAGAGGCCTCCGGCCTTTGGTCGCGTGCACATCATGTGCCGATCTTCAGGTAAAAATACCTAAATGCCCTCATCCGCTTCACCAATCATCAGCCCATGCGGAGCGTCGAGTTCTTTCCGGGACGTTGGATTCCATGGCAGTGGCTAGACTTAGAGATGATCATTAGCAAAGTTCCTCAAGAGATTGGGCACAGAAAAATTCTTATTAGATCCCATATGAGAAAATAAAATTGAACCTTGGTTCTGAGATTATGCTTTTGATATTAGGCCAAACATGGTTAAAAATATAGGACTGATGGTTGGAACGTATTAAGTTAAGGCATGAGAACCAAGCTTACATACTAATGTAAAATCCAACAAGTCTAAAGATTCATCAACAGTAGACTAGGCTTATGGTAAACCCAAAAAAAAAAAACCAGAAATCAAGAAAATAATGTTATATATCCATTCAAAAATAATAATAATAAAGTTGAACAAGAATATTTTTGCATTTTGAAATAGATTTGTCATTTGTTTTTTTTTTTTCCTTGATAATTTTAAATAAGTAAAAAGAAAATATATATGCAAATGATAATTTTATGCAATATTATTTAAGCTAATTTGATAAAAATAATTACATTTTTAGACTTTTACAAAAGAAGCGGAGAAAGTGTGTCTACAATATAGTAATATATATTTATAAGGGTATTGTTGCCGCTGAAATTTGTCCTTCGGCTCGGGCGCGATTGGGCTGCAGCGCGGGCTCCCTCCGGGGCGGACCTGCAAGACAGTCCTCACGCAAAAGGCATTGGGGGTGGCCCTCTGCGGAAGACCCTCCGACGTCCAAGTCAGTGGAGACCAGCAATCAACAAATATAGGAAGAAGGATCCCCCGGGAAGAGTTCCTCCGAGCTCTCGTGGGAGCTTTCATGGCGGAGTGTAAGAACTGTAAATGAAAAATGGGCGTAGAATAGCCATACCTGAGAGGCTTGAGGGTGGTAGTATTTATAGGCGGTCACCTGACTTCTTGGACGTGCTCTGGATGAGGTCTGAAAGTTGTTGGGATTCGAAACGGATTCGAATCAGGTTGTTACAGGGCCGGTAGGATCCATATCTGGTTAGTTAGAGGATCGACTGCTGGGAGGCGGGGAGAGCTGGCCGATGGCTCGAGACTCAGTGGTTGCGTGGTCCCTAGGCCACTATTGTAGGTCCTAGGACACGTTTTGGCATGATTCCTTGTTTGGAATCTTATTCTGTTACAGTGAATTTGAACTCTCCCGCGCCAGATTCCGCAGAGGTCTGAAGTAGCTCGGATCGAATGGCCGAGGAATGGTCTGGCCTTGATGGCAGTAGCATAAGAATAGCTCGGTTGCCGAGGCATAAGGTTGGCCGAACCTGCCGAAGTACAATGTGGTTGGCCGAGTTGGACTTCTGTGAAGCATGGAGTCAAGAACTCTTTTTCTCGGCTTTATGATGCCATCCTTCCTTACTCAAAAAGTGTCAAGTGGGCAACGTTGCAGCCATAAATGCCTTAATGATGGAAGAAAATAAGGCATTGAATGTCTTAAAGCAGGTGGATATATGTGGCCTTTATGAGGTCATAAATGCCTTGATGCAAAAGACATAGCGTGGTTGCGGAGGCCGAACTATATTTGCCGAGGCATGTTGGCCGAACTATATTTGCCGAGGCATGTTGGCCGAACTATATTTGCCGAACTATATTTCCGAGGCATGTTGGCCGAGCTATGCTGAGGCTGACCGAGCTATGTTGGCCGAAGTATATTTTCCTCTCTTTTTATTCCATTAAATGCTGGCTAAGTCATTATGACCGTTTCTGCACCATTAAATACTCCAGCCTATTGATTTGACTGCCAGATATTAATGAGGGGACCCTTGGGAGAACCCACGCACATGACGTGGCCCTTTTTTCATTTTGTTCTCTTTCTTCATTATGACGAGATGCTCGTTGCTAGAATGTTGCGCCAGCAGCTAGTTGGCAAGCAGAGCGTTTGGATCGAGCGCGACCCCATCGTCAATGTGAGCGATCAACAATGTAATGATGATTTTATCCCTCAACACATGCCCCCCACTCCCTAGTCTGAAGTGTAACTTCGGATATAGGGAGTAGAATTCTGGAGCAATCTTATTTGGGGAACATGTCATTCGATCCTCTGCAGAGGAAGTGTTTATCTCTGTGTAGGTTAGAGAAAGGCCTGGGCGGCCCTCTTGCTGAAGTAAAATAAGGTGCTTTAGTTGCACTAGAGTGTCGGAGAAATTATCTGGCTGGGACGAAGCTTTAGTGCTGTATCACTCGGATTGGCCGAGGCTGCAGAAATATATCACTCAGTCTTCGGCTGAGGCTTTTGATAATAAGAGATGCACTCCGGCTCTGGCCGAGGCTTTTGATGATAAGAGATGCACTCCGGCTCTGGCCGGGGCTTTTGAAGATCAATAAGAGATGCACTCTGGCTCTGGCCGGGGCTTTTGATGATAAGAGATGCACTCCGGCTCTGGCCGGGGCTTTTGAAGATCAATAAGAGATGCACTCCGGCTCTGGCCGGGGCTTTTGATGATAAGAGATGCACTCCGGCTCTGATCGGGGCTTTTGAAGATCAATAAGAAATGCACTCGGCTCTGGCCGGGGCTTAAGAGATGCACTCCATCTCTGGCCGGGGCTTTTGATAATAAGAGATGCACTCCGGCTCTGGCTGGGGCTTAAGAGATGCACTCCGGCTCTGGCCGGGGCTTTTGATAATAAGAGATGCACTCCGGCTATGGCCGGGGCTTTTGATGACCTGCTTCTCATTGTAATTTTATGGATGAATTTATTACTCGGTTGTTGCTGAGCCTTCAGAATATATCACTCGGTCTTTGGCCGATGCTCTGAAAATTTATCACTTGGTTGTTGCCGAGCCTTTAGAAATATATTACTCGGTTGTTGCCGAGCCTTCTCAAGATGCTACTCGGTTGTAACTGAGGCTTCCAATAATAAATTACTCAGTGTTGCCGAGCCTTCAAATAATTACTCGATGTTTTCGAGCCTTCAAAGATGCTACTCGGTTGTAACCGAGGCTTCCAAATAATATTACTCGGTGTTGCTGAGCCTTCCAAGATGCTACTCGGTTGTAATCGAGGCTTCCAATATTAATTGCTACTCGGTTGTGACCGAGGCTTCAAATAATAAAATACTCGGTGTTGTCGAGCCTTCAAGGTGCTACTCGGTCGTGACCGAGGCTTCAAATAATAAAATACTCGGTGTTGCCGAGCTTCCAAGGTGCTACTCGGTTGTGACCGAGGCTTCAAATAATAAAATACTCGGTGTTGCTGAGCCTTCCAAGATGGTACTCGGTTGTAACCGAGGCTTCCAAATAATAAATTACTCGGTGTTGCCGAGCCTTCCAAGATGCTACTCGGTTGTAACCGAGGCTTCAAATAAAAATACTCGGTGTTGCCGAGCCTTCCAAGATGCTACTCGGTTGTAACCGAGGCTTCCAAATAAATTACTCGGTGTTGCCGAGCCTTCAAAAATGCTACTCGGTTGTAACCGAGGCTTCCAATATTAATTGCTACTCGGTTGTGACCGATGCTTCAAATAATAATAAATTACTCGTGTTGTCGAGCCTTCCAAGGTGCTACTCGGTCGTGACCGAGGCTTCAAATAATAAATACTCGGTGTTGCCGAGCCTTCCAAGGTGCTACTCGGTTGTGACCGAGGCTTCAAATAATAAATACTCGGTGTTGCCGAGCCTTCCAAGATGCTACTCGGTTGTAACCGAGGCTTCTAAATAATAAATTACTCGGTGTTGCCGAGCCTTCCAAGATGCTACTCGGTTGTAACCGAGGCTTCAAATAATAAAATACTCGGTGTTGCCGAGCCTTCCGAGATGCTACTCGGTTGTAACCGAGGCTTCCAAATAAATTACTCGGTGTTGCCGAGCCTTCAAAATGCTACTCGGTGTAACAGAGGCTTTCAATATTAATTGCTACTCGGTTGTGACCGAGGCTTCAAATAAATTACTCGGTGTTGCCGAGCCTTCAAATAATAAATTACTCGGTGTTGCCGAGCCTTCTCAAGATGCTACTCGGTTGTAACTGAGGCTTCAAATAATAAAATACTCGGTGTTGCCGAGCCTTCCAAGATGCTACTCGGTTGTAACCGAGGCTTCCAAATAATTACTCGGTGTTGCCGAGCCTTCAAAATGCACTCTTTAACCGAGGCTTCCAATATTAATTGCTACTCGGTTGTGACCGAGGCTTCAAATAAATTACTCGGTGTTGCCGAGCCTTCAAATAATAAATTACTCGGTGTTGCCGAGCCTTCCCAAGATGCTACTCGGTTGTAACCGAGGCTTCCAAATAAATTACTCGGTGTTGCCGAGCCTTCAAAATGCCACTCGGTTGTAACCGAGGCTTCCAATATTAATTGCTACTCGGTTGTGACCGAGGCTTCAAATAATAATTACTCGGTGTTGTCGAGCCTTCAAGATTATATTTACTTGGCGCTACCAAGGTTCGGAGACCGTTACTCGGTTGTAGCCGAGCCTTCAAGATTATATTTTACTTGGCGCTGCCAAGGTTCATAAAATTTATGCTCGGCCAACCGAGGATTTATACGACCTGCTTCTTATTGCAGCTTTCAAGGGAGTTATAAGAATTTCCAAGGCCTTTAAAAATAGAATTTAATTCAATGAATAAAATGGGTATAGAAAGAGCATACTTTTATGGATGAATTTATTACTCGGTTGTTGCCGAGCCTTTAGAAATATATCACTTGGTCTTTGGCCGATGCTCTGGAGTTTTATTACTTAGTTGTTGCCGAGCCTTTAGATAATTACTCGGTGTTTCCGAGCCTTCAAAGATGCTATTCGGTTGTAAGGCTTCAAATAATAAAATACTCGGTGTTGCCGAGCCTTCCAAGATTCTACTCGGTTGTAACCGAGGCTTCCAAATAAATTACTCGGTGTTGCCGAGCCTTCAAAAATGCTACTCGGTTTTTAACCGAGGCTTCCATATTAATTGCTACTCGGTTGTGACCGAGGCTTCAAATAATAATAAATTACTCGTGTTGTCGAGCCTTCCAAGGTGTGCTACTCGGTCGTGACCGAGGCTTCAAATAATAAAATACTCGATGTTGCTGAGCCTTCCAAGGTGCTACTCAGTTGTGACCGAGGCTTCAAATAAAAAATACTCGGTGTTGCGAGCCTTCCAAGATGGCTACTCGGTTGTAACGAGGCTTCTAAATAATAAATTACTCGGTGTTGCCGAGCCTTCCAAGATGCTACTCGGTTGTAACCGAGGCTTCAATAATAAATACTCAGTGTTGCCGAGCCTTCCAAGATGCTACTCGGTGTAACCGGGCTTCCAAATAAATTACTCGGTGTTGCCGAGCCTTCAAAAATGCTACTCGGTTGTAACCGAGGCTTTCAATATTAATTGCTACTCGGTTGTGACCGAGGCTTCAAATAAATTACTCGGTGTTGCCGAGCCTTCAAATAATAAATTACTTGGTGTTGCCGAGCCTTCTCAAGATACTACTCGGTTGTAACTGAGGCTTCAAATAATAAAATACTCAGTGTTGTCGAGCCTTCCAAGATGCTACTCGGTTGTAACCAAGGCTTCCAAATAAATTACTCGATGTTGCCGAGCCTTCAAAAATGCTACTCGGTTGTAACCGAGGCTTCCAATATTAATTGCTACTCGGTTGTGATCGAGGCTTCAAATAATAATAAATTACTTGGTGTTGTCGAGCCTTCCAAGGTGCTACTCGGTTGTGACCGAGGCTTCAAATAATAAAATACTCGGTGTTGCCGAGCCTTCCAAGATGCTACTCGGTTGTAACCGAGGCTTCAAATAATAAAATACTCGGTGTTGCCGAACCTTCCAAGATGCTACTCGGTTGTAACCGAGGCTTCCAAATAAATTACTCGGTGTTGCCGAGCCTTCAAAAATGCTACTCGGTTGTAACCGAGGCTTCCATATTAATTGCTACTCGGTTGTGACCGAGGCTTCAAATAATAATAAATTACTCGGTGTTGTCGATTCTTCCAAGGTGCTACTCGGTCGTGACCGAGGCTTCAAATAATAAAATACTCGGTGTTGCCGAGCCTTCCAAGGTGCTACTCGGTTGTGACCGAGGCTTCAAATAATAAAATACTCGGTATTGCCGAGCCTTCCAAGATGCTACTCGATTGTAACCGAGGCTTCCAAATATTAATTGCTACTCGGTTGTGACCGAGGCTTCAAATAAATTACTCGGTGTTGCCGAGCCTTCAAATAATAAATTACTCGGTGTTGCCAAGCCTTCCCAAGATGCTACTCGGTTGTAACCGAGGCTTCCAAATAAATTACTCGGTATTGCCGAGCCTTCAAAATGCTACTCGGTTGTAACCGAGGCTTTCAATATTAATTGCTACTCGGTTGTGACCGAGGTTTCAAATAATAAATTACTCGGTGTTGCTGAGCCTTCAAGATTATATTTTACTTGGCGCTGCCAAGGTTCGGAGACCGTTACTCGGTTGTAGCCGAGCCTTCAAGATTATATTTTACTTGGCGCTGCCAAGGTTCGGAGACCGTCAAGATTATATTTTACTTGGCACTGCCAAGGTTCGAAGATTTATTGCTCGGCCCAGCCGAGGATTTATACGACCTGCTTCTTATTGCAGCTTTCAAGGAGAGTTATAAGAATTTCCAAGGCCTTTAAAAACAGAATTTAATTCAATGAATAAAAATGGGTATAGAAAGAGCATACTTTTATGGATGAATTTATTACTCGGTTGTTGCTGAGCCTTTAGATAATTACTCGGTGTTTCCGAGCCTTCAAAGATGCTACTCGGTTGTAACCGAGGCTTCCAAATAATAGTTGCTACTCGGTTGTAATCGAGGCTTCAAATAATAAATTACTCGGTGTTGCCGAGCCTTCAAATAATTACTCGGTATTTCCGAGCCTTCAAGATTATATTTTACTTGGCGCTGCCAAGGTTCGGAGACCGCTCGACCCAGCCGAGGTTCGGAGATTTTTTACTTGGCCCTGCCAAGGTTCGAAGATTTTGTTGCTCGGCCCAGCCGAGGTTCGTAGATTTTTACTTGGCCCTGCCAAGGTTCGGAGATTTTGTTGCTCGGCCCAGCCGAGGTTCGGAGATTTTTTACTTGGCCCTGCCAAGGTTCGGAGATTTTATTGCTCGGCCCAGCCGAGGTTCGGAGATTTTTTACTTGGCCCTGCCAAGGTTCGGAGAATTTGTTGCTCAGCCCAGCCGAGGTTTGGAGATTTTTTACTTGGCCCTGCCAAGGTTCAGAGATTTTGTTGCTCGGCCCAGCCGAGGTTCGGAGATTTTTTACTTGGCCCTGCCAAGGTTCGGAGATTTGTTGCTCGGCCCAGCTGAGGTTCGGAGATTTTTACTTGGCCCTGCCAAGGTTCGGAGAATTTGTTGCTCGGCCCAGCCGAGGTTCGGAGATTTTTACTTGGCCCTGCCAAGGTTCGGAGATTTTGTTGCTTGGCCCAGCCGAGGTTCAGAGATTTTTACTTGGCCCTGCCAAGGTTCGGAGATTTTGTTGCTCGGCCTAGCCGAGGTTCAGAGATTTTTTACTTGGCCCTGCCAAGGTTCGGAGATTTTGTTGCTCGGCCAAGCCGAGGTTCGGAGATTTTTACTTGGCCCTGCCAAGGTTTGGAGAATTTGTTGCTCGGCCCAGCCGAGGTTCGGAGATTTTTTACTTGGCCCTGCCAAGGTTCGGAGATTTTGTTGCTCGGCCCAGCCGAGGTTCGAAGATTTTTTACTTGGCCCTGCAAGGTTCGGAGATTTTGTTGCTCGGCCCAGCTGAGGTTCGGAGATTTTTACTTGGCCCTGCCAAGGTTCGAAGAATTTGTTGCTCGACCCAGCCGAGGTTCAGAGATTTTTACTTGGCCCTGCCAAGGTTCGGAGATTTCCTGTGCAAATAGGCAACTCGGTCGTGCCGAGGATTGGTGAGCAGCACCTGTTTCTTTTCGCAATCTTTGGCAATAATGTGTGATGATTCACGTTGCAAATTACGAAAATACGTGCCGATAGGAAGGTATAATAAGGCATATCAAAATGGACTTATAGAGGACATACCCTATTGATAATACTTACGGAGATTGTCGAGTTCCACGTCCGGAGGATAGACTTTCCGTTTAGATCTTGCAGCTTGTAGGTTCCTGGTCCAATGATCTCCGCCTCTTGGTAGGGGCCTTCCAATTTGGTGCCAGTTTTCCTTGCTCCAGTGGTTTGGAGACAGATGCTTTCCGAAGAACAGGGTCGCCGGGCGAGAAGGATCTCCCTTTGACTCTAGAGGCATGATAGCATCCGCGGATAGGGGGGTACTATCTCCACGGGGATGACAGCTTCTACGCCGAAGGCCATCCGTAATGGGGTCTCACCTGTGGGGACTCTCTGTGTGGTGCGGTAGATCCACTGGCCGAGGTTGAAGCTGGACGTTGGACTTCTGTGAAGCTTGGAGTCAAGAACTCCTTGTCTTGGCTTTATGACGCCATCCTTCCTCATGCAAAAGGTGCCTAAGGGGCAACGCGACAACCATAAATGCCTTAATGATGGAAGGAGATAAGGCATTAAATGCCTTAAAGCAGGTAGATGCACATGGCCTTTATGAGGCCATAAATGCCTTGGTGCGCATAGTACGGCTATGGAAGCGATCTGTTGTGCCAAGGCAGGGAGAAGGCGGAGACGGCATCGAGTCGTGGCGAGAGGACACTGGAGAGATGAATCGGGCCCACCGAGATCTGGGAAGATCTTTGTCGCAGCCCCCTTGCGGGACTAGTCTGGCCTCCTTAGGTCGACATGGGGGGTCCGCAACTCCTTGCGGACCAGAAGAAGAAGTGGCTGGAGAAAGAGGAGCTGCGGCCTCTTCTGGGAGGCATGGAGCAGGGGTAGCTATAACTGGATGGGAAGCTGTATGGCGCTCCTAAACTAGACGGGTCAGGGCCTGGACCTGCTAGACCAGTGTGGCGAATGGGTCCTAGGTCACTGGAATAGCTGGTGGCGATGGAGTCTCAGCTGGTGGCGGTGGCAGTGCCACGATACTCATCGGATCGGGTCTCTGAGAGGCGACCCGGTCCTGGGCTTCAGAAGTTGCCCTTCTCCGATTAGCCATTGGAGAGGTTCTCTTCCAAATCGAGATCCTTGTCTCCTTTTTTCAAGTTTAACGGGACTTGAGGCCCTTCCTCTAGCGCCAATCTGTTGCCGCTGAAATCTGTCCTCCGGCTCGGGCGCGATTGGGCTGCAGCGCGGGCTCCCTCCGGGGCGGACCTGCAAGACAGTCCTCACGCGAGAGGCATTGGGGGTGGCCCTCTGTGGAAGGCCCTCCGACGCCCAAGTCAGTGGAGACCAGCAATCAACAAATATGGGGAGAAGGATCCCCGGGAAGAGTTCCTCCGAGCTCTTGTGGGAGCTTTCATGGCGGAGTGTAAGAACTGTAAATGAAAAATGGGCGTAGAATAGCCATACCTGAGAGGCTTGAGGGTGGTAGTATTTATAGGCGGTCACCTGACTTCTTGGACGTGCTCTGGATGAGGTCTAAAAGTTGTTGGGATTCGAAACGGATTCGAATCAGGTTGTTACAGGGCCGGTAGGATCCATATCTGGTTAGTTAGAGGATCGACGGTTGGGAGGCGGGGAGAGCTGGCCGATGGCTCGAGACTCAGTGGCTGCGTGGTCCTTAGGCCACTATTGTAGGTCCTAGGCCATGTTTTGGCATGATTCCTTGTTTGGAATCTTATTCTGTTACAGTGAATTTGAACTCTCCCGCGCCAGATTCCGCAGAGGTCTGAAGTAGCTCGGATCGAATGGCCGAGGAATGGTCTGGCCTTGATGGCAGTAGCATAAGAATAGCTCGGGTTGCCGAGCCATAAGGTTGGCCGAACCTGCCGAAGTACAATGTGGTTGGCCGAGTCGGACTTCTGTGAAGCATGGAGTCAAGAACTCTTTGTCTCGGCTTTATGACGCCATCCTTCCTTACGCAAAAAGTGCCAATGGGGCAACGTTGCAGCCATAAATGCCTTAATGATGGAAGAAAATAAGGCATTGAATGTCTTAAAGCAGGTGGATATATGTGGCCTTTATGAGGTCATAAATGCCTTGATGCAAAAGACATAGCGTGTGTTGAGAAATTTGGGAGATTATAATTATTTAATTACCCCAACTTTATTGATTTTGATGATTTCCAAAGTCATGAGTATTTTAAAGGAATTAATGAGTTTATTTATCAAAAACCTTGAGCTTATTCAAAATGAAAGCAATGGACTCTCAATGTTTAAATTCACTGAGTTTTGAATCAATTTGAAAAAGAAGTTTCAAGCTCTATATTTAAGATTTCAAAAAGGAATTTTTACATGTTATATTTCAATCAATGATTTCTTGAAACATGTCTTGAATTCATGCTTAATGTCATATTTATTGTATTCAAGTCAAAATATCATTTAAAATTATTCTGGGACGAATTTCAAAGTCAATCAAGAAAATTTTTGATTTTTGATATGTTTCGGAGCCGACTCTAGAGTTTCAGAGTCGATTCCAGTAAGTAACAGAGATTTCTGATTTTCTCGAGTCGACCCTTGGATTTCAAGAGTCGACCCCTGACTCTGTGCGAGCCGACTCCTGGACTGTGTGAGCCGACTCTGCTCAAACAACAGAAAGCATATTTTTTGAGCGCTTCTCGAGTCGACTCCCCATTTTTTTCGAGTCGACCCCCGACTATTGGGAGCCGACACTTTGGTTCTTCGCGAGTCGACCCTCTAACATTTTAAATGTTTCTATTTTTAGTAATCGACTTCGAGCCGACTCCCATAGCGCTCGAGTCGACTCCTCGAATTTCTGGGCGCAATTTTTCACGACGACACGTCAGCCCCAACGGTAATATTTTCAAATAACGGCTATATTTCTGTGTTTCTAACAGATATATTTTTGTAGAATCTATAAATAGAGGAGTTCTTTTTCAAATCAAGAAGGGGAAGAAAAAGAAGAAGAGAGAGGAAAAAGTAAGAAAAGAAAATCTTTGAGAAAAAGGGAAAAACAGAGCTTCATTGGAAAAATCCTTTAACTCAAGGAGAGAGACTCAAAAGGAGTGAAATCAAAAAGAGAAGATTCGTGTGCTCCAGTTCTACATTCTACAAAAGTTCAAGAGGAGATCCCAAAGCAACCAAGAGCAATATCAAGATCTTCCAACCTAGAAGAAAAAGAAGAAAAGCTTCAACCAACATCCAAAAGCCCCAAAGCTAGGAGAATCTGTGCTGAGGCCTGATTCCACACTTCAAAGGAGTTGGAGAAGAGAAGCAAAGAAGCCAAGCCTGCATTCAAGCTTATCTAATCAGGCTTTTCTAAACCTAAAGCTTTATTTTGATTATTCTGCTCAAGAGGAGCTGCTTGTATTCAAACTCTTATTTATTTACTTGTGTACTGATTCAATTAGTGGATTGAATTAGTGGAGGTAGTTGTACCTCGTTGTAAGCTTGGGATAGCTTACGTGTTGGGTTCGTTGTGATCCCGTTAAAACAACGGTTTGAGTTTTGTGCTGGTGAGCTCGTGAAAAACCGGCTGGGTTCGTTGTGCGCCCGGGAAAACAACAAGTTTGAGTTGTGAGCTTGCAAAACAACTCGGCTGTAATCTTGGGAGATTATAGTGTGGACCCAAGTGAATCTTGGGAGTGGACGTAGGTGTGGATTGCACCGAACCACTATAAAACCTTGTGTTTGCCGTGTCACATTATCTTTCTCTCTCTCATTCTTAGCATTTACTTCTGCATTTTGTTTGTGCTTATATTGTGCATCACTCTCTTCACAAAGCACTTCAAAGCAATCGATTTCAAAAGACTTTAATTTTTAAAGAACCCAATTCACCCCCCCTTCTTGGGTTGCCATCTGGGCCAACAGCGTGGTTGCGGAGGCCGAACTATATTTGCCGAGGCATGTTGGCCGAACTATATTTGCCGAGGCATGTTGGCCGAACTATATTGCCGAACTATATTTTCCGAGGCATGTTGGCCGAGCTATGCTGGCTGAGCTATGCTGAGGCTGGCCGAGCTATGTTGGCCGAAGTATATTTTCTCCTCTCTTTTTATTCCATTAAATGCTGGCTAAGTCATTATGACCATTTCTGCACCATTAAATGCTCCAGCCTATTGATTTGACTGCCAGATATTAATGAGGGGGCCTTTGGGAGAACCCACGCACATGACGTGGCCCTTTTTTCATTTTGTTCTCTTTCTTCATTATGACGAGACGCTTGTTGCTAGAATGTTGCAGCAGCTAGTTGGCAAGCAGAGCGTTTGGATCGGGCGCGATCCCATCGCCAATGTGAGCGATCAACAATATAATAACGATTTTATCCCTCAACAGGTATATTATTAAAGAATTAAATTTAAAAATCTAGTTACCAAGTGGAGAGCTATGGCGATTGAAAGAAGCCTTCAATGCTTCAAACTACTGTATCTTTTTCAATTTTTATCTATAAAAAATATTTGGAAAGTATGAGCAGTGATATGACTGATCCTAGCATCGTCAGAAAAGGTAACGGCAGCTACCGTCATTCCCCCACCCCCGGTACCCTCTCGGGGTCGGGGGGTGGGGTCATCATTTCTTAACCCCGAGGCCCCCACCGGTCTCGGGGTGCACTGTCATTCCCCACCCCCGATACCCCTTCGGGGTCGGGGGGTGGGGTCATCATTTCTTAACCCCAAGGCCCCCACCGGTCTCGGGGTGCACTGTCATTCCCCCACCTCCGGTACCCTCTCGGGGTCGGGGGGTGGGGTCATCATTTCTTAACCCCGAGGCCCCCACCGGTCTCGGGGTGCACTGTCATTCCCCCACCCCCGGTACCCCCTCGGGGTCGGGGGGTGGGGTCATCATTTCTTAACCCCGAGGCCCCCACCGGTCTCGGGGTGCGCTGTCATTCCCCCACCCCCGGTACCCCCTCGGGGTCGGGGGGTGGGGTCATCATTTCTTAACCCCGAGGCCCCCACCGGTCTCGGGGTGCGCTGTCATTCCCCCACCCCCGGTACCCCCTCGGGGTCGGGGGTGGGGTCATCATTTCTTAACCCCGAGGCCCCCACCGGTCTCGGGGTGCACTGTCATTCCCCCACCTCCGGTACCCCCTCGGGGTCGGGGGGTGGGGTCATCATTTCTTAACCCCGAGGCCCCCACCGGTCTCGGGGTGCACTGTCATTCCCCCACCCCCGGTACCCCCTCGGGGTCGGGGGGTGGGGTCATCATTTCTTAACCCCGAGGCCCCCATCGATCTTGGGGTGCACTGTCATTCCCCCACCCCGGGTACCCCCTCGGGGTCGGGGGGTGGGGTCATCGGTGATTAGCATGCGACTCGACTGTCAAGGAAAACAATAACTATCAGGTTGCACGGTGCTCACGCATGATTTTCAGCGCATGGCCATGCCCTGCCACGGCGTACCATTCGGTACTCCCGTGATTGTGCCCCGTTACGAAGGGCCATGCCTCATAACGATGTTTGGCGCGTTGCATGCCCCTATGCATGACCATGCCCTGCCACGGCGTACCATTCGGTACTCCCGTGATTGTGCCCCGTTACGGAGGGCCATGCCTCATAACGATGTTTGGCGCATTGCATGTCCCTATGCATCACCACGCCTCGCTACGGCGTACGACTCGCTACCTCTAGCAATGGTGCCCAGTCATATCAACCGATGAGGTACACTGAACGCCTACACGGCTAACGGACACGTGTGGCATCACACGTGTCAACGGTACGATGGAGATCTTCCAAAGCCGCAAGTTGGGATATTCAGACAGGTATAAAAGGCACATGTTCACGGTGTAAGTGAGATTTGAACTCTGGTTTTTCTGAGCTTTCTTCCTCACAGCAAAAACCCTAACCGCCTCAGCTCCTCTTCGCTGGAGCGGTTCTTTGTTTGAGCCCAAGCAACTGACTTGATCGTCGGAGGGTCCCCACCGGCGCCACCGGTCCCCGGGGACTTTTCTTGCAGGACTTCGAGGAGGGAGACGTCCGTCATCCCCGACGTTCGAGAAAGGTGTCTTGGCGCCATCAAGCAGAATATTTAAATGTCTAAATTCAGATGAAGCAAGACAACTAATAACATAAGTAAAAGAAAAAAAAAAAAAGGAGATAATTGAGTTTCAAGAAATTGGCTACTATTTTTGGACCATGATATTGAAATCTCGGCCCATACAGCAAATCTAAGGTTAAAAATCTATATTTAAACATTGATTTCAAGACATATTAATCAGAATGCAACTATTTAAGACAATAGAAAGGTGATCGAGTTAATATAAATAATTTAGCCAACCAATATCTACGATTTCATAGGATCTATGTCAGCCAACATATAATAGATGCAAAATTCTACACGCATCATATCAGGAGGTAACCAATGTCAACATAAATGGACATCTTGGTCAAAAATTTCATCTTGGACATGACATCTGAAGTTTAATACGACAATGTTTTGAAAGCAAACATTGCATGATGGTGCAATCCACAGATGATTGCAATGTAGCTCGCAGTAGGCCCCAGAACAAGAAATGTTTGATGTAAGTCCATGAGAAGAATAGAATTGCGGTTAAGTTTACGGTCCATCTCCGTGCGTCTCCTCTAGGGTCATTATTTGTACCACATCAGTACTTATAGGAGAAGACTTATTTTTGGGTCGACTGAGATGAGGAAAAGAACAAGGAAATTAAAACATGATGATGGCCACAAATATTTTCTTGAAACATGGTCACGAACAAGTTTTGGAGACATTAGATGAGGAATTACAGCTGGAGAACTCGCTAAAGCGATTTTTTATCAGTTTCTCAATCACTCTGTGAGTAAACAATGAGCTTTTCTGATGTTTTTCGTGTGAGCGTCCGTTCATTCTTTCACATTTCCTTGCCATGGCGAAGCTAAAAGTCTGGGAGGGAGGCCAGTCCCTGAACAAGCGGAAGATGACTTTTTCTCTGATATTATCATTGCAAGCAGGAGCTTGGCGTTTTCTTGGCTTGACTCCACATCTTGCGATGGAGGTTTCTAAAGTCAACCTACAGCTTTTCCAGCCTCACCTCTCCATAAATTTATGCTATTCTTTTCAACGAGTTGGTGGTGACCTGCTCAGTCTTGCAAGTTGGTTATCTCACAGGCTTGCTTTGTTGAAATATCAGACAGTTTGACTTTATTTTCAGCAAAATTAATGAAGTTTAAGAGTTCACACCATCCATATATATATCTTAAGAACTCCTTTGAATTGACTTTTATCAAGCATGATCAAATTCTTCTCACAAGTGCTTCTAGATTGGTATTCCAACTTATTTGACTTTCAACTGCAATTAGATGTCAAGATAAGGACACGGCTTACTTTTCTGGATCCATTTTGGTACTTCAAGCAAGAAAGCTATGGGGTTTTAGAGTATTGCTTGCCGTCCCTTTATTGTAAAAAAAAATCAGATCAATATATATAAAGGGTATACAAAAAAAAAACTTTTTATGTTTTTAGTGAATATTATGAAAGAATGAGAATACCATTGACTCCTATGTTACATGTCACTTTGCTATCTTGTTCGCCTATTTTATCTAAAATTTTTGGTTTGCTAACTGGTATTCTTGACCACCATTGAAATCACATACATTTTTGCACCATGCTAATTTCCATTGCCTTATCTAACTGGTGAACCAAGTGATGAATAGATAGCTGATCAATAATAATACACCACAATCTTTAATAAAAACTAAAAACAATTGCTGCAACGGAACAACATAACTTCAAGTCTCCTTGGTACATATTGTTAGATATTATTTATTTATTTATTATATTTAGACAAAAAGTTCAGCCTTTGAAATATTTGCTTCTCAACTTAATTTAATATACTTTAGTCATATTTACAAAAAAAACAATGCTAGTGGAGTTGCATTTAATACCTCTTTAACTATTGGACTTTTAATTGGATGGAAGGAGCTTTGCCATTTTGCAGTGGCATACTTTTTGAGATTGAGACTTTCCTATGATGAAAAAGGTAATGTTTCCTACCTTCTACTTGGTTAGAAGATGTACAGAACTCAAACTACCTTCTTTGTGATTTTATTCTTTGTTATGTTGTCAAATAATTTTTGATTTTTAATTTACATCTTATCTAACCTTAGGAAATAAAAAAAAAGAAAATTAAGGATGACAAGAGATCTTACCTCTACTCCATTGAGTAGATTTTGCTATGGACTGGATAAATAATTTTCCATGCCAATAAGAGGATCTGAATCGAATGTTTAATCTCTCGTCCCAAGAAAACAAAAGGGCAAAAAAAAAAAAAAAAAAAAAAAAACCATACTCATCCATAATAAAAGATTAATAAAATGATCTTAAAATAAATCATAATCTTTTCCTTTGACCTTTGACCCGCAGCAAACACCGGTCTAAAAAGATCCAACTTGAAAGTTGAAACACGCCACATGTTGGTCCTTTTTTTGACCCATCCCACATTCTCACCTCCTCTGGTCCCCGTCTCCACCTCCCCCGCGCGGACCAGAATCTCCACGCAACCTCCCCTCCCCCCTTGCGGCCTAACGCGCGCACACGCGCACGGAACCCGTTCCGATGCTCCCGCACCCCCCCTTCACCTAACCTACCAACTGGCAACACGTCATCACTTGACGCCACCCCTTGACTCAACCATTCGTCTCAATCACAGGAGCAGCTTACTTAAACCATTCCCTCTGTCCATCTTAATCGCGCGTCCCGCTGCTCGCCAGATCTCGCCACTGGTCGGCCTTCCACGGCGCCACCGGTCCCCTTCTTCCGTGTCAACGCTCCACCGAACCGCGTTCACACGGCGTCACTGTCGCTCCCCAGCGTGTGTATATATATATATATATATATATATATATACACGAATACTACTATCGTCACCGTTCGCATTAGCAATTTTAGCTTTAATCAAATTGTCCGTAGCTTCCCCTTTACTTTGTTCTTCTCTTCCTTCCTCTCGCGATCCGATCCGATCCGATCCGAGGTTTGCGACTCCTTTTTGCAACGCCACCAAACGCACGCGTCGATCGATTTATGAAATCACCTTCCACGCCCACCTCCGCGAATCCCCTCGTCCTTCCCCCCACTGAAGACGACTTCTCCCTCTACTTCTCCTTCTTCCAAGACGCCATCGCTTCCTTGCCTCCCCCTTCGCTCCCCTCGGCTGACATGGCGAAGAAGCGAAGGCGACGAGACGGCGGGGATGAAGGTGGCGGCGACGATGCAGGCGGTGGTGGGAGGGGGATGGAGAGAAGAAGAAGAAGAAGAAGCGGACGATTGCGAGGCTGTTGACGTCTCTAGCAGCCCTCGACGCGCAGGAGGAGTCCGACCGGCGCGCATCCGACGAGGCCGCCCGCCGCGATCTCTCCCTCCTCCAGGCCAACCACCGCCGCAAGTCCCAGGCCATGCTCGACTACTATTCCCGCCTCCAGGACCACTACTCGGACCTCGACGACTCTGACTCCCTCCGTTCGGAGAATTCCCGCCTCGCCGCCTCCGCCAGCGCCGCCGCCGCAGCAGCTGGAGTCTCCTCCCTTTCCACCGACGAATCCGCCTCCACCGGCGGGGGAGGCCAGCACCACCACCGGCGGCTCTGGGTGAAGGACCGGTCCCGGGACTGGTGGGACCAGTGCAATCACCCGGACTTCCCGGAGGCGGAATTCCGGCAGGCGTTCCGGATGGGGCGTGCGACGTTCGAGATGATCTGCGAGGAGCTGGGCTCGGCGGTGGCGAAGGAGGACACGATGCTCCGGGCGGCGATCCCGGTCCGGCAGCGGGTGGCGGTGTGCATCTGGAGGCTGGCCACTGGCGACCCGCTGCGGCTGGTGTCGAAGCGCTTCGGCCTCGGCATCTCCACTTGCCACAAGCTCGTGCTCGAGGTGTGCTCCGCCATCAAGACCGTCCTGATGCCCCGCTTCCTCCAGTGGCCCGACGACTCTGCCGCCGACGCCATCAAGGCCCGCTTCGAGGCCCTCTCCGGGATCCCCGACGTGGTGGGCTCCATGTACACCACCCACATCCCCATAATCGCCCCCAAGATCAACGTCGCCGCCTACTTCAACCGCCGCCACACCGAGCGCAACCAGAAGACCTCCTACTCCATCACCGTCCAGGGCGTCGTTAATCCCGACGGCGTCTTCACCGACGTCTGCATAGGCTGGCCCGGCTCCTTGCCCGACGACCAGGTGCTCGAGCAGTCGGCGCTCTACAAGCGGGCCTCGGCGGGCCTTCTCAAGAACTCCTGGGTCGTCGGCGGCTCCGGCTACCCACTGCTGGATTGGGTCTTGGTCCCCTACACCCACCAGAACCTCACCTGGACGCAGCACGCCTTCAATGAGAAGATCGGCGAGGTGCAGCGGGTTGCCAAGGAGGCGTTTGCCAGGCTCAAGGGCCGGTGGAGCTGTCTCCAGCGGCGGACGGAGGTGAAATTGCAAGACTTGCCTGTCGTCCTCGGGCGTGCTGCGTCCTCCACAACATTTGCGAAATTAGGAATGAGGAGATGGATCCGGCGCTGAAGTTTGAGCTGGCGGATGACGAGATGGTGGCCGAGAACAGCCTCCAGTCAATGAGTTCGAAGCAGGCTAGAGACAACATTGCCCATAATTTGCTGCATCATGGCCTCGCCGGAACGGCTTTCTTCTGATTTCTTTGTAGAACTGAGATTTATTTGCTTGTCACCAAACAGTGCAGAAGTTTAGCTTTAACTGGAATTGGTTGTGTGGGCGCCATGTAAGAGAATCTGGTTGCCCCTTACTGACTGATAGATAGTTCTCGAAATTTTATTAGGTTAGAAGAAAGATTGGCCAGAGATGTGGAGAAAGCTGACATTTTGTTGGGGGTTTCCTTACATGAAAATGTTGAAGATGACTAGAAACTGAAGATATTCATGCTTTATTTGATTATTCTTTTTATATCAAGATTTCGTTGATCATTGTTAACATAAATTGCTATTCCTCTGTGGGCCTTCTTGAATCTCTACATGTCAATTAGCATCAATGGCCGCTGGATACAGAAAATTGATGATCTCAGGACAGGGACCTTGTCAAAGTGCAGGAGCTCCCCGACATATTTGGTGACACTAAAAAGGTGAGCATGCTATATCTTAAATATCAAGGTAGAGCTCTCAGTTTATTTTCACTGGTCAAGCTTGTTATGTGTTTTGGATGCACTGAATTGTGCTTGTATGTCTAGCGGCAATGTTAGCTAAGGAATTCCTGGAGTTATAGCTTAATGAAAATGCTTCTATTTTTTCCATATCATTTCTATGCATAACTAGACATTGGATTGCATGTGTCTTTTTTCATGAATTCATCATTTAAAGACTTGATGTTCTTTGCCTCCCACATGGAATAGGACTAAAAAAAATTAGCTTGTCGAGGAATGTTTTGTTGTCAGAAGAACTGTCTATCATTGAAAATACTAAATGATGCAGGATTTCAACCATCAAAAGTCTTTGAGTCCAAGTTGGTATACTATAGGTAAAAATTTCCATGTATTGGCAAGTGCTGAAGGATGAGTGACCATATAATGCAGACTGAGCTTGCTAGTAAAAGCATAAACATGATTGTGGATGGGTGGTATTTGTTTGGGGCTGAGATGTTTGCGGGGGTAGATTGTCTAGAGAGCTTAAAAGAAGATCAATAATGTGAAGACGCTATTATTCATGAACTTCATCAAATAATACTTGGTTTGGCACATTGAATAATTGCATGACACAGACTGAGTTTGATGGTAAGAGCATAAAAATGTTTATGGCTGACTACTGATGTATTTGTTTTGGGAAAGAGGGGATGGTGTCTGAAATGTTTGCAGGGGTGAATGGTCTCAAGAGCTTAAAAGAATCTTAAAAGAATATTGATGCTGTGAAGGCAATATTTTTCATGAATTTGATCAAATAATTTGTTCGGCATGTTCTTATGGCGATCACAAGTACTTTCAATGAATTTTGGAAAGGCATTAAAAACTATTTTCCTCTCTTAAGACATTTGCATCTTTAATGTGCTCCAAGTAGATCATGGTCACTTATTTTTTTGGATCTTGGACCATAAAATACAGTCCATGTATGCTAGAATAGAGTTCCATATGGGGATTTATCTTGATTTAGGAAAAAAAAAAAATTATCATTCGCTGAATTGTAGTGGTGTTTCTAAATGGGCAGGAGTACCAAGGGTTCCACAAACATAGGGGTTGGCAGCTTCCAGCTGTATGTTTCAAATAGTAGGTTCTCATCTAATTTGATGTAGGAAAGATTAAAAACATGCTTGTTAGCAAACATTTTTGAAGTGATATTCTGATCGCCATGGGAAGTGATACTCATCTTCCTCTTTTCATTGAGAAAAATCAGATTTTATATTCGTAATTTGTATCAGAACATAGTTGTAAAGAAATCTAAGTTTCCTCTTTTATTTTATATTATAACTAAACTGCCTTACCTTTAGAACCCCATGACAATATGTGGCAATGTGTCTCTGATGTTCGTCATGGTGATTTTGTTCTGTCTCATCCAAATAGCCATGTTATTTGGACACTTTGTTGTTAAGGGCTCTAGAAATGTTGGTACTTTTGAACACCTGGACACACAAAAAGAGGACACGAGACAACTAGCGTCCACTTTAAAGAATCCAACAAAATGTGTTGACACTAGGCACTTATTTTGGAGTGTCATGTAAGGGACTCTTGGTTTCAAGTGCTGGATACTTTAGCTGTATAGTTATTATATTTTTAATATAAAGTTATCATGATTCTATTGATATTTGAAGCAATGTCATTATATTTTTAATGTAAAATTATCATGGTTCATTATCAATTTAAGTGTTTTAACACACTTTAAGTAATCTTAAATCTATCTTATGAAAAACAAGTTTCAAGCTAATTACTGCTTTACTATTTTATTTATGAAGCATCGCCTACGATATATCTGTCTCCTTTCCTCCTAAGTTTCCTTTTTTCAGATAAGCATCTAGATGACTCATGTATATGCCATATTACATACATTGACACATATATGCTGTGTCCTGTTCTAGTTTTGGAGGCTGCCGAAACTTAGAGATGCTTGAACACTTACAGGTAATGCTTGATAGCAAGGGGTTGTTTTTATTTCATGATATTATGTTTAGAGTCCAATTCTATTCATTAAGCGTCTGCTATGCTTTGTTTCCTTAGATGCCAAATAATGATTGGAAGATTACTATATAAAAATATCAAGCTTGGTATTGTGTTTGGAATCATGAGAATATACCTAGTCACCTGGCTGAACTCTATAAGGTTCTCTAACTGCATTCTTCACAGGGAGAGCCTATTTCCCTGCTCCCAATCTCTTTCTTCTCTAAGCTTAAATTATTAAATAATGAATTGAGGAAACATCAATAGCAGATAGTTTTACTAGGAGTTGCCAGATGATGTTCATATTGGACTTATAATGACTTGTGAGCCTTTCATGTCTCACGCTTGGTAGACTATGATCATAGTCATAGTTCTGCTGAATCAAATGTTTCATGCTAAGGTTAGCATTAAAGTTCTATTATGCATTTCGAAATTTGAATATAATTTTCCAGCTATTTTTATCATTCTATTTTGTGTTATCTAATGTTAACCAGATTGGTTGACATTTATATATGCAATGTTGTGATGCTATATTTAGCAAATAGTCCTTGGCTCAAAGTGATTGAGAGTCTGAAAGAAACTTGGAAATGAAAAGAGCAGCAGGAAGAAAGGAAGAGATCTGTAATATACTTTTATAGCAAAGGAGACTAAGAAATGGAACTTTTTAACTTTTGGGTTTGATTGTTTCTTTGTTTAGATGTCGAACCCATGTTCAGATACTGGCATTAATTAAAACTTTGGTGCTATATTCATGAGAAAATCATGGAGCTTGCTCCAGATCATCATTGAATTTGAGTAGTCCATCAAGAAGTTTGTTGGGTTTCTAGAAGAAATTATAATGTGTTTATTTCACAATAATTTCTCTTTAAGTGACTGCTCTTCTAATCCCTGGAACCCACCTTGTAGACAAACCTGATAGTCAATTATTTTATTAGGCCACTTTAAGAATGTAAATTCCACATTGTTGGTACACTTGCAAGAGATGAAGCCATAGATCACTAAACTTGGTAATCAATATGTTTACTTGATTTACCAGATTTTACTAAAATTTTGATAGGAAGGATGAAACCGAAGTAAGTTCATGAATGCACTTCTACAACTTATGAGAATAGGAAAGAAAATGAGGTGAATGTTCTCTTTTTTAGATCTAAAGCAGTAAATAGAGAGCCAAAAGGATTCTATGGAACTGGGGCAAGGTGGATGAAGCAGAGTAATACCATTGGGATCAGACAGGATTGTTGCTTGTCTTTGTAAACCAAACAGAAATAAATAAGGTGATGGTAAGCACACAATGTTGCAGAAAGAATTTTGTGATTCAGAAGGCCTGACTGTATTTTTATCAAATCAAGATGGTTGTGCAAGGTAGGTGCCTACCCTTTTTGTGGCTTCTAGCTTGGTTGGAAACTAGCTCCATTTATGCGTGAGATTTTTATACATAACCGGTCCCAAGCCTAGATAAAGAAGGAGGGTTGTGGTAGGTTGATGGTCAGCTAAAATTATAGTCACACCCTATAAACATGAATCCAATAAAGAAAATTGAAGAAAGAGCGTTCCTTGTAAGCGGCGCATTGCATTAGACCCTGAATGTAGTAGAAATGACAAGGATAAATAAGGCGGTCTATGAAAGCGACATGTCACATCAGCGCTTAGGTATAATGAAAAATAAGCAAGGGTTCCCACATCTTTATGGATGGTGTGAAAAAAGAAGTTAGTTCAAGAAAATAAAATAAAAATAAAATATATTTAGTAACTTTGAATATAGGGTCATTAATATGAAAGCTAATGGAACTAAAAGATATAATGACTAAAGGAGAATTAAAGTAGTTTGTTTGCAGAAGACCAAGTGGATAGGTGAAAAAGCAAAAGAGATTATGGTTTTAAACTTTTGTTTATAGATAAAGATAGGAATAAAATAAAATAGGAATTATTGTAAATAAAAGCCCAAAGGATGAAGTGACATTAAGAGGATAGGGGATAAAATAATTTTAATTAAATTAGTGATAGATGATGAGTTAATAAGTATTATTAGTGCTTATGCTTTTCAAGTAGGTTTAGATAGTGTAACAAAGCAAAGTTTTCGGAAGAATATAAATGGACTAATTCAAAAGATTTTTACTAAAAAAGATATTTATTGAAGAAGTTTTGAATGGACATATAGAAAAGTATAATATAGGTTTTGAAAGAGTACATAGAGGCGATGAATTTGAAGATAGAAATGATGAAAAATGCTATTATAGAGTTTGTAATGTCATACGATTTAATTTTAGCCAATACTTGTTTTAAAAAGAGGGACTCTAATTTAATAACTTTTAAAATTAAATATAATGCTAGTCAAATAGATTTATTCCTTGTTAAAAAGATTGATTGATTGTTTTGTAAAAATTGCAAGGTTATAGTGAATGAAAGTCTAACTACACTATATAGATTAATGGTTATGGATGTATGTATTTAAAAAAGGAAGAGAAAGATTATAAGATATAATAACTTTTAAAGATAGAGTGGTGAAGGAAGAAAAGTGAAATATAGATCGAGAAATTAATACCATATGGGAAGAGATGGCTAATAGTATTAGAAAAGTAGATATAGAGGTATTAGGAGAGTCAAAAAGAAAATAACCATATGATAAGGAAACTTGGTGGTGAAATGAGAAAGTTAAATTAACAGTTAAAGCTAAAAGAGAGTGCTATAAAAAATTGTTTAAATATAAGAATGTAGAAGCATATGAAAATTATAAGATGATTAAGAAAAAAAATTAAAAGATGGTATGAAAGATTAGATGTAAGACATATGGGGAATTTTATTACAAGTTAGAAACTAAAGACGGAAGAAAGATATATATAAAATTGCAAGAGTAAGAGCTAGAAAAACTAGAGATATGTAGAATTTGATAGTTTAGACATGTATAACGTAAATCTAGAAATACATTTATGCAGAAGAGTGACTTGATATATCTAGAAGGAGAAAGATATAGAGGTAAACCGAAAATTATATGAGAGGAAGTGACAAAGAAAGATTTAGAATTTTTGCATCTTATAAAAAATATGAATTAAAACATAACTGAATCGAGAAAAATGATTTATATAGTCAACTTCAACTAGTTGGAGATTAAGACTTTGTTGTTGTTGTTCTAGCTTGGTTGAAAACTAAGCTTGAGTATAGTGAGTATACTAGAGTAATTAGTTTGCTGATGTTTGCAAGCATTTTAGGAGCCTTCTCTTTGGATCTAGATATTTTCTTCAATGATGGTCTCTAGGGATGGTTCCATAGCTTATTTCATAATTCTATTATTATATTCTTTAGATGCTTCATTGATGTCCAGACTAGAAAGATCTAGAGCATCTTGGCTAATCTCAGTTTGACAAAAATATTTCTCATCAGCTTCAAAGACAGAAAAGCCTCAGCTTTGCAGCTTGTCTTTTATTTGTAACGTTTGAAAGAGTTTAATGAAACCCTTGTGCCAGCAAAAAAAAGGGGGTTAGCTTTTGAGATGACTTGCAGAGCTTGGCAAATTTCAGTTCATGCAATTCAATCAGTATCTTTGGATCGGAACTTTTGATCTTCTTTCTTACCCAGTGGGACTTGGCCCTTTTATATTCGTCACTAGGTCTTGTCCAAACGAATACTCTGCACTTCGTTAAGCCAGAGGTCCATAGAGGTTTTAGCATCAAACCTCACAAAATGCCAGAAATAAGGAAAAATTGAAGCACAAACCTGAATGAATTGTATTTTTCTTAAGTTTAAGAAGTTTAATAAAAGACAATTGATCTCAACCTTTTTCTCAACTTTCTACTGTTCGTTGGATGACAAACATATATTAACATTCTCATTCCATATTTCCAACCTTTCATGTGTTTTGTATGCACCAGAGGCTTTGGAGAAACCTGATGCTAAGTTGTATTCACTTGGTCAGGCATTCACCAACGTGTTTTCAAACTTTTAAAGCCGTATTCTTAGTTATAAATCATGCATTGAAGGCGACTTTCTCACTGTTACTTCATCTACATCCACCAGCATTCAGTGCTTTCTTCTGATCAAGTTATGGCTGCGGGAGCTTCAGGTCTTCATATTTTTGACCGTCGACTAAATTGGGCATTGGACTTTCTTCTTAAGCTTTTACCCTCTTATTATATTGGACTCTAACGTTTGACTTGTAAATAGGTGTGAGCCTGAGTTAGATTGGGTTGTTTCAATCAGAATTTAAAACTAATTCAGTTAAGATGGATTTCAGACTTTTAGATTCAGCATGGAATGGACTTTGCGTTGGATCTGACTTAAACTAAACTGATCTGGTTGTTTGGTTCTGAGTCACTTTCGAAGTAGATTTTTTTTTTTTTTTTTTTTGCCCTCCCTCCTCCAAGTAGCTTGAGAGCTTTCTCTTAATTAATGCACTACTATATGTTGATTAATTCAGCATTCAAAGTCATAGATAACTTATGGGATGTTTTTGATGCCCTGATTTTGATTCTTAGGAGCATTCTCTTTATTTTAAAATTTCATCTAATAACTTTACAAAGTCAATAAATTCTCTAGTTAGAATCAAATCAAAGTTTGGGATCATCGACCACAGGAAAACTTCGTGGACTCTCATCTGTTCCAATTTGGAGTTTTTTTTTTTTTTTTTATGTTACAACTTTTCTCAATATTTTTGTATGAGATTTAGACAATAATTCATTGGAAAAATTGAGAAACATAATAATTGGAATGTGAACATAAAGGATCTATTTAATTGCAGAAGAATAGAAATGTTTTCCAAAAAAATTTTCATAGAGAATAAAAATAAGACGTTTTTTTTGTTCAAGTCTATCTTTTCTTAATTTTATTTTTTTAATATATACAAACATTTTTAAATTATTTTTTAAAAATAAAATATTTTGTGCTATCATACTTCCATAGTCCACTACGATGATAACCACTATATTTATTACCCACTATCATTGTCATCCTTTCTAATCCACTATTATCCTTTCATTGTAATCACCTTATGCGCAACTCTTTACTACCATTGTTATCATAGTTTTATCATACCCATTATCTTCTATCATCGTTGCAGCAACACCTCCATCATCCATTGCCATCACTATATATGCGTGCCATCTACTACCACCGCTGCATTCTTTATCATTGATTATTATATCTTCACTATTTATCATTATCACTGCTATCTTTACCATCTTCTATTATTACTGTCACCATATCTTTACCGTAATTAAAAGATAAAGCTCTATTTTTTCTCATTAATCATATTAATATTTTATTTATTTCTTAAATTTATTTATTATTAAAATAATTTAATTAATTTAGATTTAAAACTAATATCATCAAAATATAAGGTAATATAGTAGTTAGGTTTTGAGCCAATGCAGTGGGAATATACTTAGATTTCGTTTATGCTAGCAAAGATAAAAATAATCTATCTTTATTTTCATAAAAAGCAAAAATCTTTACTTGAATAGAATAGAGTGAGCCCATGCTTTATATATTAAAATTATCATCCTTATCATCATACTTTTATCATGCATTATCATATCTTCTTCATCATCATTCTTAATAACTTATTTTTTTTTTTTTTAATAAAAAATATATTTATTATTTTAATAAAATAAATATATTTTTAATTTTTTTGATAAAAAATTTAAAAATAATGATGAAAAATAAAAAAATATTTTTTTAGACTAAACATGTCCCAACTTTATTCAAGGTTTCCTATTTGTTACGGCCATATTTTCTGCTGAAAAATCAAAACTATGATAAAAAGCAGTGTTTAAAAATTGGGTCGAACGGAAACTGATTATTAGGCCGATTAATTTTATTATTAAAATTAATTTTTATATTTCGATAAAAATTAAAAAAATTAATTGTCAATCCAACTTGATTTTTAAATTTTTTAATTTTATATTTAAATTATATTTAAATTTTATTATTTTATATTTTTAAATTAAAATTATTTATAATATTATTAATTTAATTAAAATAATTTATTGAATCGACCGAATAACCTATTATCCAAATATTAAGCTGGTTCGCTTTTTGATCCAATTTTTGAAACATAGGACAAAAGGGAGGCCGGACCAGGCTCGATTCGAATCCGAGCCGCAAGAAGGGAGGGCAACCGTCATTATTATTTCCGGCAGGTTCGAGCCGCAGATAAAAGGCAGCCAAGGGCAGGCAAGGGTAAAGG
Organism: Calamus simplicifolius; assembly: GCA_900491605.1. NCBI lineage: Eukaryota > Viridiplantae > Streptophyta > Magnoliopsida > Arecales > Arecaceae > Calamus > Calamus simplicifolius. The sequence continues at coordinate 165,961 of UESW01004659.1, forward strand.
GGGAAGTGGATCGGCGAGGAGGAAAGGGTCATCGGCGATGTCGTCGGTTTACGTTTTGGAGCCGCCGACGAGGGGTAAGGTGGTGGTGAACACGACGATGGGACCCCTCGACATCGAGCTGTGGCCGAAGGAGGCCCCAAGACGGTCCGTAACTTCGTCCAGCTCTGCCTTGAAGGCTACTACGACCGCACCATCTTCCACCGCGTCATCAAATCCTTCCTCGTCCAGGGCGGCGATCCCACGGGCACCGGCACCGGTACCACCGCTTTCCTTTCTCTCTCCCCCCCTCTTTCTCGCTCTCTTCTCCTCGTCAAACACCAGTGATCTTTTTTTCTTATCTCTCTCTTTTTGATTAGAGAGTATAGGGCTGTTGGGATTAGGGCTGCAAGCTTTGTCGAGAAGCACAATGGTAAATTATTTTTCTCAACCCCGTTGACAACATAATCCAAGAATTGTTTATGGCTTATTAGATGGGATTGTAGGCATCGTCAACGAAAGTTAGCTCTGGTTTATGAAGATCCTTTTTCTTGTCTTCTGTCTGTGAAGATCAGGTTGATACATACCCTGTAGGATTCTTTAGTTCTGCTTCACAATGGGAATATCATCACGAGGAGATTACAAAAGGGGTTCTTTATGCTAGAGACTTGCTAAAATTTTGAGACTTCATCATAACTTTTATTTGAGAATTGGGGTTTTGATCTATTGGGTGATCTTGGACTAGTTGGATACTATTTTGGTATTCAGGTAAATCTTTATATTTTTGTTTCTTGGTTTTCTAGTACGAACAATTTTTTTTTTGGTTGGGATCAATCATAGAATGACTTTTTTGCAATAATTTAAAGGAGAGTAATGAGCCCGCTTTTGCGGTCTTTGATTATCACTGTAGGTGGGCTGAAAGTCCCAGGAGGATAACTAATGTTTAAATTCTTTTGTAGAAGTCCTGCATATACTTTCTTATTGTTTTAGGTAATGGACATATTTTGTTTATTTTTCTGGTTAATTTAATTAGTTACTAACCATTGGAATCTAGATGGTATGATTCATATAAATGGGTCATCATCAAATGGGTTGACATGTAACATGTTTTCCAATTCATAGGTGGCGAAAGTATCTATGGAAGTTCGTTTGCTGATGAATTCCATTCTCGTCTGAGATTTAACCATAGGGGCTTAGTTGCATGTGCAAATGCCGGCTCACCACATTCAAATGGAAGTCAATTCTTTATAACATTAGATCGTTGTGATTGGCTTGACCGTAAGAATACAATTTTTGGAAAGGTGATAACGGATACTTCTTTCATTTCTTTCTGGTTATTTAAATTATGGTTCCAACTGAAACCCCAACATCTACAGGTCACAGGGGATTCGATATATAATCTTCTACGGTTGGGTGATGTTGAGACTGATAAGGACGATCGACCTTTATATCCGCCTCCTAAGATCCTCTCTGTTGAGGTAGGCTTTTATGGATTTGGTTTTCTGTTGTATCACCGATCAATGCACAACCTTATGTTGCCCAAGAAACTGCAAAAAGTGAATTATTTGCTACGAATTGGTTTTATATTAAAATATTGGGGCACTTAAGTTGGAGTCAAAATGCCTTTTGGGATCGAACATTGCCTTATGTTGAGGGAACCATAACAAGAAATGATAGGTTGGAAGGGGAGAAACCAGGTGGCCGTATATTGGGGCCTTGTCTATGATTGCAGACAAGTTTTAAGATCTAAGCCACTTGAGGAGGAAAGCCTAAAATGCTCTTACTTGCTGGTAGATTTCTTAGACAAATTTAAGACTGCTTACACATTTTAAATATTTGTGGCCCATTAAGTAAAAGCAGGTACAAGGTGAATGCTAGTCGCTCTAACAAAAATCTCATTTTGAATTGTTGCATATATATTGTTATCTCTATTTTGCTAAGAAATTCTTGAAAAAGAGCTTTTCTTTTACTTATTCTTTTTTATCTTTGCATATCTTTCAATTCCTTGTTGCATCTTTTTCATCTGCTTTTTGTTTTCCTAAAATGATATCAAAGGAGGAGATTTTGAATGTTAATTTTAATTTAAAAATGAATTATTCTCTTTATTTTAATATGAGAAGAGATTTAAGGCCTTCTTTGCACATTTTGTTTGATGTATAGTGCTTGATACCTCGGGATGTTCCCTATTTTATATTCTCTTCAGTGTCTTTGCATATAGCATTAAATTTACTTGTTTGTTCTCCTTCAGACTATATGTTGTGATTACCTCAACTCATCTAATCTACTCAACGCATGAAAGCCTTTTTCCAACTACATAGGGTCGACTACATGAATCTGCTTCCTTCACTCTGCTCTATTCAGGACCAAGTTGACATTCAAATTACAAATAATTATATCTTTTTAATTATTTCTATATATATGTTAGTTTAGGTGTATCTCTACCTCTATCCTTACCATGGATTGTTAAAAGATCACTCTTTCTAACTGGAGCATCTAAAGGTCTACGTTGTATATGTTCAAACCACCGCAATCGATTTTCTCTTATTTATTATTAATTGGGGCTACTCTTATCATTTCTCTTATATGTTTATTTCTAATTCTATCTTTTAAAGTTTACCTATGTTGTGATTACCTATTACTCTAAAAATTCATACACGTGTATTCAGTTTGTAATCCAAGAACTTTAGATCATTGACTTTCTTGCTTTATGATTGTTTAGATAATTAGCCTGTCTGCCATATATTAATTCTCTTAGTTAAAAATGTCTTTGAAACTTGTTTAGGTAATATGGAATCCATTTGATGATATAGTCCCAAGAAAGGTGCCTGAGAAGCCTCAGTCACGTAGCAAAGTTGATGTTGAGGGACAAGAGAAGAAGAAAGCTGTTAAGTATGTATTTTATGCTTTTGCCAGCTTCAATTTTATGGATTGTAGAAGTACAAACATTATTGATTTACCATCATGTGTCATTATAATTAACATAGTTGTAAGAGATCTGTGCTAATAATGCTTGTGTCATGTAGGCAGCTAAATGTGCTATCCTTTGGAGAAGAAGTAGAAGAGGATGAAAAAGAGGCAGCAGATATAAAGGATAAGATCAAGAGTATTCATGATGTATTAGATGATCCTCGTTTTCTCAAAGAACCCCAAAAAGAACCATTGGTGAGAAACCACTGTACTAGATTTTGAGCCATTTTATGCTGAAATTTAACATTCCATCTTTATATGTTATCAGTTATTCATGGACATAACATTGATATTGTTATGGATTTGTCAGTGTGGTTTTTACTATATATTGTAATCACAAAAATTGCTATATTGTTCTGTTATTGCACCGAGCAAAGCCAAACAAGAAAGTATTAATGATTTTTAAGCACGCAGATGCCAGCCAAAGCAGAAAATAAAAAGGACATTCATTTATCTGTCAGAGAGGCTTTAAGCTCCAAGAAAGGTGATTCTAAGGAAGACCCAGAAATTAATCATCCTGACACCTCTGATTATAGTGATGATGATGAGGCCAAGTTTGATGAACGTATGCGCTTGCAAATTTTGAGAAAGCGTAGGGAGCTGGGAGATATCAGCGCTCAGGAGAAGTTATCCACTGGTATTGTACACTTAAGTGTTGCTTTCCATTATGTTATACAAGGCACATGACAAAGACACATCCTTTGCCAATGCTAGAATTTTCTCCCTTCTCTCTAGAGTTTCCCCCCTTTCTTGATCCAAGTCTTTTCTCCCACCCAACATGGGGTGTTTTATTTCTTTTTTTGAAAACAGATGATGTGATAACTGTATATAGTAGCTGTAACTGTATATACTAACTGGTTAGTTCTCATGACTATTTTCTTTAATATTGTTTTTTGGTAAATGCCACAAATACTGGTTAAAAGTGAGTACAAGAAGTATGTTGCCTCCATTGCATTTTAGGCAGAAAAGTTTGATGATAAAATTCCATAGGAAAGAGGGAATATTGTGGAAGGCAATAAGATACTCAAAACAGAAAAAAAAATGGAGGACTGCTTACTGATTTACTTTTTCTGGTTGGACCCCCCTTGGCCTGATTTGAAAATTGAATTTGTTAGGATAATGAATGCTTGAGCGAACCAAATTTGAAATATTTGGCTATGCTTGATCAGACCAAATTTGAGAATTTTGGGCCTTGTTAAAGCTTAATCTAGATTCTTTCTTTCATTGTCTGAAACCAGCTATGCTTACACCCTACCATGTTGCACCATTGATGCCATTCTATTATCAATCAATTTGCTTCTCCTTCCTCTGAACCTTACACCACATCACATGAGAGATGGTGCTGCAAAACCTTGAGTACTTGCATCGGTTGGCTTATCATCGAATTTCATGGTTGTGCTGAATATTTTTGTTGAGATGAAGCTTACATTGTATTCTTTTTAATAAACATTATATGAAATTAGTTGCCTACAATCTAAATAATCTCACAGTCAGGGTTACAATTTGTTAGTTATATATAATTCCTTAAAAAGATCAGGAAACTGCTGAGGATTAAAATTGCCTTTAGTTGTATGTTGGGGATTAAGAGTGCTGGTTTAGAATCAGCTGTCTGGAACTCTATTATTTCCATAAAATTGTGTACATGGAATTGCCATTAGTCTAAAATCTGGAATTTGGTATATATGTTTAAAATTCACGTTCAATTATTGAAAAGTGTGAGGCCTGAGAAATGTGTGGGCTTCCATCCTAATTTCCTGCATATCTTGGTTAGGCAGGTGATGGAGTGGGTTAGGTAGATCTGGATCAGTGTTTGGAACTTGGTGACCTGGACTGACCCATATGGTGGCCATGCCGCTAGCTCCCAATTTGATCATTGGTCACCTGTGATTTGACCATCTAACTTCCACAATGGTTCTCATATATCGATGACCTGGGCTGACCCATGCCCCTTTGTGTCTCTGCAATTCCACAACCACAAAGTCACTGGTGTTTTTTTTTTTTAAAAAAAAAGGAGGCAGAGGAGGTTGTCTCCTTTCAAAAGTTCAGGCGTGCAACCTGATATTGCTTCTCACTGCTTTTCTTGCTGGATCTCCACTTCTTCTCCTGTGTCCCATTGTGATCTCTGCTGCCTAACCTTAATTCCTACCATAGGCCTATGCTGTCATCAAATCTTGTTGCCTGGCGTTGGAATCTACTTTGATATGGCTGCCTCATCTTCAAATCCACTGATTTGGCCTCTTCACCTGGAATCTTGTTAGATGTAGTTGCATCGGATTGAATCTTCCTCGATCATACCACCCCAAATCCTCCTGCCGCCACTCTTCTTCCATTGTCTTCGATGAAGGGTGGGGAACCATAGAGGAGGATCAACAACAAAAGCTAGGGCATCATGGTGAAATGAGCCCTATTAAGTTCTTTCCATGTCTTTTTACCCCCTTAAATGTATTGTTAACCCAGGGTGGGTGGAAATTGGATCGACCCAATCTGGGTTATCGGTTCAACAGGGTTTTGGGAGAAGCGGTGCCTCAGTTAACGTGACCTGCTCGAGTCTGAGGGTGATAGGTCGGGCAGGTCAAACCATTCTTGGGCCTGTTTGGTTTTTGGCAAAAGCGGGACCCCAGATGACCTGACCTGCCAGAGGCTGCAGGTGATGGGTTGGGTGAATCGACCCATATGACCTGCTGGGGTCTCATAAACATTGATCTGAATTGGTTCTGATATATTGAACTCTAATTTGTTGCAGATAAATCTAGCGAGAAGAATCGTGAAATATCACCTTCAAGGTATTGTTTCCAATCTAGCTGGGTGCTGATATCTTAAATTTTTCTTATTCTACATTTTCAAGTTTTGATGCATTTCTTGAGTGCTTATCTCCTTATCTTTAGGTAATTCTGTTTTCACCATTATTTCTAACACTATGTTGAGTCACCATAATAATTATGCAAACAACATATTTTAACTTTTAACTTGATTGTATACAAAATCTGTGAACTTTTATAGATCCTTATCGAATTTCTGTCTTCTATGTATCTGCTGTAAGAGATATCAAGGATTTAAGTTTGTCAATGGTTATAGGTTATTATACTGCATTGTGTCATCCTGACATGTTGCTTGTCTTGGATGGAGAAATAAGGAGCACCTTCAAGACACAAATCCATGCTAGATACGCTAGAAATACCTATTATTCTCGCATGTTTATTTTTTATGATAAGCAAATGTGTTTGGAATACTAAAACTGAAAGTTTGATTTTTCCTTGCGGCACTTTACATATTTTGCTGATGAATATCTAAAAATTATATTCCACTATCTTAAGAAATCCAACCAACAAACTAACCATAAGAAAATTTAGTGTTAGTATAAGTTTAACCAACAAACTAACCATAAGAAAATTTAGTGTTAGTATAAGTTTAATTTGACATGTTATTGGCCTGTGTTGACCCATCTGGTATCTTGTATATTTGGAATTTGATCCAGTGCTGGTGGATATGGTGATGTGTCATACATATGCAGGCTGGTACATGATACATATTTGTTTATCATGTTGGTAATCCTGTAAGTAGTATTTGTTGAGTGATGCATAATGTCAAGGACCACCTACCATATACATAATGCGTTGCATTCATTTGTATGACCGTGCCTCTGTTGAGATGTTGTGCTTCAGTAATGATTTCTTTATTCATTACATTAACTGGTAAAAGCACAGGAGTGTTCTCTTTGGTTTTCACATTAATTTTTTCTGCTTTACATTGGTGATCAAAAATTCTTTTGCATATTACTACTGTTATCTTAAGTTCCTTTTCTCTTTTCCTGTTGATGATCTTGTTGTTTACATAGAATTTGAGATTTCATTCTCTCTTTGCTAGTCAACCATTGAAAAGTTGCCAGAATACATGATTTTTAGCCATGTTCTGTATTGCTCCTTTTATGACTTCATCTGAGAGATTCATCATGTTGCTTTGCATTTACTTTTTCTTTTTTGTTCTGTTGATGTCTCTTAACCCTAATTACCTGTAGTTCATGTCTAATCCTGTTGTACCTGGACTTACATGTCCTCCTCAAAGAATCCCAATTGGATATGTCAGAATTTTAGAGACTTGTCAAATTCTGCCGCTGCTACTTTTAAAGGCTGAGGGAGTATACGTGTTTCTAGTAATGTGTTTGTGACGTAGGACAGTATAGACAACAGGGGTATATTAGTCTAGGGAAGCAAGACTTGAAATTATAGATTGCTGGAAATTCCAGCTTGCCTGTAAATTTAGGGTTTTAAATACAACTAAGCAATCAGCTGTGTTTTTTTGGCTGGAAGGAGGGGTCTGTTGATGGATTACAGGGTAGATTTAAGTAGAAAATGAAGATGATAATAACAGATTTTATTCTGTAGTACTACAGATCTGAGAAACTATTGGTGTTAGGGTCAGCAAGGTTAGGATCTACAGGGATCAACCACAGGCTGTGATGGAAGGTTCTTAGGTTTGCTGCAAAGTGAGAACAAGGTCTGATGTGACAACAGCCCTGATCTGACCTCAAAATAGGCCGACAGGTGGTGGTTTTCCTTCCAAAGATGGCTAGCAGTAAACAATGCAGGGCAATGACTTTGTGTGTGATCAGGTCTGAAAGCTATAAGGGTCTAGTATCATTCTACTGCAGATTAGTTCACAAAAACAGAACAACTGGGCTACAGAAAAAAAAAAAAAGAGAAATAGAAGCAAAACTGAAGGCAGTAGAAAGTAGTAAATTGAGCGGAAGGATAATATCAGACTTCCTCTGGGACCTAGGAATCACACCAAGGGTGCAGAATCACCACAAAAGTAAAGACAAACCAAAGACTCCATTCTTTCATTTATAATTGACTTAAGGCCCAATTACATCAGACCCTGAGACCCCCTTTTTATAACAAAAGATAAACCCTAATTGAACTCTATTTTAAAATCCCAAACTACCCTAATAAGACACTTGTTGTTCATTGTTACTGTAGCTCAAACAATGTTGGAACAGTATTGCTACAGTAAATATGTCTTATTAAGATAGTAATTAAAATATGAGATCTTTTATTCTCAACCTTTGATTTTAAAAGACTTACTAAGAACTAAAAATAACTAGAAATAAACAGGAAAAAGGAAAATCGATAACTATAATTAAATCTCAGAAAATCTCATGTTGCAGCTCTTCATTGCAGCATGATATGTACTCAAGTCTCCATCATCCGCTTCTGCTGAGTGGAAACCAACCTTGAGTTCTTTTAGGTCAAAGTTGAAAGTTGCTTTAGGTTCCTTATCTCAATGATAAAGGTGGTAGATGCAAATTATTGGATTTCGTGTGACATTGTGAGTTGGTCTTGAACTCCATTTGATGTGTGATCTAATCAAACGTATTTGTTCTTGGTAAAAGTAAATATTGACTTGCTTTGAACCAGCCCAAGTTTCATTAGTTTTCATGCTAGCTTTTCCCTTCACAGTGTTGCCTTGCACGGAGAAACCATTATCAGCATGTATTTCTTTTAAGGTGACAACTTCTTAACAACTTCAGGAACTTTCACATCCAAACAGCCGTGTTTTGATTCATCAGATGTTTGTTTTACCTTTTCTTTTAACATGATAGCAGAATCTTGAGGTTGCAGCTTCATTATCATCTACTTCATTAAGCTCTTCTTTAAAAGGTTAATCTCGGGAAAGCTTCTTCCATGACTTTTTTTGTTGAGGATCTTGTACATTATCAAATTCTTTAGGGAACTTCTTTGCATCTTCTTTCAGTTCTATTGCCACACGAGCAGACTTTGATGCTGTCCTTGTTGCCCTGTATCCTAATTTGATCTGAAGCTACTTTGTTGTTGCTTTTAACTGAAATAAGCTTCACTGTTCTTGCATGTGCACATGTTTGACAGTATTTTGAAACATGAGGTGCTTGACTTCTTTGCCTGCATTGCTTTTTTGCGAGCCTTTTACTGCACAACTAAGATATTTCACAAACTTGGTTCTTGAAAAATAGCAAGTTCCATCCACCTTTACCAAATCCTTCTCTTGGAGTCTTCTTGACGGTAGGCCGGTCATATGTTGTTGTGATGCTGAATGGTAAAAGATTTTTGTATAGGGCAGCAAATACTTTTCTTGAAACAATTTCTTCATCTCTTCCCAACTGACGATAGGAGCTCTGACTTGATGAATCATCTTACCATCTATGCCTCTCCACCATATGTAGGCTTGAACCATTAGTTTTGTCTTGGTGAAGCAGAATTACATTTGGTCAGACATATTTTACCAATCAAGAATCCAGGTAATCTTCTAATTTTTTAATCCAAACCAAAAACTCATCATTCAAGATATCTTGTGAAACCTTCACCAAGGACATGTTCATAAGGGCATGGCTGATCATCAGTTATGCTGCATCTATTGGATTGGCCACTATGATAGAACATGGTGGATTACCAGACACTCTGATACCTAATTGATGTAGGACAGTTAAGACGGGGATTTTGGGGTCTAGGAAAGCAAGCTTAAACGTATAGGTTGCTGGAAATTCCAGTTTAATGGTAAGTTTAGGATTTTAAACATGCTAAAGTAATCAGCTGTGTTTTTGGCTAGATAGCGGGTCTGTTGGTGGATGTAAAGGATAGATTCAAAAAGAATTAAGAAAGATAATAAAAATAGATTTGATTATGCAGTAATACAGATTTGAGAAACATGTGGTATTAGGGGTAGAAAGGTTAGCTTTCTTGGGGAGCAACCAAGAGTTTTTGTTGGGAGCAACCAAGAGTTGTGGTGGAAGGCTGTTTAAGTGTGTTGCAATACCAGAACAAGGTACGATGTGACAACTGATCGCTGTCATTGGCGGTCAAAAATAAAACCTACTCACTACTATAGTTAGTGGTAAATCGGGATCGTATCATCGGGATCAAGGGCAATTATTTCACGAAAAAAAAGAAAATTTATCTATAGAGGATTATATTAAGAATAGTGGTTATTAAAAGATAACAACTAATTAATTAGCGAAATTAAAATAGTAGGAGAAGCAATCCAGGAATCCGAATCCATCATGCAAACAGGTTTTATCTTCTTTCTTTATGTTGCACTAGCTATAATTTTTGCAAATTCAAAGTTAGAATAATTTATCTGTTGTCATGCACGTACCGTATCAGGAGATCATGGCACGTCCTTTTAGAGTATAAACTATCTAATTATTTGCAAAGTTAAAGGTCTAAACTACCATACTACGATCTCTCTCTTAGGCACGTACCGTATTCTGAGATCACGGCACATCGATAGAGGGTACAGCAAAACTTCGATCAGAAAAATAACTTGAAAGATATATGAAAGAAGAGAATGTTTTTATTGCATAAAAATTAATAACAAAAAGAAAGATAAAATCTGGTTACAAGCTTCATCATCATCCTAAGTTGAAGAAATCTAGCCGCGCATTGCTGCTGCCAGCATTCCCTCCATAAATTTTCTCTCTCAGGCCTAAATACAATGATCTAAATAAAAGAAAAATTAAAAAAACTTTGGAGAAAACTCTCCTCCTTGATTGTTGCCTGAGGTCCTCCTTTTATAGAGCTTGTTTAGGGCTTCCTCTTAGTCAAAGTTGGAGTCAATCGGGCTCAAGATCGTTCAGATATCATAAGAAAATTTCTCAGCCATCCGTTCGACATCACCTGCATTAGTTTGCATCGAAAATCATGCGAAAATCATCTCTTTCTTCCGTTTTGGGCAAATAGCATCTGATTTGAGTGCATGTGCATCGTTGGACTCCAAAAATCGAGCTCTTTTCATCTATAGGTTTCTTTTCTGCAAACATCCATAAAAAGTATCAATTCTTAATACATTTAAAGTATTTAATATTTATTTTAATGGTTAAATTAGGATAATGAATAAACTTATCACACCCCTCAACTTAATCATTGATAGTCCCTTAGTAATGTAATTAAAATAAAATCATGTCACTAAGATTCTCTTTTGTAAAATTAAATCTAGGCTTAAGGTTTAAAGAAGCTAGCCAATATCACTAAATATTGAGTTTCTGAAGTAAATTTTGTAGTCAAAACTATCGGAAGCTTTCTTAGAGTTCATCCATAGATCTACAGCATTTATATTTGTTATGGCTAACTTAGCATTCCGGTACCAGCTTGTAAGGAACAATGGTATATTTGCTTATCATTTTCTTTGGTCAATTTTTTTACACCCTCAAATTAAGCATATGATCTCACACTGCTATATATATATATATATATAATATTATTTTTAGTGATATCTTTATACTACCCACTTTTTGACGTGAACAACAATGCTTACTTAGGCGAAGGTGCTCGATTATTCGATGAAAAACCAATGTTTAGACTTGCTTTTTTTTTTCATTTTTATACATACATTTTATTTTTATTTTTTTATCAGGCTCCTTAAATTTAAGTTTTTATCATTGGGGTGTATATCAATTACAATTTTTAGTAATAATTGAATCTCCAGTTGACTTTACAACTAATACCTAGTTTACCTCGTTAGTATGCATATGCAATGGAAGTGCTAATAGCCTTTAGATGACCTAAGTAGGCTGCTAAAAGTCTGATTAGCTAGTCTACTTCTTAGCTCGCTACAGTAATTAGCTAATACTTTCTAACTCTATTACATTTTCCTAGTCGTTTCTGCTCAAAAATTTCTTTCATGGCATATGATTTATAAAATATTTTAAATTTCAAAAAAAAATTGTCAAAGTGTTTTCAAAATATTTTTCAAAAAGATTTTCCTTATCCTTCAACTTAATTCCCATTGTCCTTAAAGGAGTAAAGAAGAATAAAATAAGAAAAAATACCATCTGGACGAGACATGCCTCGTGTTATGTTAGGAGTGACTATGTGGAGTAGTCTCTTATTTCTAAAAATAAGAATCACTAAAATAAAGATCAAAAAATAAAATTTTGGGTTGCCTTCCAAAAAAATGTTAAGTTTAACGTCTTCAGCCAGTTTCTGGTTCATATAGGATCATAATCTCCTCAGTTTCTCTAATGAGTAATTCCAAGAACAGTTTCAAGCATTGTCCATTAACTTTGAAGATAGCACCATTACTTGGATTTTTAATTTCTATCGCTCTATATGGGAAGACTTCTTTCACTATGTTTGGGCCAGTCCATCTAGATCTTAATTTTCATGAAAATAGGTGAAGCCTTTGAATTGAATTGTATAAGAGAACTTTTTGCCCATAAGTAAAAGATTTTCTAAAAATAGCTTTGTCGTAGAAGGTTTTAGTTCTCTCATAAATTTTTGCATTCTCATATGCTTCATTTCTAATTTCCTCAAGTTCATCCACCTGTAATTTTCTCTGGTCTTTGGCTACATTCAAATCCATGTTTAATTATTTTATATCCCACATTGCCGTATATTTTAATTCTATTGGCAAGTGACATGCTTTACCAAATACAAGCCTATAAGGAGACATTCTTAAATTGGTCTTGAAGGCAGTGCGATACGCCCAAAGTGCATCCACTAGCTTCACTGACCAATCTTTTTTATTAGAGCTCACGGTCTTCTCTAGAATTTGTTTGATTTGTCGATTAGAAACTTCTACATGCACTCATTTGCGGGTGAGCCATCTTATGGGTGATGTTATACTTTCTCATTAGTGATGTAAAGGATTTGTTGCAGAAGTGTATTCCACGGTTACTGATGATAGTCCTTAGAATACCAAAGCGAGAGAGGATATGCTCTTGAGAAATTTTACAACAATTTTGCTGTTATTGGTTCTGCAAGGTATTGCGTCTATCCACTTTGATACGTAATCTACAGCTATCAAAATATATTCGTTTCTAAAAGATTTTGGAAATGGTCCCATAAAGTCAATTCCCCATACATAAAAATCTCTACAATCAATATTGTATTCATAGGCATCATATCTCTCTTTGTGATCCGGTCTATTTGCTCGCACCTAATACAATTTTTACCATATTCATAAGCATCTTTGAATAGGTTAGGCCAGTAGAATCCATATTGGAAAACCTTTACCGCTGTCTTTTTAGCTCCAAAATGACCACCACAAGCTTGGTCATGGCGAAAGGACAAAATACTTCTAACTTCTTGATCTGAAATGCATTTTCTAATAATCAGGTCAGAATATTGTTTAAATAAATATGGGTCATCCCAAATAAAGTATTTTACTTAAAGAGAGATTGATTTTTGTCTTGAGCATTCCAGTGCATTGGAATTTGACCAATGGCTAAGTAATTGACTATATCGGCATACCATTGTTCCATGGTGGCGGACATAAGTTGTTCATCAGGAAAGGACTCGTTAACGGGTAGTTCTTCAGCAGGTGTAATCGCTAATCTAGATAAGTAATCGGCCACTAAGTTTTCAGTACCCTTTTTATCCCTGTTCTCTAGGTCAAATTCTTGTAAGAGCAAGATCCATCTAATTAAGCGTGCCTTGGCATCCTTCTTTGAAAGAAGATGCCTGATGGCAGAGTGATCAGTATAAATGATTACATGAGACCTGTTGTCGCGGAAATCCACTCTTCGATTCGGGTGCAGCTTGGCTTTGGATCTAAACGCTGATCTCTCGCCCGAATAGAACCTATAAGACAGTCCTCACGCAGAGTGTCTGGGGTGGCCCTCTGCGGAAGACCCTTCGATGCCCAAGTCAGTGGAAATTTACAGCAAGCAGATATGAGAAGAAGGCTTTCGTAGAAGAGTTCCTCAAGATGAATGGCCTCTCGAGAACTCAGAGCTTTGCTCAAGCTTTAATGGAGGTTTTAGTTAGAGTATCAGTGAAAGCGTACCTGAGAGACTTCAGGACTAGGGTATTTATAGGCGATCACTTGATTCCTTGGGCACGTCATAGGGGGTCCGAAAACCGTTCAGATTCGAATCGGATTCGAATCAAGTTTGTTACGGGGCCGATTAGTTAGAGGATCGACGATTAGGAGAGTTGGTTGATGCTTTGAGATTCAGCGATTCTGTAGGCCCTAGGCCACTTCTATAGGCCTTAGGCCACTTCCGGTATTGTTTGCATAATTTCTCGTTTGAGATCTTGTTCAATTATCATGAATTTGAACTCTCCCGCACTTGATTCCGCCGAGGTACTTAAACATCTTGGTCTGGCCGAGGCGTAGAAGTAACTAGGTTTGTCGAGGCATGAGAATAGCTCGGTTCGCCGAGAAATGAGAATAGCTCGGTTTATCGATGCATGAGAATAGCTCGGTTCGCTGAGGCATAAAAATAGCTCGGTTCGTTGAGATGACTTGACTTTGCTGAAGACGATTCGACTCTGCTGTCTTCCAGATGTGACAGCTGGCTAATGGGATGTCGAGATTGGTCTCGACCCTTCTGATAGTGCGCACGAGCATATTGATGCAATGATAATTTTACCTCTCATCAAGACCCAACTAAGACCTAAATTTTTCTAGTGCAAATATCACAACTAAAAATTCTTTTTCAGTGGTAAAATAGTTAAGTTGTGAATCATTCAAGGTCTTACTAGTATAGTAGATCATTCGAGGTAGCTTATCAATTCTTTGCCCTAGGATCGCTCCTATGGCATGATCGGATGTGTTACACATCAGCTTAAAAGGTTGAGTCCATATTGATGGGTGAACGATTGGTGCTGAGGTTAACTCTCTTTTTAAATATTCAAAGGACTTAAGACATTCAGATATGAAGTCAAATTTGATTTCTTTGGCTAATAGGTTAGTCAATGGTCGGGCTACTTTGCTAAATTCTTGATAATCTTCTATAAAATCTAGCATGTCCAAGAAATGATCTTATTTCTGACTGATTTAGGTGGAGGAAGATTTGCAATCAAATCTACTTTAGCCTTGTCTACTTCTATACCTCTATTTGAAATTACATGGCCAAGGACAATACCTTCTGATATGACTGATCCAGTGCCGTCAGGGTTAACGGTAAAGGAGACTGACGGCGCCCCCCTTCGAGGCCAGCTTATAGCTGCGAGCCACCTGGCATGCCCACGCGGCCCCCTGCTCGCCTGCAATAGTGCGCCATACCTCATTAAGGCGTATGGTTCACTACGCATCCACAACAGTACGTGGCTATACCCCGTTACGGCGTGCAACCCGCTACTTGCCTGCAACTACGTATGGCCATATTCCGTTACAACGTACGACTCACTGCTCGCCTGTGGGTGCATGCGGCCATACCTCTTAATGGCATGTACCTGATGCAGTCGTGGCCGCCCGATACTTGTAAGACCGTATCGGCGGGTGGCAAATCAAGCAGGACCCCTCTGACGCACGGTAACGATACGACCTGTCATTGTCAGCCCCTCCTTTTTGTCCGTTATCGGACAGGGACATTATGAAAATTGGTAACCTTTTGGAAGCATGGAGGGGGAGATCTTCGAACAGGTATAAAAACTAACATTTACGACGAGGGAAGGATCCTGAACCCTAACTCCCTGGCTTTCTTCTGCTAGCTAATTCTTGTTTGTTCCCGAGTGACTAACTTGAGCGTCGGAGGGTCCCTACCAGAGCATCCGGTCTTCGGAGACTTTTCTTGCAGGAGTCCGGCGAGGAGGACCTCCGTTCCTTTGGCGTTCAAGGAAGGTGACTCGGCGTCAACAGATTGGCGCGCTAGGAAGGGGGGCCAAGAATAGAAAAGCTTCGAGCCTGTCAGCGACAACTCCTCTTTCCCCGAGCTCTCAAGCAATGGTGACGACCTGTGCGCGAGAGGTCTCCACTAGTCGTCCTGGGGGGCAGCGTCAAGGGGTTGACCTGCTAGCAGTTGGCCCCTCTGCTCCCCTAGCTGACGTTCCTGCACCTCCACCACAGCAGCTTCAAGAAGACCGGTTTGCCGCCCTCGCCGCGCAAGTCCAATATTTGGCAACGGTGGTCCAAGGCCTGCAACACCAAGCAGTGGCTGCGCAGCAATCGGGGCCCCTCTCGTCAGTGCCAGGAGCCGTCCAACCCAGTCAGTATTCCTTTCGGAGGAGATCTCTTGCTCGAGAAGCTTGCCATCGCCACGCATCGCCTAAGCCTCACCGCCGCGAAGCCTCCAAGAGGCCCCGGTCACCCTCTCGCCGCGCTAGTGCATCTCCCAAGCGGCAACATGGGAAGGAAGCGGAGCGCCTTCGTTAGCATCACCGCCGCTCTTCTCCCTCCTTGGATTCCTCGAGGGGTCTTTTGACAGTAGAATAGCTTATCGAGCTGAGCGACGGCTCGACGAGTACAATCAGAGGTTGGAGGAGCTCAGTTGCCGGATTACCAATCCACCAGAGGCGGACTATGATAGCCGGCCACCGCTGTCCCGCCGGATTATGGAAGAACTGATCTCAATCCGGTTCCGCCTTCCTCAGCTGGACCCGTATGACAGGATCATGGACCCCCTGGACCATTTGGAAAGTTACAAGGTCCTCATGCAGGTCCAGGGGGCAACCGATTCGCTCCTATGCATCGCCTTCCCCGCCACTCTGAAGAAAGCTACTCGAGCTTGGTACTTTCGCCTGTCACCACGGAGTATCGACTCCTTTCGCCAGCTGGAGAGGGCCTTCCTCGCCCATTTTGATGCATGTCGGAAGATTCCAAGGGTGGCAGACAATCTCTTCTCAGTCCAGCAAAAGAGTGGCGAGTCCCTGCGGGACTACGTTGCCTGGTTTAAGGAGGCCGCTCTGAAAGTCTACAATCTCGAGGATTCGGTGGCCACCTTGGCCTTGAAGCGAGGGCTCCGTCCCTTTCGCTTCGCATACTCCCTCGATAAGAAGTCGCCCGGCTCCTACGCAGAGCTTTTGAGTCGGGTCCAGAAGTACATCCGCGCCGATGAAGCTGACTCCTTCCGGCGCGAGGCCAGCGGGAGCACCACCAAGAAGCCGGCTCGTCCAGAGCCTGTTGAAGTTCGGCCTAGAAGGCCGAGCCTCCTCGCCGACCAGATAATCGTCCTGGAGCTCCTGCACCGAGAGACGGGTCTTACACTCCTCTGCTCGCTCCGGTATCGCACATCCTGCGCGAGATCGAGGGCGAGCCCTATCTTCAGTACCCTTCAATGATCCCAAAGATCCCCCGCAACAAGAACCTCTACTGCTGCTACCATCGGGATCATGGCCACGACACCGATGACTGTTGCCAGCTGAAGAAGGCGATAGAGGACCTTATTCAGCGTGGCCACCTGGGGAAATTCGTCCAGAGGAACAACTTGGGAGCTCCTGGCCCATCTCCGCCTCCGCCACCGATGATTGACAATGCTCCGACTGAGAAGAGGTGACGATGATATCCTGGGGGCAGGTGGTCCATCCAAGAGGCCAAGGGGGGAGGGAGAGTTAGACTCTGTAATCTCTTTTTCCAAAAGGGACTTAGAAGGGGTAGTTAATAAAAATGATGATAGCGTCGTCGTGTCCATGACGATAGCTAAACACCATGTAAAAAGAATTCTGGTTGATAGTGGGAGTTCGGTGGATGTGTTGAACTATGATGCCTTTATTCGCATGAATCTGTCACTCAACCTGCTTCGGCCTGTTACCACTTTGCTGGGATTCACTGGAGATTCCGTGAAGGTTGAGGGGGAGATCACTCTTTCTATCACGGTTGGCACGGCTCCGTGCCAAAGTACAGTTTTCATGAACTTCTTGGTGGTTCGGGTGCCCTTTGCCTATAACGCTATCCTCGGAAGGCCTGGGCTTAATCTTTTGGATGCTGTCATCTCCACCAAGAGACTCGTGAGATTCCCAACCAGCGAAGGGGTCGGGGAGATGCGCGGGGAGTAGAACCCACTGCCGCTGTGCTGTCACATGGCTCCTAGCCTTCAGGGGTGATGCCCATACCTGCACCAGAAGCACTGGACCCCTGGGACTCAGCAAGGAGGGGAGAACCGGCTGAGCACCTGCTAGCTCCTTGCTTTCTTGCGAGCCAACGCTGATATCTTCGCCTGGTCAGCATTCGAAATGCCGGGCATTCTGGAGGAGGTGATTACACATTAGCTCAACATTAAGTCGGAGTGCCGACCGGTTCGGCAGAAGAAAAGGAGCTTTCCTTCAGACAGACAGAAGGCCATAGACGAAGAGGTGCGCAAGCTAACGGCGACAGGACACATTTGCAAGGTGCACTACCCCAACTGGCTAGCGAATGTCATGATGGTCCGCAAGGCTAGTGGGAGCTGGAGGATGTGTGTAGACTTCACCCACCTCAATAAAGCATGCCCCAAGGACAGCTTCTCGCTGCCTCGGATTGACCAGCTGGTAGATGCTACGTCTGGCCATGAGACCCTCAGTTTCATGGGCGCATTCTCGGGGTACAATCAGATCAGGATGAACCCGGCTGATGAAGAGGCGACCTCCTTTGTCATCGAGAAGGGGATATATTGCTACAAAGTGATGCCGTTTGGGTTAAAAAATGCGGGAGCCACCTACCAGAGATTGATAAACAAGGTTTTCGAGGATCAAATTGGGCGCAACATGGAGGTGTACGTGGACGACATGCTGAACAAGAGCACTCACGCCACGGACCATGTTGCCGACTTTGCGGAGACCTTCACCAACCTGCGCCGGCACCGAATGAGACTGAATCTCCGCAAGTGCGCCTTCGGAGTTGTTGTAGGCAAGTTTCTGGGCTTCATGGTGACGCAGCGAGGAATTGAAGCCAACCCAGACAAGATCCGAGCCATCTTGGATATTTGGCCCCTAGCTAACAAGAGGGAGGTGCAGCGTCTGATCGGGAGAGTGGCAGCCCTGAGCCATTTTATGTCAAGGTCGGCAGAGCGGTGTCTGCCCTTTTTTAAGGCACTGCGCAAGGTCAACAGCTTCGAGTAGACGAAGGAGTGTCAGGAAGCTTTCGAGGAGCTGAAGAAATTTCTATCTACTCCACTGTTGTCCAAGCCAAGGAGCGGGGAAGAACTTTTTTTTGTATCTTGCGGCCTCCCCCGAAGCCGTCAGCTCCGTGCTCGTTCGCATGGACGCCGACGGAGCGCAGAAGCCGGTCTACTCTACTAGCAAGGTGCTCCACGATGCTGAGACCAAATACTCCAAGACCGAGAAGATCATCTTCGCTCTGGTGGTCTTCGCCCAGTGCTTCCGACCCTACTTTCAAGCTCACCCAATCGTGGTGCTCACGGACCAACCACTTCGGACTATCTTGTCCCGTTCAGACACTTCCGGTCGGCTGGCCAAATGGGTCATCAAGTTGGGAGAGTTTAACTTATCTATCCGGACAAGGCCTGCAATGAAGTCCCAAGTGTTAGCCGACTTCTTGGTCGAGTGCACTTGGGCCGAGGAGCATTCGGAGGAGTTGCACTCGGAGGCATGCATGGAGTCCCCCACGGCCGGGGGGATGGATAAAGAAGATTGGATTCTTCATGTGGATGGAGCGGTAAACTCTCAGGGGAGCGGGGCTGGACTTATCCTCGCGAGTCCCGAGGGAGAGGTGGTGGAGTACGCTCTCTGATTCCTCTTTTCGGCCACCAACAATCAGGCAGAGTATGAAGCCTTGCTGACAGGGATGAAGCTAGCCAAGGAGCTTGGTGCGGAGCATTCGAGGGCCTTCACGGACTCCCAGCTTGTCTCCGGGCAGGTCACTGGGAAGTACGAGGCTAGGGACCCAACTATGTTCTGCTACCTGAACAAGGTGCGATCCCAAGCCTCTTAGTTTGCATATTTCCGCGTCAGCTACATTCCTTGGGCGGAGAATGCCAGGGCTGATGCGTTGTCCCGCTTGGACACTTCGGCCAACGGGACCTTGGAAAGGATGTACGTGGAGCACCTGCAAGTCCCAAGCATTGAAGCGGCAGTGGAGGAGGCAATGCTGGTCGAGCAGGAGCCTTCCTGGATGGACGCTTATGTCCGATATCTCACTGACGACACCCTCCCCGAAGACCCGGTCGAGGCCAAACAGCTCAAACGA
This sequence comes from Calamus simplicifolius, assembly GCA_900491605.1. Lineage (NCBI taxonomy): Eukaryota > Viridiplantae > Streptophyta > Magnoliopsida > Arecales > Arecaceae > Calamus > Calamus simplicifolius. The sequence continues at coordinate 185,719 of UESW01004659.1, forward strand.
CGGGCCTCGAAGTTCCTGATGATGGATGGGAAGCTCTATCGAAGATTATTCTCATACCCGGTCCTCAAGTGTGTCGGGCCTACTGAAGCTGACTATATCTTGCGAGAAATTCATGAAGGCATATGCGGGAGTCATCTGGGGGGCAGAGCCCTGGCATACAAGGCCCTGCGGCAGGGGTATTATTGGCTGATCATGAGGAAGGACGCGGTCTAGCTTGTCAAGAAATATGATAGCTGCCAGCGTCATGCCAATATCCAGCGGCAGCCGACATCTCAGCTGACCCCACTGGCGGCACCTTGGCCCTTCGCCCAGTGGAGGATGGACATCTTGGGCTCATTCCCTCCTGCTTCCGGCCAACGCAAGTTCCTGCTGGTGGCTATCGACCACCTCACCAAATGGATCGAGGCTGAAGCGCTCGCCAAGATCATCGAGAGTAAGGTGAGGTCCTTCTTTTGAAAATCTATAATATATCGGTTCGGGCTCCCCCATACTCTGGTCACCTACAATGGCCGGCAGTTCGACAACACACCCTTTCGAGGATTCTGCACCGAGCTCGGCATCCATCAGCGGTTCACTGCCGTTGGGCCCCCTAAGACCAACGGAGCGGCCGAGGTAACCAACCGCATCATTCTTCAAGGACTAAGAGCCCGGCTTGATGACTACAAGGGGCGCTGGGTGGAGGAGCTTCCCAATATACTATGGGCCTACCACATGACGCTACGAGCCCTCACCGGAGAGACTCACTTCAGCCTCGTCTTCGGATCTGAAGCAGTCATCCCTGCGGAGATCGAAGCCCCGAGCCCCAGAGTGGAGGCCTACAGCGAGGAAGACAACCCGAACCAGTTGAGGGCCAACCTCGACCTAGTGGAAGAGGTACGGGATCGAGCACGACTTCGGATGGCGGACTACCGACAGCGAGCGGCTAGATATTACAACGCTCGCGTCTGCCCAAGGACCTTGCCGAGGGACCTCGTCCTTCGTCGAGCTGAAATCTCAAAACCGACGGAAGGTGGTAAGCTAGCACCGAACTGAGAAGGGCCCTACTGGGTCACCGAGGCACTCCGCCACGGAGCGTACAAAATAGAAGAGCTGGATGGAAAGCCGCTCCCGCGGACGTGGAACGCCGACAACCTCCGCCGGTATTATTAATAGCGTACTCTTTCTTTACATGAAATTCTGCAATTGTATTCTCTCGGGGCTCCTGCCCCGCGCTTGAAACTAATAAACAGAGGTTTAAGCATCTTAACTTCTCAACAAAAAAGCCCAATGTACCATTGGCAATGAAGACCCGATGTATCATCGGATTCAAAAAGCCCGAGGCCAGACTCGGCATGGAAAGCCTAGTATGCCACTGGCAGACCGATGTACCATCGGCTTTCAACAAAAAAGCCCAATGTACCATTGGCAATGAAGACCCGATGTATCATCGGATTCAAAAAGTCCGAGGCCAAACTCGGCATGGAAAGCCCAGTGTACCACTGGCAGATCGATGGTCTGCCGATGTACCATTGGCTCTCAACAAAAAGCCCAATGTACCATTGGCAATGAAGACCCGATGTACCATCGGATTCAAAAAGCTTGAGGCCAGACTCGACATGGAAAGCCCAGTGTACCACTAGCAGACCGATGTACCATCAGCTCTCAACAAAAAGCTCAATGTACCATTGGTAATGAAGACCCGATATACCATCGGATTCAAAAAGTCCGAGGCCAGACTTGGCATGGAAAGCCCAGCGTACCACTGGCAGACCGATGTACCATCGGCTCTCAACAAAAAAGCCCAATGTACCATTGGCAATGAAGACCCGATGTACCATCGGATTCAAAAAAGACCGAGGCCAGACTCGGCATGAAAAGCCCAAGTCATCCTTGGTGGTCCAAGACCGATGTTCCATCGGTGCTCAGAAGCCCAAGTCATCCATGGCAGTCCGAGGCTGGTGTTTCGTCAGCCCCTAGAAGCCCGAGTTTTCATCAGCACTCAACTCCGAGGCTGATGTTCCATCAGCCCCTAGAGGTCCGAATCCTTGGAGTAGACGCGGTCGCAGTTTCGACCTTGGTGTTCCTGGAGGTTGGGTCCTACATGGCTAAGTCATTCGCGAGTGGGGAGAAGCTGCCTCTCAGTGCTGACGAAGCCCCTAGGGGTCCCACGTCAGCGACCCAAAGGTCTAAAAAAATAACAGTGCAGTTGGTCAAAAACAATTTCATTGATGGAAAAATTACATTTTATTGATATCGTTGTTTACAAAATGCCGATCAAATCGGACTTAGTACAAAAATGAAAATGAAGAACTACAAAATTAAGGTTCGGCCGCGGGCTCGCCATCCGAGGCTTCATCGGGCTCTTGGTCCGGCTCGATATCCATGACCCGGGGGAGGTTCAAAATTCGGGCAACTTTCTTCTTGGCATCGACAAACCCCTGGACGTAGAAGTCTATGTTAGCTTCAACCAGCTCATGGGTGAAGTGCTCTGATGCCTTGAACTCCACGGCCGCGACAACCCTGGCCTTGGCAGCAGCCTTCACCTCGGCGACTTGGGCCTTCTTCTCCACCACCAGAGAGGCTGCTGCCGCCCTCTCGGCCTTCACCTCTTCCTCAGCCCGCTTCTCCCGGTCCTCGGCCTCCTGAATGGCCGAGTTCAGGTCGGCTATATGGAGGTTTCGGGTTTCAATTGCGCCCTCGGCCTCTGTGAGTTGATTGAGCGCCGCCCGCCGTCGATCAGCCTCGGCCTTGGCTCTGCTCTCAGCCTCCTTTATTTTATCGGCACACTCGGCCCTTACCAGTTCCAAGGCCTTTACTAGTCCCTTAAGTTCCAAGTGACTGACTTGAGCGTCGGAGGATCTCCACCGGAGCATCCGGTCTCCGGGGACTTTTCTTGTAGGAGTCCGGCGAGGAGGACCTTCGTTCCCCTGGCGTTCAAGGAAGGTGACTCAGCGTCAACATCTTCCTTCATCATAAATTGACACTTCTTCCAATTTAGTACTGGATGCTTTTTCTTGCATCTTTCTAAGACCAGTCTAAGGTGATATATGCATTCAGAAAAAGTAGAACCAAAAATGGAAAAGTCATCCATGGAAATCTCAAGAAATCGTTTTACCATATCAGAGAAAATACTAATTATGCACCTTTGAAAGGTAGATGTTGCATTATACAAACCAAAGGGCATACGTCTATAGGCAAAGGTCTATATGGACATGTAAATATTGTCTTCTCTTAATCTTCTGGGGCTATTGCAATTTGATTGTAACCAGAGTATCCATCCAGAAAATAGTAAAAGTCATGCCCTGCTAATCGTTCTAACATTTAGTCTATAAACGACAAAGGAAAGTGGTTCTTCTTAGTGGCAGCATTTAATTTTCTATAATCGATGCACACCTTCCATCCTATTTGAATTCTTGTAGGGACCAACTCATTGTTGTCATTTTGTATCACAGTGACTCCTGACTTCTTGGGCACACTTGCATAGAATTTACCGAATCACTACTTGAAATAGGATAAATTATACCATTGTCAAGGAGTTTGATGATCCCTTTTCTTACTACTTCTTTCATGATTGGGTTAAGTCTCCTTTGGGGTTCTCTTGTAGGTTTGGCTTCTTCCCCTAAGTAAATCCTATGTTGAACGATCGAGGGGCTAATCCCTTTTATGTTAGCCATGGTCCATCCTAATGCTTCTTTATTTTCTCTTAGGACATTCAGTAGTTTTTCTTCTTGTGAGGAGTCTAGGTCGGCTGCAATAATCACAGGTAGGGTTTCTGATGGACCTAGATATGCATATTTGAGGTGCTTAGGAAGTGGTTTTAGTTTTAATTTGGGTCCTTCCTCTATTGATGGTTTGGGTTAATAGTTCAGGTACTTCCTCTAATGGTTCAATTGGAGGTTTCCATCTTGATTTTTCATCAACTGTAGCAACTTCATTAATTTGATCTCCATCTTGGTTCATGCAGATTTCTAGGTCAAGCTCTTCGTCACTAAGGTTAATTGGATCATAAACAATATCCTAAACATAATTTGAGTCACTCGTTTGATGTGTATTGGTAAGATTGAAAATATTAAGATCAATTGACATATTCCTAAAGAAAAGTTTTATTAATCCATTTCGGCAATTAATTAGGGCATTAGTTGTGGCAAAAAATGGTCTACCTAAAATCACTGGATGTGACTTTTTGGGTTTGTCATCAGCTTAATTTTTAAAATTACAAAGTCCACCAGATAGATAAAGTTACTAACTTTGATCAACACATCCTTTACTATTTCCCTGGGTATTTTTAAAGAGCGATATGCTAGTTGTAAGGTCATTCCCGTAGGCTTTATTTCTTCCAACCTTAGTTGCTTATATATAGAGAATTAGTTGCTTGTATACAGAGAATGACAATATATTAACACTTGTCTTTAAGTCTAATAAAGCCCTATTTATAAGGGTGTTCCCCACAATGCATGAAATAGTAGGTAACCCTATATCTTTATATTTTACTGGCATATGTTTTGATAGATAAAAGCTCACACTGGCTGCTAGAAAGGCTCTTTTGGGCACATATGTGGTCTTCTTTTTGGTACATAGATCCTTAAGGAATTTGGTATAGGATGGAATCTGTTGGATCATGTCCAGTAAGGGGACGTTCACTTTAACTTGCTTAAAGACCTCCAAAATCTTATCGAATTGGGCTGAATTTCAGTTGAGCTTAAGTCTATTTGGGAATGGTGCTACAACTTTAATTTTTAATTTATCTCCTTTTGGCATATGCTCAGCTTGTGAGTTGGGCATTACATCAGACTTTGATGCCTCAGGTGTTCTGGGCTGACCTAGCTCAATAAGTTGTTCAAATGGTGGGGCTTCTAATTCTTTTTTTTTTTCATATGTACCCACTTGATTATCTATTTATTTTTCAAATCTTAATGTATAAATGACACTTAGTTGGTTAATCTGGGCTCCTTGGTTTGATCCTTGGATGTCTAGGTTCGTAGGGTTAGCTTCGGGTTGACTTGGTAGCTTACCCCGTTCTCTTTCACTTATGGTTGTGGCTAACTGACCTACTTGCATCTCCAAACGAGTTATGGCCTGAGTATTAGTTGATAGCTATCCTGTGTTTTGCATAAAGTTATTCAGGATGGAGTTGGTGCTATTTATCATGGCATAGGTGTCAGCTTGGGATTTAACTAGGGTTTCTAGGGCCTTGTCTAGGGAACTATACCTCTTTTCATTCTCATTGACTGGCGGGTTATTTCCTGTAAAATTGGGCCTTGGGTTAGGTTGGTTGAAGTTGGGACCACTTGCACTAGGAGCTTGTGACTAGGCAAAGTTTGGATGGTTCCTCCACTCTGGGTTATAGGTTGGTGCATAGGGATTGTTGGTTGTTCTTTGATAGGTTGTATTCATATGTGTACAACTATTTTCAGTTTGAGTTATGAAGTGGGGGCACTCTTTTACTATATGTCCTGGCTCATTACATCCAGTGCAGACAGGTGCAGTCACTTGGTTTACACGATTTATTGGGGCCTGTCCCTTAAGTTCCAAGGCTTTTATCCTACGAATCAGAGATGCCATCTTAGCTTCTTCAACTATAGATGAAGAGCATTGATGCATACCACCTCTTGATGGTTTGGGTTCAGATTCCTTAGTTTTCTCCCTTGTAAGCACTTTTCTGCTAAATCCTTCTAGAAATGTCAGGCTTCATTGGGTGGTTTCTACATAAAGTCGTTCTGACACATTGACTCGAGCATAGTTATGGGGTTTAGGTTTAGACCTTCATAGAAGGTTTGACATAACCTCCAAGTCTCTATCCCATGGTGTGGATATTGGCTTAACAATTCTTAAATCGATCTAGACACGTCCAGAAAGGCTCTTCCCCTGATTGATGAAATTGGGCAATTTCGTTTCTTAACTTGGCTGTTTTATGATGTGGAAAGAATTTTCTCAAGAATGCTTTAACAAAACCTTCCAAGGTTAAGATTGACTGAATAGGTAAACTATACAACCACTTTTTGGCATTTTTCTTAAGGGCAAAGTTAATTAGCCTAAGTTTTACAGCATTTTTTGAAAGTTCATGCATTCTCATAGTATCACATACTTCCTCAAATTTTCTAATAAAAATGTAGGCATCCTTAATTCTTGTGAATTTAGAAAGCATGTTGATAATCTGAGATTTAATCTCAAAATTGGCCGCATTTGTTTGGGGTAGTTGAATACATGATAATTGAGCAGATCCAATTGGGTAGCAGCATTCGCTTAGGCTAAGGGATGTCCTAATTCCTCCATGGTTAATTTTTTTTGGTCAAGGATAGGGTTTAGATCGATTCTTACTAATCGACCAAACTTCCTTTTCTAAGCTGCAATTTTGAGTTTTTTTTATATATTATGTAGAGAGAAAAAAGAAGAGGGAAGAAAGAGAAAGAAGTCTAAAGATGAGAACCTAAGGAATCCTAGACTTAGAGACGATAGAGAAGAGTGTCTTAATTAGGTTAAAGTTTCTGTTAGAAAAAATAAGTTGTCAAGTATTGGACTCTCTACCTTAGGGTTACCTTATATCTAGATAGCTCCTAATTGCCAAGGTTGCCTTTGAATCTTCGAAGTCAGATACTAACTAGCAATTGGCCAGGTAAGGATAAGGTCAGTGGGGGTCCTCCCATTGCTTTCTTTAGATACCAAATTAATGGCCAGATCAAACAACGGAACCAATTAAAGAACCACTTTTCTTCAGGGCTGCATCATCCTTGAACCCCTTTGCTAGACACCAATGAACTAGTTAATACTGAGCTAGTCCAAATCTTAGGATCTCTTGTCCTAGTGAGCTCGAAAGTCCTTAGGGGCCACCGTTTAATTAATTTTAAATTAATGGCTTAGGGTTATGCAGTATGTAGGGTGGTGGTTTGTGGGCTAAGGAAGGGTGATGAAATCCCCACCTTATGTTATTAGGGGTTGCGTATTTTATGGAAATGCAATGTAATTCAAACAAGGTGTCTAAACAAGTTAGGAAGGTTTTAAAGTTTATTATTTGCTTTCTTAAATTAATTATGTTTTATGGAAAGTGCCTTAAGGGTTTTCTTTTAAGTTCTTTAAGGTAAGTTAATTAAAAGGAAAAGATAATTAGGTTAAAAGTGATTTTGTGACAAGAAGGAAAGTAATTTTTTTAGTTGTTAAAAAAAATAAGAAAATCTAATAATTAAGGTAACTCAAAAAAAAAAAAAAGCTAAAGAGAGCAATAACTATTCAACAAAAAATATTTTTTTAACTCTTTTATTTATATAGAAGCACGAATAATAATGAAACAATAAAAAAATCAAAAATAAGAAAAAATTAAGAAAAAATTGTGATAATTTTTTTAATTTTTTTTTCATGAACTAATCATGCTTGGATCTTTGGCAACGATGCCAAAATTTGATCGCTGTCGTTGGCGGTCAAAAATAAAACCTACTCACTACTATAGCTAGTGGTAAATCAGGATCGTATCCTTAGGGATAAAGGGCAATTATTTCATGAAAAAAAATTATCTGTAGAGGATTATATTAAGAATAGCGGTTTTTAAAAGATAACAACTAATTAATTAACGAAATTAAAATAGCAGGTGAAACAACTCAGGAATCCGAATCCATCATGCAAACATGTTTTATCTTTTTTTTTTTCTTTATGTTGCACTAGTAATAATTTTTGCAAATTCAAGGTTAGAATAATTTCTCTTGTCAGGCATGTACCATATTAGAAGATCACGGCACGTCCTCTTAGAATATAAACTATCTAATTATTTGCAAAGTTAGAAGTCTAAACTACCATACTACAATCTGTTTCTCTTAGGCACGTACCGTATCTTGAGATTATGGCACATCGATAGAGGGTATAAACCGTATATGCCAAATCAAAACCTCGATCAGAAAAATAACTTGAAAGATATATGAAAGAAGAGCATGTTTTTATTGCATAAAAATCAAGAACAAAAAGAAAGATAGAACCTGGTTACAGGCTTCATCATCATTCCAAGTTAAAGGAATCTAGCAGTGCATTGCTGCTGCCAACATCCCCTCCATAATTCCTCTTCGAGGCCTAAATACAATGATCTAAATAAAAAAAATAAAAAAAACTTTGGAGAAAACTCTTCTCATTGACTGCTGTCTGAGGTCCTCCTTTTATAGAGCTTGTTTAGGACTTCCTTCTAGTCAAAGTTGAAGTCAATCAGGCTCAAGATCATTCAGACATCGTAAGAAAATTCCTTAGCCATCTGTTCAACATCATCTGCCTTAGTTTACACTGAAAATCATTTAAAATCATCTCTTTCTTTCTTTTCAAGCAAATGGAGTCCTGATTTGAGTGCTTGTGTATCGTTGGATTCCAAAAATCGAGCTCTTTTCATCTATAGGTTTCTTTTTGCAAACATCCATAAAAAGTATTAATTCTTAATATATTTAAAGTATTTAATATTTATTTTAGTGGTTAAATTAGAATAATGAATAAACTTATCAACAACCACCCTGATCTGACCTGGAAATAGATCCTGGCAGTTGGTTGCTGGCCTTCGCCAGATGGCTAGTAGTAGCACCATGGCAAGAGAATGGCTTTATGTGTTGTTAGACCTGCAGGCTATGAGGGTCTAGCATGGTTCTTTTGCAGATTAGTTTACTGCAGCAACAACTAGGCCACAGAAAATAAACAGGAACAAAACTGAGGGTAGTAAAAGGTAATGAAAAGGAGAGGAACATAATACTCGATCTCTTCGAGACCTAGGAATCATATCTAGGGATTTGATGGCCTCAACCTCTGCCAAGAGTAAAGAAAACTAGAGACTCCATTCTTGCATTTAGAATCTGCGTAAAGTCTTGTCACATCAAACCCAAAAAAATCACTTTTTATAACTGAACAAATGTCCAACTTCAACTCTATTTTAAAAACTGCGCTTAATAAGGTACAGTTACTGTCACTGTAGCTTGAACAGTGCTATGAACAGTACCACTGCATTAAATAGGTCTCATCAAGCTAACAATTAAAATATGAGGTCTTTTAATCTCGCTTTGATTTTAAAAGGCATTAGAAGCTATAAAAAACTGGAGACAAACCCAAACGAAAAGAAAATTGACAACGATAATTTAAACTAAGAAAAATCTCATGTTTGTCCTTCAGTTCAGCAAGACATGTTCTCGAACACCATGAGTTTGGATCTTGAAGAATTGCAATTACATTGGTGGTAGCCTATTAATCTTTTAGAGCTTTGTTATGGATGTTGGTGTTAAAATAATGCAAAATGTTATATGTCCTTTATCCTTCACTTGGACCATTTAATTTTTGAGCATTTATATCTTTGCAAGATTTATAGTTATTATTTTTGGAGGCATCATCACTAAAAGAATTCGAGACTGTGCATGCATTTCATATCATTTCTTTTGCACCTAGACATTGATTAAAGCCACCTTGTTGTACTCATTTCATTGTTTACAAGGCTTATATTTATGGTTTCCTTTTCATGCTGGCCAAGGATAGCATGCTAGAACTTGGCTTCCTTTTGGTGCTGGACAAGGATAGCATGCTAGAAATTAGCTTCCTAGTTGAATAATAACTAGTAAGTTCGATATGCTGATAAATTGGATGGTGACAAATAACTTTTTGTGATCCAAATGCAAAGGTATTGTGATTTTGCAGTATATAATTCTTTATATGTTGAGGTTCACCCATATATAGAGATGATCATTGTGGATCATTCCCTAGTCCGCTCTAATTAATGCTATGCAGGAGCAACGCTGATGATACTGAGAGTCAAATTACCAAGGTTGAAAAACTATCTTTAAAGAAAAAGGGCATTGGCTCGGAAGCTAGGGCTGAACGAATGGCCCATGCGGATGTTGACTTACAACTACTTGGCCATGCAGAGCAAGAAAGACAGATGCAAAAGCAGAAGAAGCGTAGGCTTCAGGGCCGTGAAGAAGATGTATGTGTGAACTTTCCTGCTGTCACGTTAGTTTCTTTTAATTTATTCTGTGATTCAATGAAGAAGATCCATCTCCTATTATTTAGGATACAAAAACATATTTGATTTAATGGAAATGTCATGCCATCTCTGCATTTTGGGTAATGAGAAGGGTATTTATGGATTGATGTTTTTGCTTTCACAAGCCAATATTTTCTTGCAAATTTGTCAAATATCCTTGTCATTCTTAAAAGTCCGAAACATGTCTCTTTCTTAAACCAATAGGCTTACTTTTATGAGTAAAAATGCATGTATTTTTTTCTTTTTTTGGTTATTCCTTGACTTATTTAGGGAAACTTTTTGTGTCAGACACTGGCGAAGCTGCAGAGGTTCAGAAAGGCTATCTCCACAAAGCTCTCTGGACCTAGCGGTAGTGATTCCAAGGGCAGTGTCGAGGAAGATGAGTCTGGATGGATGACAACTAAGTTGAAGTTCATACCTGAATCATCTGAAAAGGTACTTTTAATACCTAACTGTCCTTTTTCTTCTTCTTCTTCTTTTTTTTTTTATAAAATTTTTGTAGTTCAGATCCAATGTATTAAGTTTGAGAACTGTTAGCAGGATAATATGGCAAGGAAAGATGATCCAAATGAATATGTAGTGGTTGATCCTCTTCTAGAGAAAGGTAAAGAAAATTTAACAGGATGCAAGCGAAGCTTAAGCGACGAGAACGGGAGTGGGCTGGAAAATCTATCACCTAATTGTTTAACTATACGAGGTTTCACATAATGCTCTCATCCTTTGTATTCTTTTTGGTTTTGAATTGTTCTGCTTGGTTAATGTATATGCAAGCACATTAGGGTTTCTTGAAGTTCACTGAGGATATAGTACCCAGTCTGGCAGTTGTCTTATCATGTAACTAGATGTGCAAAAACTGTCAAATTCTACAGTTAGATATTTGAAAATTTATGAGAACTGGCCCACAAGTTGAGGTTATGCATGTCAATGTTCAAAAATTCAGAATTGAGCTTGTTGTATATGGTTATTTCTGTTTGACAAGTGAGTTGATGGAGGTATTTACTTATTTATTTTTTTTAAAAAGAAATCTTTAGAACAGATCTTACCTTTGAAATAATTGGACATGAGAAAACCCAGAGAAGTGGTTGTATGTCTATCTTGGATTTTTCCATACAATAGCAGATTCATTGATATTATTAGTTCTAGATACATTAACTTGGCAGTTAATTCATTAAAGATGGAATTTCGATGGAAGCAGCTGATTAAACAGCTGATTTGGCATGTGATTGTACTTGCTGGACCATATGACCAGAATCATAGACAACTGTTGTTTCCCCCATTATTTGATCTTTCTTATTCATGCCATTGTCATTCATTCCTTCTGGAAGAGAGTTTTTTGCCAATGACAGGTTATCTTTTTAAAGCGTTCATCTGTATTATCTTGGGCTCATTTTTTCCAACCTTTAGTTAGAAATCTGAGCTACATAGGTTGGTCTTTGGTCACCTTATGTTTTCCTTACATGCTTGTATAATCTGAGCTAGTTCTCCACTTCATTCTGACGTTAGGTATTTACATCTTTCTAATACTGATTGATTTGTTATATTATCTCTATTGCTCAACAATTTATTGATCGATGTCTCCTTTATTCTTGTCCTTGAGAAGTTTCGAAATAGTTATGTGACGAGAAGTTTCGAAATAGTCATGTGACAATCATGAAAGCGCAATAGCACCTACTCACTTTGTCACCCATCTTTCTGATTCAATTCCATGTTTATTCTCTTAGATTTTCAATATATTAGATCCGAGATAGGGAAAATATTTATTGTCTCTTGGATTTGACACAAATGTTCACGAGGACATCATTCTTGTTTCCCATCGAATGTGAATTTAAATGTTTAAACACGCCGACTTTTTTAAGTGAGGGATGCCATCAAATTTTTACCACATTTGTTTGTCTTTATTACATGTACGTTGTCAGAAGAACATGTAAAAGCGTTCTTGAGGACCTCAGTTGATCTGAGGGAAGTCTATTTTTGTAAGATCTGGCGGTAGAGCTTAAGGGTGTATTGTTTTTTTTTTTTTAATGATCTCATCACCTTTAGAATCAGGGCTCCATTGTTGCGAGCATTGTGGTTGATGGCCATCCACTAGCTTTGGGTTGTTCGATGAACGTAAGTTTAGGACAACTCACATTTGAATTTAGAGAGTCAGTATATTGGTTATAGACCTTTGAGGCCCTTACGCATGCCTGTGCAAAAGCGGTGTCCAGTCTGGTAATTCAACGGGAGATTCCTTTTCATCGTGAAACCGCCAAGCGTGCGGGATATAACAAACCCGCGTTACGAAAGAAACGACCTCGCGACGGCATGTGAAACTCGCGCGGGCCCGTTCGGCTGGCATTAGCTGGTACAGGGACAGGAATCTCAACGCGTTAACTCTACTGTCTGCCTAAGGTCTTCTTTTTAAGGCTATGTTTGGAACAGAGGGTAAAAAAATATTTAAAACTATATATATATATATATATATATATATATATATATATATATATATATATATATATATATATATTTTTTTAAAATTATAATTATAAAGGATAAATTTGAAAAAATTAATCAGATCTTTTGAATTTATTTTTTAGAGAATTCAAAAATAGCTAAAGATATTCTTTAAAGAAAAATTTGTTATTTAAAAAAATAATTATTTTCTATTTTCTGAATAAACTTTATTCTGTATTTTATTTAAAAACAATATTTTAAAAATCAAATAATTTGATGTTTAATCAGAGACTATAAATAATTTAATTTTAGCCCGACGAGTCCAAATATCAAGCTCAGTCGGCAACGGGTGCCGACTTTATGTTAACGTGTAACAAGACATCTGCCTACATGTCATACAAAGTATCCGGGATTCCAAATAATTTTTACGTCGAGCTATTTTTAAGTAATTCGCTCATCCATATTATTGTTATCATACGTCGAGTTATTTTTACGTCGAGCGCTTCCAAGCCTTGGTAACCAGCCAATACAGAACGCCGCGCTGTGGGGGAGGGGAAGGAGTTTATCGTTGGAGTGAGGCGCCGAGGCCAAACCCTAGATGGCCCTTCTTTACCCTCGCCATTTCTGCCGGCGATTTCTAGCTCCTCTCCGTCTCGGCTGCGCCATCTCTACACATCCCTTTTCAGTCCGCTTCACTTCAGGTCTTTCATTTCCTCGAACGACCGGGGATCCAAAGTACCAGAAGCACGAGAGAAACCCAATCAAGTATTGGGATGCCTTCTACAAACGCCATCAGGATAAGGTCTCTTTATCTCTCCTTAACTCTTTTTTCCTTTCTCTGGGATTCTTGCGTGTTCGATTGATCCATGGTTTCTTGGACACAGTTTTTTAAAGATCGGCACTATTTGGGGAAAGATTGGGGACACCACTTCTTGGTGAGTTTAATGAACTTATAGTATCCATTATTTGTAATTTTAGATTATCGGATTTTTAGATTTTGAAGATTGTTCTCGTTTTATCCAGCCACCCGACGGGAAGGCCCAGGCTTCTTCTCATCCTAAGGTCGTGTTGGAGGTACGTGTGTGGAAATTTAGATTCTTGTGAGGCTGTGCGCGTCTTCGTTTCGTTTCTTGTAATGTAGATCAGCTCTCTATCACTGCTGTACTTTAGATAACGTACTGATTCTCCAGAGATGCAATTTTGACCCATCTTTTATAAAAAATCTTGATTTGATTTACGGTGTGGACCGAAGGATAAATCCAGGCCTGTGTAGCAACGCAAACTGCCGATATATTATGACCTAGTATTAGTTTATATTGTTTTGTTTCACATTGATTTGTAAGGTATAAATTATTACGCATTAACCTAAATGCAAGGATACTTTATATCAAATTATGTACCATACGTACCATCTGATGTTTGTGTAAAGATGTGTTTAACATCTGATTATATGTTCTCTTGCGTATACTTCTTTGATTATCAGATGTTTTTTACATCATCTTGAACCATCCTTTATGTTATTTATTTATTGTTAAAAGCGATCTGTTTATTTAGAGCTAAAGGCTGAAGCATGTCTCTACTTTTTCAAGCAGTTAATTATATTTCATCATCATCTTCTTCTTCTTCTTTTTTAATACTTTGAGGCTATTTGGCTAGTGGAAAAGCCCAAGATCTTATAGTTTTGTTTTGGTAATTTGATTTTTCTGTTTATTTTATGCAATTTTTCCCCCTTTTAACCTGTCAATTAGTGATAAAGGTATGATATTTTTTATACTTGCTGGTAAGTCTGCTTTAGATGATGGCAAATGATAATTATTTTATAGACACAATGCATATGCTTTTTAAATATAGAAAAGGAGAAAGATGTTAAAAATAATGAAAAAGAAGATATACTGTGTACATGCGAAGATATTAATTTATGCCATGTTTTATACAGTTGCAGCTTTAGAATCGCACCTGTCAAGTATTCTACCCAAAAATTATTAGAGTTTTTTAGTGAAAAAAAATCGTCAAGATTAGCCTTTCTAAATTTGAACTTAGCATGTGTGGTTTATGATTAGGAAGTAACGATTTCATTGATGGTTGCAATCTTATAATCTAATGACTTCTTACTTGGCTTGTGCAATGCACATATGTGACATATTGGTGCCACATAGCATTTCTCTTTTTGAAAACTTGGTTCTATAATTTCTTTTTTATTCTATTTTATTTCTGTATGGTGTTCATTGTGGATCTTTGCTTTAAATAATGCCCTGAAATAAGCTAATTCCAAGAATAATGTTGGAAAAAGAACTATTTCTCAAAATAATGTGGAATAGGTCACGTGGTATGCTATGTAGATCATCCAGATTTTTTAAAGCACTTAAGCAAAATGAAATTGTCTGTTGGTCAAATGATTTTAAAATCATCTATCCTGTCCAGTAGATGATTTAAAAATCATTTATCCAACAGACAATCTATGGCTACATTAGGCTTTTGTCCATTCTAAGAATTTTCTAAGGAGGTTTTGTTTTGAAATCATCTGTTGAAGAGATGATTTCAAAATCATCTTCAAGCTAAAAAAATTCACTTGAAATCGTCTCTTCAAGCTACTTTAAAAAAAATTCAGGAAGAGATGATTTCAGCTTGAAATCATCTGTTTGAGAGATGTTTTTGATGGGATTTTTTTTTTTTAAAGCCTGAAATTGCCTATTGAAGAGACGATTTGAAATTGCCTCTTCCATGGACAATTTCAAACCAAACGCCCTTAGTGAAATTGTAGAATGGAGAGAAGCCCAGCGTAGCTATAATCATCTGGCATCTTTTAAAAAAATTTGGGATGGCCTATGTGGCATCCCCCTGGGCTGTACTTCATTATTTTGGAAAATAGTTTTTTTTTCCAATATTAGTCTTAGAATGAATTTGTTGTGGGCATTATTTAAAGAAAAGATCTATCGATTGTTTACTTTTATTTGCACTTGACTAATTTGGTTTTGTATTTTCTGTTTCTTAGTCTTTTTTTTTTTTTTTTTATTATTTTTTTATCTGGACAGTATTTAGTTCACTTTTTGTTATTTAGTTTATAATATTCTTTTATGATTTTTCTTGAAATATTTTTATATTTTAGGAAATTCATATGGATGGAAGCTGAGTCACACAAAAAATTCTTTGTCCTACATGGCAGAGGGATAGGTGAGCCTAGAGGGACAGGTGGAATATCTTTTCTTCTTTTTGAGGGAACTTGTGTGATGGAATGTCACCTCATAGCATTTTCCTTTTGAAGATATAAGTTTCCGTTCCCTTTTTCATTCTATTTTGTTTTTTTTTTATTTTTTGTTTATTTACCATCCTTGAATTTAAATCCAATCTTGCATGCTTAACTGCTTTTTCCTTTTTATTCTTATTATCATTTTCAGTATTCCAATTTATTTTATTTTGTGTTTACTTTTGTGATCTGGTCTTGTATATTTGGTTGAATTTTCATTTTGTTTTTGTATTTTTAGAAGAGTAGTGCTGTTGGTTGATGCTTGATCTCACAAAGTTTCCTGTGTCAAGTGGTACAGGGTGGATTGTCGTGATTAAAGGGGGCTGGTTCATTTCTTAAGGGGTCAGTCAAGTAATGATGTGCCATGTTAGAGACCCATCAGCTTAGGGACTTTTTGCATGATACTGGCACCCTGTAGAAATTTTCATTTGAAATTGTGGCTTTATTTTTACTTTTTGGTTAAAATTTTCTTCCAGTTTATATTTTTCTCATCTTTATTTTCATTTTCACCTTTTTTTTATCTTTTATCTGTATTATTATTATTATTCATATCTCCAGTTGTTCATTCTCTTATTCTGTTTGTGTTATTTAGTTTTGTGAACTGATTTTGTATTTTTTGGGGGAATTTCATTTCTGTTTTTTCCTGATAGAGGAATGCTATGGAGGACTGTTGATTTACATGAGAAATTCCTTGTGTCACACGGTTCACAGGATTGGTATGCTCTGTATGGACTGTTGCTATTATGATGAGTGGTCAAATACTCATGCTATGACAATGTCATATCAGTCTAGCAAACTCCTTTGCATGACAGATGGTGCCCAATGCATTTTTCATTTTGAAATTTAGTTTTGTATTACTCTAATTTCTTATGTTTTTATTATATCTGTATAATATTTAGTCTTTAATTTAGTTTATTAAGTTATTTTAGTTTGTTATCTGCTTTTGTTATATTTGTTTGAAATTTTAGTTTTTGAAGGAGTGGGTTTGGCACTTGACCACACAACTTTCCTCATGCCATGTGGCATAGGGGATCAGTACAATTTTTGGGGTTGTGCAATAAACATGGTATCGGTAAGTAATGATGTGCCATGCTAGTGTGGCATACCTGTAAGGAAACTGTGGAATGATGGCTTCCCATAGGATTTTTCATTTTGAAAATTCACTTTTATATTTTCTTTTTTTCTCTCCCTATTCAGTTTCTATTTTCTGTTAGTTTTCTCATCTGTACTTCGGCTTTCATAAGCCTTCATTTTTCTGTTCTTTAGTTTACTTGCTTTTATTTTAGTTACAATTCATTGATTTATTTTTTTAATTTCATTCTGTGATAAAAAAAGTTTAGAATCGTGATCTATAGCCATCACAGTATATGTGAGAAAAGGGATGATGATAAGGATGATGAGATTTCATACCATGTTTTGGTAATTGTTTGAGAGTATGCTATAGGAAGCTATGTTGCAGGGATGCTAGCAAACTGCCATTTTTGTTTTAGTTTCAGTCAAGACTTCTTTTTAGTTCACTTTTTCCCTCTTTGTTGTTGGTTTCTCCCCCCTTGGAATACAGTACCAGTAATAAATATTTGTAAGAAATTATATATAATTGCATTTTATAAATAAACTATTCTTTAGTTGATCAGTATATTTCGTTGGGTATTTGATCTATTCATCACTATTTTAAGATAACTGGATCTTAAATTAGAATTAATGGCGGAAGTAGGACCTATTAGACTTGTCTTTAATGCTTTAATATGTCAAAACTGACATTAGGCATGTACTGATATGAGTGCTGCCATATAATGGTTAAGATTAAATTAAGGATATTGTGGTCCTATGGGGGTTTCAAAATGGACACTTCTTATTTGGTATGCATTTAGAGATAATAATAACTCAAAAATGGGATTTTATTTATCAGCTTCCCACTTGCAAAGGAAGCATAGAGAAATTGTGTGGCACAACTCTAATACGACCCCAATTTTCTGTGATTTTTTATGATGCTTTTGCTTTTTATTAAATTGTACTTTGTTAGTTTGATAGCTACTCTGTCCAGGTTGGTTGTGGAGCTGGAAACACTCTCTTCCCACTTCTAGCAGCATTTCCAGATGTCTTTGTACATGCTTGTGATTTTTCACCGCTTGCAATTGCACTTGTCAAGGTAAGTACTTTCAGTGATACTAGCTATAGACTTTGCTGAGCTGCCCCAAACAAGGCCTTCATCTTTTGAATACAGTTGAATGAGCCTTTCAGCGGCTTAAATTGATAATCTAGAATTTTTTCCCTTTCTATTATGTATTTTTGATGTTCTGCTATTCTGTAGGTATCTTATACTGTAACGTGCCCATTTGGCTAGATCTTTATTTGAGTAAAAAGTTTTGGTCGGAGGTAAATGGACAATCTCGTGGTTTTCCATATATGTTGAATGTGTGAGAGATTGGTTGTTCTGCTGAATGATTAGAATGAAGTAAATTGTCACCCGAGGTAACAGGCACATGTTGATGTCTTTTGAGTGGTGCTGGTTTTGGCGGACAGATGCATCATGTGTTGATACTTGTGTGCATGGCAGTACTTTGATGCAGTTGAGCTTCTTCTGCTATAGCATAAACTTGGTGATTTACCTGTTGATTTAGTTGTTGTTTTCTTGTTCTTTCTTGTTACTTATGATGTGTTTCTTTATGGAGCCATAATTTTTATATGTGAGAATTAACATATCAAGGTTCCTCATTGATATATGTTTCTATGCTGTTACATAGTTGTTTATGATCGGAAAGTTTACTTGAGATCTAGAGAACTTTATGTATGAGAACTAAAATATCATTATTCCCCATTTTTGTGTGCTGTGTTATTAATGAATAAAAAGTTACTTGAGATCAATAGAACAATGAGCACCCTTTCAGCTAATTTCTTTTGTTTTAGATAATTCTTTTGGTTGTACAAAATTTTCAGCAAGAAGGCAAGGGTGGTTCAGGAGAAAAAAGCTTTATAGGTCTTCATAGCATGCTTTATGGTGGCAACAAGGTTGATTAGTACTCAGAAACTGAGGTTCTGGTAGAGTTTATTAGACACTGCTTTCTTGGAACTCATGGTTTCCAAATTTGAGCAGAAGTTTTGTGGTCAGTATGGAACAATGTTTAAGGTCCTGCCGGAAAAGGATGGCACATTTGTATCATGCCAATCTGTTGAGAAAATGAAATCAGAATGGGATGTGGTATACCAATTGCTAATTGGAATGAGATGCCCTGCCTGTTGCTGCTGAAACTGGTCTGGTCAAAGGTTGGCATAGTCAGTACCTAGCACAATCCAACTGGCTTGCCTAATTCGAAAAAGTAAAAGAGAGATAGAGAGAGCTTGGGGGCCCAGTTCTCTTTTCCTTTTCTTTGGTCATGGGGTCTGCTGTAGGTGGAGACTAAGAAAGAGAGAAAAAGGGGGAGGGGGTGCGAGTGGATCTGGGCTATCCTCAACAATATGAGGCTTCATTGATGTTGGAAACATCATCAAATTGGTACCTTCATCACCCTCCTCTTGGCGCAAATTAGCCAAAATTTAAGAACAATACAGGAATTCATCGAAAAAGGTTCCCATTTGGCATGAAATTTAATTATGTTGTAGGGCGGGCACCATCTTACAATATTATTGCTTTTTGTTCTCTTCAACATGCATTTTATATCATAAAATCAGTATTATTTTTAAATTGATTTGGTTATTAAAATATGGCAATAATTTCAGAGGGAAGAAATTTGTAGTATATGTGCACTATGATTATTCACATGTTACTAAATTGTTGCATAATTTGGATGAATTTTGAGTGTGTTTTGGAGGACTAAACTCTATGCTAAAATAATCCTGCCAAAATGGCTTTTATTGTTCTAAGATGAGAAAAATTAAGAAATTTAAAAACAGAAAAATAAAAAAATTTCAGACCACTTGGTATGGTAATGAGATGTAGGACATTCCCAAGTTATGGTAATGAGATGTAGGACATTGCAATGATATCAGTATGGTACTGGATTATAAACCTTAGTTTGGTATGTGGCAATCACTTGAATTTTTTAGGAGAAAAGGGTGGCACAAGCAACTCTGAGTTCCTTATAACACAGTCTTTGCATGTCGGTATATTTCTTTTTAAGTACTTTATTGGCATGGAAAATCTGGTAACAGAAAAAAAAATCACACATCAGCATTGAGACTAATAATGTTAGTTTATAGACATTGTGCATTATCTTGAATGATGCTTTTGATCTTCAACATAAGATCGTCAAATGATAATTTATTGATGAATTTTTTATTATGTTGATGGATGCTTGCTTGGATTTTTTTTTTTGGTTAATGACAACTTCATTGTCAATAAACAAGATATTTGTTGGATACTTCTTTTGACTGCCTTTTTTTTCCTAACTGATGTTCAATGATGGGATAATTTCAGATTTATTTAGTATTCATGGAGCGTATATACCATATGATGATTTAACACTTCAATGTTGCTTTTAGTGTTTTTACAAATGATCAAAACCAAGATTCACAGTCACTTGATCTTGTATCAGTACCATATAAGTAGAGTATTGGTACACTTGGAACATAGGTTGGTTTGGCATATCGAATCTCGATATGCTTTCAGTACTGAGTTTTGGTTTAGTGCTAGTATGGTATGATATATTTGGTATGGGGGGTGGTATGCATTGGTATGGCATACTATGGTTAGAACCTAACTTGCACTTATATTCAAATCTGCTTCTTGATGAACTTACGGGCATTAGCATGCTAGTTAAGTCTCTTAGTAGGTTTGCACCATATTGTGGGTTAAGATCATGCTCTATTAAAGGTTTAGTGAATCAACTATATTGGAGGAGGGTTAGAGTTTATCAAAGTTAGATTACCCTTGTTGTGTTGCCGAATATTTCTCTGTGCATGTGCTCACACTAAGGGATGGAGAAGCTAGGAAATTATTATTGTTTGAGAAGGGGCCAAGCGCCATCATTAAGCAATGGAGGATTTTATATGGGTATTAGAATATATATATATATATATATATATATATATATATATATATATATATATATATATATATATATATATCGACTCCATGGGGATATAGAAGCTAAATATCTCTATTTCTTTTAACAAAAAATAGCTGTGGTGATGACATTCTCAGGTGGCAATGCTTGTGCACTTGCGTATATTAGATAATTCAAAGCTTGTGAATCACACCCTTTTACCAGGTCATTAGGATTAAAAAGTCTAGTCACTTTTAGTTAGTCTGCGCTCTCTCTCTCTTTGTGTGCGCATGGAATATTTTTGAAGAAAAGGTAAGTTCTTAAGAGGTTGAGTATGTCCATGGAATTTATAACTTAAAACTATGATTTAATCTTTCTTTCTCGAAAACACACACTATATTGCTTTGGTGACAAATTTTTAAGTTTTTACAGAATGCTATAAGTTGCAAAGGCAAGTCATTTATAGTGCATCAGTTCTAAATTTGGAAACTTTTAGTGCCACTGTATCATCCTTTTATTTCCATTATCATGATTTTTGAATGTGGCCTGTTGAATCCCTTTCAAGTCATTGCATTTTTTCTTGGGTTGGCTAGTGCTTTGAGTTTTACACATTGGTTTAGTATTAAATGAAGTTACACACACACACATGAATTTCTTCATTTATAGATTAGTCGGTAGTAATCACTTTATTGTCATGATCATATTTTTGGACTGTCATCATTCAAGGTACAATTTGAAAGGATTTGAAATTTTCTTTTCTCTTTGTAGGGAGAAAGTTAGGCTATGCATTGCAAAATTATGTTCTTGTCATGCATATTGAGAAATCATATGCAATGGTTTGGAAGATTTAGTAAACATTATTATACCTTCATAAGTTTCTGTTGGAGGAATTTTCTTATATTATTCTCTCCTGATAAATATTTTCTGAGTGTCAAGAATACAACTGGTACATAAGGGAGAGCATTTCTTGTGATGACAAAATGGCCTGATTCCTGTTAGAATTTTGTGCTTTGTTAATTGACAGGAACATGGAGCTTTTAAGTCTGATCGGGTGAATGCTTTTGTTTGTGATGTCACAACCGATGATCTTTGCGAGATGATTATGCCAGCGTCGGTTGATGTTGTCACTATGGTATTCATTATTCTCATTTGGTTAGATGCTAGAGTAGAAATTGCCTATTCAGTACTGTGTTTTGCAAATTAATCATGCTGCCTCTATCATCTCTTGTTTATGTGGTCTGCATTTGTTTATTGTTCATATTGAGCATTTGAACTCTGGTTTCCAAAATTAATATGTTAATTTCTGTAAAGTGATGCTGTCAAGATGCTAATTTCTATAGCTGGGATCTGTAGATTTGTGGATTATGATGTCTAAAACTATGCCCTTAGTTACTAATTTTAGGTCAATAAATTTCCAACAAAGGATAGAATTGGTAGTACATTATTGCAAGAGTAATCAACAGCTAGTTGACATTGACTTTAATCATACTTTGGGGACATCTTGGTTTTATTCTCAGCAACCAAAGTTGAGGTTTATGTTTGGCACTTACTGTAGTTGCATCTTTTTATCTTTATCAATCTAAACTACAATTTCTGGCGAGGTTACGGTCCATGTCTCTAAAAAGTCACCCCAATTTTAAGGGTATTTATTTTGCTGAAGTGAGTTCTCCATGCTTATTTGTTAAAATAGAAACCTCTATAAATAAGTGTTTAATGTTAGTACTCCAGCAAATAAATACCTCTATAACTGTTGTTAAAACAATAATAGGAGAAACTAGTGAGGTTTTAATTACTGTAGGTTTACATCAAGGATCTGCTTTAAGTCCATATCTTTTTGCACTAGTTATGGATGAATTAATTAAACATATTCAAGATGGTATCCCATGGTGTATGTTATTTGCAGACGATATAGTGTTGATTAATGAAACTAAATCTGAAGTAAATGCTAAGCTAGAGATTTGGAGAGGCTTTAGAATCTAAAGGTTTCAAGATTAGTAGAACTAAAACTGAATACATGAAATGCAATTTTAATAGAAGTAGAAATACAAATGAAGAAACATTGAAAATTGCAAGCCAAAAGATACCAAGCAATGAAAAATTTAGGTATTTGGGATCAATTATCCAACAAGAAGGTGAAATAGGTAAAAATGTGAATCATAGGTTGAGTTTGGTGCATAACCAGGTAATTCTTAATGGTAATGTGAATTACTTACAAGATAGATTACCACTTGATAGATTATCAGTAATGTTGATTACTGTGTCTGGTATACATAGGTAATGCTATAGTTATTGATTACTATGTTTAATATGACAGACAGATTATCAGTCATATAACATTAAATTTTTAAAATACTTTCAAATTAAATTTATTAAAAATTTATATATTATTATAATTTTAATTTAAAAAAATTATATTTATAAATGATAATGTTTAAAAAAATTGCATTTATAAATGATATTCGAAGCGGCCGGTGAGGATGTCGGAGGCCACCGATCGAAAGAAGTTTCGCGGTGTTTGGAGACGATCATAGGACTGCTAGGCGGTGGAGATCCATGGTCCAACTCCGCGAAAGAGGGTGTGGCTCGGGACCATCGACACGAAGGTTCAAGCAAGGTCGGTAGAGGAGGATGCGAGTAGAGAGAGCGATCAAAGAAAGGGCAATTTTGTCAAAAAATAACTTATCAGATTATCACATCTTTGGTAATGTGGATAGCCACCCCTTCCTGAGGTAATCTGGATTACCTTTTATTAGTACAAGATAGATTGCCATTCACAATATGTACCAAACATAGTTATCTGTTGGATCCCTTTTAAATTATCGATAATGTGGATAGATTACCGACTACCAAATGCAACCATAGAGTTAAAGCAGGATGGATTAAGTGGAGTGCATCGGGAGTATTGTTTGATCGATGCATTCCACTAAAATTAAAAGAAAAATTTTATAAAATCACTTTTAGGCTAGCTATGCTATATGAAACAGTGTGTTGGGCAATACTGAAATAATGTGTAAATAAATTAAGT
Source organism: Calamus simplicifolius (assembly GCA_900491605.1). Classification (NCBI taxonomy): domain Eukaryota; kingdom Viridiplantae; phylum Streptophyta; class Magnoliopsida; order Arecales; family Arecaceae; genus Calamus; species Calamus simplicifolius. The sequence goes on from UESW01004659.1 coordinate 209,367, forward strand.
GTAATAGAAATGTACATGTTAAGATGGATATGTGGTAAAACTTTAAAAGATAGAATTGAAAATAAACATATACGAGAAATGATAGGAGTAGTCCCAATTGAAGATAAAATGAGAGAAAATCAATTACGGTGGTTTGGATATATACAACAAAGACCTTTAGATGCTTCAGTTGGAAAGAGTGATATTTTAACAGTCCATGATAATGATAGGGTAGAGGTAGATCTAAACTAATGTGAATAGAAATAATTAAGAGAGATATAATTATTTCTAATTTGAGTGTCGACTTAGTCCTGAATATAGTAGAGTGGAGGAAATAGATTCTTGTAGCCGACCCCATGTAGTTGGGAAAAGGCTTAGATGAGTTGAGTTGAGTTGAGTATGTTAGTACTCTAGCAAATATCCGATGTGTGCTGTTTATAGATACTACTTCTTGGTTGGTTTAAGTTGTGTTGAAATGAAGGACCAGGGAGGTTTATTTAACCATGAGTTATATGTCATCTGAAGTGTTGTTTTATGTTCTTGTATGTTTTGGCTTTTCAACATGGGAGGCTTTCCTTGTTGAGGAAAAGATTAGGTGTACTTGAAGATTATCACTCATGAGATTATGTCAATATCTGGGAAGAGTTGGACAAAATTCGTCCCTGCAAGAACCTTTTGGTCAATGTCACTTTAGTAAGTGGTTTAAGTGAGTTGCATTAGTGTATGGTTAGCTCATAAGCAGGTTATGGGGCTTGAATCATTGTTTTACCATCATGACAAGCCTCAAACAAAGATGCAGTTATGTTGGCTTTTTCTTCAGATAATTACAGTGAAGAAAATTGACATGTTTTCCTTTGTTTTGTTTTGTTTTCTTTTCTTTTTTTTTTTTTTGGGGGGGGGGGGGTCTTAGCTCTTTTGCATGGCATTTTCTACACATCTTATAGAAAATCAGCACGGCAATTTTCAAAGTATCAACATGAATATATTTTGGTTTAAAAATTATCTAAGATTGTGAGATTGTCACTTGAGACTGAAATTATTAAAAGAAACTTTTCATTAAAACTGTGGCAGTTTCCTCAACAAAAACGGTGTTTGATGTTCTTTATCTAAACTCTATAATGAGGCAGATTAACCAAAGCCAACGCAATGGGTATTTGTTGTTAGTATTCACATTTTTTTATGAAATATAATTACTTTGTGTGCGCCATCAAATTTAGCATGTTTAACCGGAAGCTAGTTTTTTTATCATTATACCATTTCCTTTTGGTGTGTTGGTTCCATGTATCTTGTCATAATTCTTGTTGTCATCAAAATTAATTCACCATACTCATATAATTCTCCCATCCCTTTGTTTATACTGGGGGTATGTGTGGTGATGATCGTATGGGTTGTCAGCTGATGCATTAGCAGATTTTTATGTTGTCTGCAGTGTCTCCTATGAAGATGTCTTTGGCATTACAGAATGTTAGAAATGTTCTTAAGGTGAGATACTCTCACATGTCTCCGATGGTTCATGCTCATCTCTTCATAGTTTGGATAAGGGCAATTTCATAGCTTCCATTTATTTTCAGCCAGGTGGTACCTTACTTTTCAGAGACTATGCCATGGGGGATTTTGCTCAAGTAGGTCTCTCGACAATTTCTGCCTTATATGCTACTTTAGATAATTGGGATTGATTGGCTTGTGTTTGTAATTTATTATTTATTTATTACTAATCAATGTGATGTTCCTTAAGAACAATTGTTTTAGCTATGGTTGCTAAGCAATGTTGGCAGAATCGGGTACCAGTATTGGACCAATTCGGCACCGAATTGAACCAGCGGTGAATTGTTGGTTTGACCTAGTATGCCCTTTTTTTCATTTTTTTTTTCATAGTTTCTCAATTTAATAATTAGACGAAGGTTGAGAACAATTACAAATATATCATATAATCATTTATTTTTATGTAAGAAGTCGACTATAAAAGCTATTTTCCTCTTTGGGAAGTTAATGGAGAAATAGAGAGAAAAGAGGCAAGATTTTCATATGATTTTTATTGATTTGAAGAAAGTATATGATAGCTCTTAGAAAAGTTTTATTGCGGGTATTAAAAAAGAAAGAAGTATTTGTTAATGCAATAGAAGATATGTATGATGGAATAGTTAATAGCGCCAGAACTATTAATGGTAATACTAGTGAATTTCCTATTATAGTAGATTTATATTTGGGATCTGTTAGTTCTTTTTTTTTTTTGTTTTAGTTATGCATGAGCTTATTAGATATATTTAAGATATTTAATGGTGCATATTATTTGTAAATGATATAACATTAGTGAATAAAACTAAAGTTGGGGTTAGTTGTAAGTTTGAATTATGAAGAGATGCATTAAAATTTAAAAGTTTTAGGTTCAGTAGGATAAAAATTAAATTGATAAAGTTTTAGAATACATGGAATGCGATTTTAATGCAATTAGAAATGGTAATGAATGTAGAGTAAAATTGAGGACTATGAAGTCTCTAAGAATGATAATGTTCGATATTTAGGATCTATTATTCATAAGAAGAGATAAAGATGATGTTTTTTATAGGATTAAAGTAGATTATATGAAATAAAGACGTGCAATTGAAATATTATGTGATCTTAATGTACATACCAAGTTGAAAAAAAAATTATAAGACAATGATAAGAGTGGCTATACTTTATTGTATGGAATATTGAGCAGTTAAAAAATTATATATATATAAAATGAATGTGGTTGAAATGAGAGTGTTGGAATAGATGTGTAGTAATATAGAAAAAATATAATAAGAAATGAAGCTATTTATAAAATGATGGAGGTAGCATCAATCAAGGATAAATTAAAAGAAGGATGATTTAGATTTGATTTGGACATGTACAATAGATCTAGGGATGTACCCGTGCAAAGGAGCAATTTGATATATGCAGAATAAAAAAGTAGAGGTAAATCAAAATTACATGCAAGGAATAATTAGAAAGATTTGAACTCTTTGCATCTTGTCGAAAATAAGATTCAAAATCAAGCTAAATGGAGAAAAAGGGTTGATGTAGCCGATCCCAACTAGTTTGAGATTAAGGCTTTGTTGTTGTTGCATAGTTTCTCAATTTGTTTTCCTTCTTTTTTAGGTGGTATATGTGATTGAGAGCCTCGCATGAGCTCTAATATTCTTTCCTCTCCTTTATTTGCATTTAAGTAAATATCATCCTTTCTCCTCTTTCTTTTCTATTTACTTGAGTTTCTTATGAAAATAAGAGAAATACTCATCATTTAAGTTCAACAAAAATATGAGAAAAACCAAATTCTTTAAAAATAGAAGTTAACTTTTACTCTTGAAAATAAATTTAGAGAATTTCAAAAAAATCTTAATTTAACAAATATCAAGTTAGAATACTTTTACTTTGAATAAAAATTACAGAAAATTAATTTAATTTAGAAATGATAAAAAAATAAAATACCAAAAAAATTATCTAAAAATATAATTTATAAGGCTTTGTTCAACATTGATCAAACTTACAGGGTTTTCATACTTAGATAGGATTACAATAACAGAACCTTATACTAACCTATGTTGACTTGATTCATAGCTCATTAAAACAATAAAGAATGACATTTACTTAAACGCAAATAAAGAAGAGGAGAGAGGATGAAAGCTCATTGGAGGTTTTCAATCTCTCTCTTTTTAAGTGAGCTCACAAGAGCTCACATCCCACTCAGCCCACCCCCACCCATTCTACAGCCGGATTGGGCAGTTCAACATGATTCGAATTGGTTCTGATCGATTTATCAACAAAAACTAAAGCAAAAGTTGTTTTCGAACCGCTTTCTAGCCGGTATGATTTAGTTCAGCCCAAATTGGCTAGTTCAGTTCAGTTTCGCCAACCTTGTTATTAAGCTTGAGAAATTATATGTTCTTGTACAAGGTTTGCAAAAGGTTTCATTGCTTATATGAAAGGTTCAATTGGTCTCAGCATTGACCTATGTACCATCATCCCCTTTTTTTGGGTCAACCTGACTATATACCTTCCAATCCTGAGCAGTAAGCATATGATTAATGGCTAGTAGTTTGATAGCAATATCGGATATGGGAAGCAAATCTTTTAATTGTCTAACCAGATGGTTGTCAAATAGCCTAGGCAACCCTAGGCGATGGACCCTCCTATTATTAGTTTAGGCTCTAACCTAGGCATTAATGCAACAACCTAGGCGACAATTTGTATAAAATTTATAGAATAATTCATATATTCATATGTTTCAGTTGCTGGTTAAACCTTGCATTGTTTTCAATTAGATATTATAAGAAGATCCAAATATACAGCAGCAATAATTAATGCATACGGTAATGACCAATGCATGCATTCTACATAAAACAGCATACTTCAAAGACTTGATTTTATTATTCGGCCTGAACTTATAGAACACAAATATGCATTGGTATTGTTTCTTAGCAACATATAGAAATCATATTAATTATGCATGATGTTATTACCATGATAATAGTAGTGGCAATAGTACGTTGCTACATACTACTGTGATGACAACGGTAGTAGTTAGGGTTTTAAATCTTAGTGAGATGAGGGGTTGTCTTAGCCATACAATCGTGTCCTTGTGAGGAAATGGGGCTGAGATGATGGTCAGATTTTGAAACTCGTCCATGTAGGGAAAGAAGGGAAAAAATGAAGGAAAGAAGAAAAGAAAAAAGAAGATGAAAGAAGAAAAAAGAAAAAGAAAAGAAAGGAAGGGAGAAGAAAAGAAATAAATGAAAGAACAAAGTAGAGAAAGGAAATAAAGTAAGGGAGACGAAAAAGAAATAAAGGAAAAAAAAGAGAAATAAGAAAGAAGCAAAAGGAAATAAAATTGGAAAGAAATAAGGAGGGGGGAGGAGAGAGAGAGAGAGAGAGAGAGAGAGAGAGAGAGAGAGAGAGGTATTTCTACAGATACTCTACTGGGGTGGACATTAGGATAGGGCAAGATAGTAGGACATCTTGTTACATGAAGAAACTAGGATACCCCCCATCCTACGGGTTTAAAATTCTGGCAGTAGTTGCTGCTACACTGGTCCTTACATGATAATATCAATGACCATTAGACTGTCACGGTGTATAAAATATGTGAAAATATAGTGTGATAAAGAAAAAATTAGTAGGAAGATGAAATAATTGTTTACGTTTTTTCTTAAACCAAGAACAAGACAATGCATGAAACGCATAGAATCATACTGATGCTGAAGATCAGTCATTCATGTATCCAATTCAAATGCATTTTTATATTCCTAATCCTACTCAAGTTAAAAACAGAATACAATCCAAGATAAAAATTGGTTCATTACTTACAGCAACTTCAAAGGGGAAAAAACAGAAACAAACAGAGAAGTTAATATATTATTATTATTTTGGTGCAGAACAGGGGGATAAGACTTTGGGGACAGAACAAAACCTCAGTGCTCCTCGAATAGCAGGCCCTCAACTGATGAATAACAAAAAACCCCCACACATACTCTGCTGAGAAGAGGAGGGTGAGGTTCTGATGACAGAACATCTCTTAGAACAGAAGGAAAGACACACACACACAAAGACAGACAGAGGCGTGCGCAAGGAGAGAATGCACCTGGGGTGTTGGGGGGGAGTGAGGATGGGCTTATCTTGAGGCTGCAGTTCCTTGCTGATCTGAGCACTCCTATTGATGAGAGTGGAAGATGTTGAGAATGGAGCCTCCTTTCTTGGCCCTTGGTCAAGAGTGGAGCAAAGGGACAGGAGTAGATGGAGAGTGGAGGGCTAGATGTAATGGAATAAGTCTTATTTTTTTTTTTTTTTTTTTTTAAGGAGTGGGCTGGTCAAGCTTGGACTTGAATTGCTTTGGGTCATCAATTATTTGGGCTGTTTGGTCCAGAGCCTGAAGGAATTGGGCAGTCTTGGAGATGCCTAATGGCCTAGGTGGGCATGGACAAAAGCCCAGTGATTAGGCTTTTCAACTGAGACCTTATTCAAAAAGATCATTTTAAATATTGCAATTTCTTGTTTGTAATTGCCCTCAAGTGTTGGAACAATAGTTAAGTAGGGTGATGAAGTTATTGGAAGTTGGAACACTGTGATTAGGGTGTGGACCCCAGCTTGTTTGTTGAAATTTGGAGAAAAATGAGTGAGTCATTCGCCAAGAAAAGACTGATTGGCCGTGGTATATATATATCACAGTATGTATAATTATATATGTACAGGTGCATGTATAAATGCTTGTAGCATATACTTGATTGATGCTTGTAATAATTATATCTTGGTGCAGTGGTAAAAGGCTTGGTCTCACGAGTGGAATGACAGGTTTGAATCCTGGTGCATCCACTTTGTACTGAAAATATTTGCCAAAGGCCAGTCCACCCCTTCTAGGACTCTGGATTGTTGGGACAAGAACTATATATGGCCCTTTTAAAATAATTGCACCACTACAAGTTCTCCAGAGTATAATATTTCAACAAATATTAATTTGTGGGTATCATGCTGCTTTCTCAAGTAAAATGCTCTATCATTTTTGAGAAGGAAGCATGATTAAATGGATTCTGTAACTTATGAGTATATATCCTGTTTTAATATGTAATTTTGTTTTCATAGGTTGCCCTTTGGGTCTGCCGCATAGGCCAGTCCACTATATCTTGGTTCTTCATCATTTACATTTATTGATTTTGTGCCTATTGGATATGTCCTTACACACAGGTACAAAGATATTTGTTTCTTTGATTATATTATTGTAATTGCTGATCAAAACTTACAGGAGAAACTTGCCAACAAAGATCAGATAATTAACAGTAACTTCTATGTCCGAGGTGATGGCACTGTGGGTGGTTTGTATCTATCTGGTGGCTCAATTGATAATAAAAGTATTCTATTATTGATTGCAGCCTTATCTAAAGCTTCACTATGGTGATTACAGTGTGCTTTCTACTTCTCTGAGGATTCATTATCAACCTTGTTTGAAAGAAATGGTTTCAACACTGTGGATATTGGTGTATATTGCAAACAGATTGTGAATCGCTCCCAAAAAGTAGTCATGGATCGGTATGGCAAACTATCATTGTAAATCACCTTGTGAGATATGTTATCTATACCTTGATACCAATTTGCATTTAAAATGTTACTTAATTATCTATATTCCATGCACCTTTAAGGAACACAAACATGATTTGACACCAAATGTAAGATAATTGAATAACCACTATCATTAATTTTCATTGATTGTTATGATTGTAATTTAAATATAATTCTTACCTCTTGTATATGTCAGTCAACAAAACCCAAGCACACAGAATGGTAGTTTTTGTGAAGAAGTAGGAAACTATTCAGGCTACAACATAAGTATTTCATGAACTCTGAAGCATTCTGAGGTTTTGCCAAAATTTTGAATTTATAATTTGGTTCTTTTGACTGCTTACCAATTGATTTGCGTTTGGATTTTATTTTTCTTGTTCGTAGAAAGATTGTTGGGAAAAGGCTTAGATGAGTTGAGTTGAGTTGAGTTTGCTTTGCAGAAAGATTGTGTTTTTTCACACCTAACAATTAAGAGAAAACATAATCATGTTTATTATTGTTAAAAATTATTTGACATAATGATTTGGGTGCAGAAAAAAAGTTTAATTGTTTCAAGGTGCGGGAGAGAATAAACCGTAGAATGTTAAAAGACTATAATCTTAGTTCTATGGAACTATGCCATTAATTTATGAATTTATTATGCTTTGTGAAAGAAGGTTTTAGAGGACATCAAGCTTATTTAGAATTGGGACCATAAAGGAGCTGTCATTCTAATGATTTATTGGAGGAGGTCACTGTGGCAAAACTAGAAGACATATTAGGATCATTGACACATGAATTTAACAGTGCCAAAATTGTTCTGTATTAGTTAATCCATAGCACTTAAGTCACTGTGATTTGTCATCATCAACTTATGTGCCTTAATGTCAGAATGAGGCTGTTTATGGAGTAAATTTTTACAACTGATTGCCAATTCGATGTCAATTTTTAAAAGTTGTTGCCAAATTTTTAGCTGAGGAAACTCAAGGCAATAGAAGTGTCTCCCATGATACTTCAAAGGTCTGTTTTGGGCAAAAAGATTAACCTTAACCCTGGAAATATTTTAAACTTGAGGAGAGTCTAAACAAGGGGGAAGATGGTAAGGTTTGATGTATGGAACCAAAACAAATGTGATAGATATGAAGTTAACAATAATGTTTATAGATATTGAAGTGGTTAAAAATGAAGCTCACCATGACAGTGGTTTGGGCTAAATAGAAGTAAATGGAAAAAGGAACTTATGGAGACCCAGATCTAGATATTGAAAGCAATGCTGTTTGTGTGCGTATGTGTGGCCTTTTTGCTTCTCCCTAATGGTTATATGGATATTCTGTATTTTCATGGTTCAGTTATGTTTGTTGCAGACTTTGAAGATAGATATTTGATTTTAATTTATCTTGTAAATTAAGTGGGGAACATGTGAAATTGTTGATTGTAGCACTGCCTACAAATATGGGATGCTCCCATTTATGTCCTATGAATAATGCCGCTGATTCTAAGATCCGTCTTGGATGGGAGAACATGTTTAAATTTAGAAATAGCTCATTGAAAAATTTATGTTCATTTTTTATCTTGTCTTCTTATTCAGAGTCTTTTCGATCTTAACTTTGCATTTTGACTGGTCTCTCGTTAAGTTAAGCAGATCAGTCTTTTTGTGTTATAATGTTACTATTTCTGCAATTTACAATTGTAGGCGCTGGATACGTGCCACATTCTGCTATGTGGACCGCTCTGATTCCCACCAAACATTTCGGTAGTTGCTAGCTTGATGGTTAACTGGGATCGACTGCACATAGATCTGTTGTATGGCTTTGGAAGGTCAGCTTTGGAAGGTCAGCTGCATGTACCTAGAGTTTTGGCAATTTTGAAAGACAGAAACTTTACGAACCTGAGGTAATAAGTCTCCTTTCTTCATGTTCTTACTTTAAGGTGAGTCATGTTTTTCTAATTATAAGAAATGAATAGGTATGCAGTTTATGTAGCTGTGTTTTGTACGTGGTCAAACTTCTGAAAGTTGAGAATGAGTGGTGATTGGCTAGGTCTCTCCACTTAGGCTTTCTGTTTAACTAAATGATGACAGAGTAGACGCTAGTTTGAGAATTGTGTTGTGAAATGCTATTTCAAGTTGGTGTATGGGAGCAATTGACGATTTGCGGCTGCAAGAAAACAGTCCACTTGGTTTGGACCTGCCATTGTTGATGGTTGCTCGTCTTTGAATTTCAGTTCTTATTTCACCTCTTTCAGAGTTTCAGACTTTATTTTCAACTGCAAGTACATGTAAGGTTTCCAAGGACCTTGTTAGGTGGTCGCTCCTATTGATTGATAAGAGTGCCAAGACTCTTTTAGTTTTGTTTATACTGTATAGTGAATAAGGTCTTTCCTTGGTGCATGGAAGCAAGGAGTGCTGTCAGTGATTTGATGAGGAAGGGTATAATTTTCTTTATTGATTGAAAGTTGCAATGATTGGTAGATGGTGTTAAGATTTTAAATTCTGTAAAATAGAAGTATTCTGGTTTTTCCATGAAATAGATTGCCTCACTGTCTCATTTGATCTCAATGGCTCTGCTGGTAGGGCAACCCAGTATCTCATTTCTCTCTTTTATTTCTTCTATTTCCCTTTTCTTTCTTTCTTTCTTTTTTCTTTATTTTCTCTATTTATTTTCTTCTTTCTTTTCTTTATTTTTTTCCCTTTTCTTCTTTCACCATAAGATTGGGTTTTGATGTCTCATCCCCGTTCCAATCCCGATCCCTTTGTACCATAAGAATGGGATGAGATAGTAGGGATGCCCCTTATTTCATTGGGGCATAAGACTTTGGGTGGCACAGTTACAAGTTGAAGGTTTTATTCATAGTTATATTGCCAAACTTTCTTTTCTTGCATTTGGAATTACTTTATAATCAAATCATGAGAAGGTATGATTCTATTCTACCATATTGGTGGGATAGGCTTATGCCATAGGTATGAAAACAATCATCCTCCCTTGTTATGTTTTACATCGATTCTCTAAACACAAAAACAGGAAGGTGACTTTGTTCTTGAGACAAAAGCTATAATCCTAGATCATTGTAAAACTAAATAATGTGTATTAAATATTTGTTTACTTATTTTTTGCACTTATTACTTTTAACCAAGCACACAATTCTAAGAAGTGGTGTGGCTCTTTTCCTGATTGGAAGTCGAAGTGTTTGGCTAAGGATGTTATTCATAGTCATACTGTCAAATATCTTTCTTTGCTCATAAAATAGCTTCACATTCTCAAATGTTGAGAAGGCATAACTATATCAACCAGTTTGGTGGAATAAGCTTGAATCATGGAAAATAGGAAAATTTTGTATCTATTCATTATCTAAATACAAAAAAAGGGCGGGCAGTTTTGTTCTTGTAGCAGATTTCAGATCACCATAAAATTAATGTATGTTTAATATTTTCTCATTTTTTGCATTTATCTTTTTAACCAAATTCCTGTTCTGTAGGATAAGATCTATCCTTCCAAACTGATACAGATAAGCTTCTCTGCCCTTCAAAAATCATTCAATAACCGGGGTTCTTGATTCATGTTTTTTTTTTTTTCTTCTCTCTTTGCTAAGGCGGAACTCAAGTGAGGATTTGTTTGAGATTGTGCATCTCTTCTTCTAGTGATAAGCATACTTAAGCTTTCTGTAACTTTATTATCTCCCTGCTAATGAAAATTAGTCGAAAGCCCTTGCCTAGAAATCTACCAATTAGAGAAAGAGGACACCTTGTTCATATGCTATGATCTCTCGAAAGAATGTGATATTTTCATCGGTAACTCTTGACATCTCTGATCGAAATCTTCTTGTTCCTTGGGCCACCTTAGCCAACGTCCTTGATCTGGTAGAACCTTCAGTGGAGGACTGAGGGTATAAGACATCCATGGTACCAGATCTTTCTGCTGCAGCAGTGGACAAATTGATTCCTTTATCTTGAACTCATTTGTTTTCTCGCCATGGCCACTCCACATGTCGCCGTGGCACCGCACCGCTCCTTAACGCATTATGTATTGGTTGCTTCCAAATTGCAGTATCGTTTGCTGTGGGTTTTGCTACAGTGTGTGTGTGTATATATATATATATTCGAAGTCATCTAATTAGAATCCTCGATGGGAGAAAGGCTTTTTTTTTTGTTTGGTCATTTTATTGTACGTTGATAATCTCTTTCGCTCTAAGGCCATCTCCTTTCCCGAATATTGGAGCCCCCATTTCGAGAGCTGCTGTTGCCTAAAGCCCCTTCTTCGCGAAGAAGGAAGCGGCTTGTCTGCCATCATATGCCAGAGAACGGAACGGTACCATGCACATAACTGAGTTGAATCAGTTTCCAGTAAAGAATTTACATTTTGTTAAAAAAAATTGGATGGTTAATATTTATTTTTAATATTTTAAAAAGTAAGGAGTACAGTAGAAAAAATCTTATCCTATTTATTGACATACCAATTGGGTTAAGGTTGCCACACAAAATAAGGACGGAATACCTGCTCTGAAAGAAAACATATCTGGTGACTTTTGCATCGTATGAATTGTATACCTATCCTGAAGAGAAAACAGATCTAGTGACTTTTGCATCCTATACAAGGCCATCACGATGGCATTCATGAATATATATATTCAATGGATGTGTTGTACTTACTTTTCTGCACAATAATTTGGAAAATGAGTGCTCGGAATGGTGTGTCAAGGTTCATGCAATGCCTGCGATGATATTATTTAAATTTTTTAATATATTCAATAATTAATTCGAGCAAATCCCATTGAGCTTGTGTGAAACTTTTTATTTTGAGTCATATATGGAATCAGTCAAGCATTTTTTTTTCCTTATTCTCATGGTGGAGTGGAGTTGGACAGAAATTGACAAATTGTGTTTTACGGTTGAAAGAAGAATCTCCAAATAATATTTCTTTTTTTTTAAAAAAAATAATATATATATACAATTAAACATTATAATTTTGATTATTCCATTTGATTCTTTTCACTTGCTAATCCATAAAATTATCAATTCAAATTTCAAGGTGCTGGCAACAATTACCAGCTTTATAGCGAGGAAGCACCGATAAAAATGAAGTCAACAAATTATTGACCTCAATTTGCATTTAATTTTATCGTTTTTTTTTTTTTTTGGTTACAAAAAGGGGAAGGAGGGCAATGCCGACCCGTAGCTAGGTCCCATGCGGCCCCATTCCCCGTCAGGGTATGTTCCGTGCACGGCGCTTGGAATTTTCAGCAGCCATTTCCCGCCCGAAGGCGAGTTGGTCAACCTGACCCACTGCAGGCAGTCAGAACAGGAGTCCAGCGTCAAACCTTAACCTCCTGATTAAATTCGAGTCGGCCGCAGCGTCATTCCTCGAACCTGAGACCTCCTGATAGCGTGGAAAGGGCCCTGACCACCAGGCCACCGCCTGAGCGGTTTTAATTTTATCGTTGAACTACGGTCCTATAATAGTTTCCTTAAGAACAACTCCCACGGTATCAATCTTATTATAGTACATGCATATATTATATTTAGAAAATATTAAAGCCTATGGTCGCTAGAGACAGTATAAGGTGTGGCTTAGTGATGTAAGAGATGGCAATTTGCCTTCTCTATGTGCATAATATCATTGCTCGGATCTCGTTAAACTCACGAAACTATTTTGTGACATGAAAGTAAGATGTGCAAGGTTTACATCAATTTAGGCCATCATAGTCAAAAAAATGATTCAATTAATTTTTATCTATCATACTTTGGAGTAACTATTGAGAAAGGTATGCAACTTTTAGCAGGCAAGACTCTAAAGGTGAACCACACAGGCTTAAGAGGTGGCTTTCATCAATGTAGCATTTTGGTGGGCTTAAGAGTTGGCTTCCATTAATGTAGGATTTTGGTGCCTTCATTTCTAGATGGTGCGTGGCTCTAATACCATATTGTAATAATCTAGGCTTGTCAAACATACGAACCCATTTCGTGACATGAAAGCAAGACGGGTAAGATTCACATCAACTTAAGCTATTACAATTCAAAAAGGATCCAATTAGTACTTATTTATTTTATTTTATTGGTTATAAATAATTCAATCCTTTCTTAATTATCCGATGTGGGACTATTGGGAGGGATATTATAAAAGGTTTTTTTGGGTATGGTGCTTTAAAGATTGTCACTATTGCAAGAAGAATGGGAAATACTAATTCCAGGTGTTTGGGAACAACCTGTAAACATCCTTCCATTGTAGTTTGGATGGTTGCATTCTAAGTTTATTTAGGATTTTTTTTTTTTTTTTCTGTTTTATTCATCCTTCTGCACTTATACCATGTACTCCTCTTCACAAGGTCGACGAAATAAATTAATTAGTTAATGCTTGCCTTTACTTAAACGTCTTCTAAGGCCACAGCGGCTTAATGAAAAAACGGGTAAGACGGAGAAGAAAGGAATGATTATGGGATGTAATGCCCAAAATATTCAAAAATAGACCAGAAAGATGTGATTACATTATGGATATGTGGGGTTTATTTTTTTAATATAAAGAAGCTTCTATTGGGGTGTTATATATAAACAGTTGAACTGGATATCAAGTTTTGTACCTGAAGCTGAATGCTGGTATGGTCTATATGGTTTCCCTTGGATTATACCGCTTAGTGATACATCACGCACATATCCACACAAACACATGCAAACACTACAACTGAGGGAGGAAAAATTAAGAACCATTCATAGGTTGAAATGTTGGCATTGCTCCATCTGAGTTATGTAAATTTTCTAAAAACTTGTTACATGGTATATTTTTACATATTATTTTTGAAGAATGGAAGAAATATTGGTTTTGCCCTTGTTCGATGCAGCCAACATATTCCAAGTACATCTAATGAAAGCGGATATATTGAATTATAAATATATACTACGCATCAGTTGCAGGATTCTCCTTAGAAGAGCTTATAGGCATTCATGCTTATAATTAGACTGTTTAGTTGACAGAAATACCATTAAAAAAAAATATAATATTAAACTAAGGAATATTGGTAAATAAATTTAAATAGAATTATAGAAAAGTAATTGGTTCAAGCTCTTCTTGATCCACTACTATCCAAATTCCATGAAAACAAATTCTTTTATAATAAATGATGTGTCCAATGTAACTTTCATAATTTTTGGTAGATACTTATTGGCCAATTGTTACCATTTAGCTTGTGTAGATGAAATTTTTTACCACTAAATGATAAATTATAAGATTAGCCTAGTGACACTACAAGAAAATACCAAAATAGTGATGCAAATTTAGCGACGCAATTATGCGTCGCTAAATTGCGACCACTTTGCGACGCCTCTGTGACAGCAAAATATTGCGACGCAATTAGCGATGTATTAGCGACTCAATAAATCAGAAAATTAAAAAAAATTAATTTTTTATTTAACGACACAAATAATGCGTCGCAATATTTTTAAATTAATTTTTTATAAAATATAATATCGAAAAAAATATTGCGACGCAACTCAGTGCGTCACAATGTTTTTAAAAGAATTAAATATGTTAAATAGCGACGCAATAAACCAAAAAATTAGAAAAATTATTTTTAATTTAGCGACGCACCAATTGCGTCATAAATAATTTAAATAAAATTAAATTTTATAAAATATAAATATTAGAAAAAAAATATTGCAACGCAACTCAGTGCATCGCAATGTTTTAAAAAAAATTAAATATATTAAATAGCGACGTAATAAACCAGAAAATTAAAAAATTATTTTTAATTTAGCGACGCACCATTTGCGTCGCAAATAATTTAAATGAAATAAAATTTTATAAATTATAAATATTAGAAAAAAATTGCGACGCAACTCAGTGCGTTGCAATGTTTTAAAAAAATTAAATATATTAAATAGCGACGCAATAAACCAAAAAATTAAAAAAATTATTTTTAATTTAGCGATGCACCAATTGCGTCGCAAATAATTTAAATGAAATTAAATTTTATAAAGTATAAATATTAGAAAAAATATTGAGACGAAACTCAGTGCGTCGTAATGTTTTTTAAAAAATTAAATATATTAAATAGCGACGTAATAAATCAGAAAATTAAAAAAATTATTTTTTAATTTAGCGATGCAATAACTGCGTTGCAATTATTTTAAATAAAATTAATTTTATAAAGTATAAATATGAGAAAAAATAATTGCGATGCAACACAGTGCATCGTAATGTTTTTAAAAAATTAATTATGTTAAATAGCGACGCATTAGCGACGTAATAAACCAAAAAATTAGGAAAATTATGTTTTAATTTAGCGACGCACTTGTTGCATCATAATTATTATAAATAAAATTAATTTTTATATATATAATTATCATATTAAAAAATTACGACGCAACCCTTTGCGTCGCAATGCTTTTAAAAAAATTAATTATGTTAAATAGCGATCGGTCCAAAATCGATCGTGACCGATTGGAATCAGGGCTTCGCAACCGTCGGATCATCGCTGATCGGACCGATCGCCACAGTCCGAGATCGGTCGTGGCCGATCGGGATCACGGTTTGGATCGATCGCAACTGTCGTATCATCGGCGATTGGATAGATCGCTACGGTTCGAGATCGGTCGTGGTCGATCGGGATCAGGGCTTGGATCGATCGTAACCGTCGGATCGTCAGCAATCTCAGACCGATCGCAACGATCTGGGATCGATCGTGGCCGATCGGGATCAGGGCTTGGATCGATCGAAACCGTCGGATCGTCAGCGATCTTGAACCGATCGCATCGGTCTGGGATCGGTCATGGCCGATCGAGATGAGGGCTTGGATCGATCGCAACCGTCGGATCATCGCCGATCAGACCGATCGCCACGTCCAAGATCGGTCGTGGCCGATCGGGATTATGGCTTCAATCGATCGCAACCGTCGGATCATCGCCGATCTCGGACGGATTGCAACGGTCCGAGATCGGTCGTGGCCGATCGGGATCACAACTTGGATCGATCGCAACCATCAGATTGTCGCCTATCGGATCGATCGCGACGGTCCGAGATCGTTCATCGCCGACCGGGATCGATCAGGGCTTGGATCGATGGCAACCGTCGGATCGACGCCGATCGTGCGATCGCCATGGTCCGAGATCGGTTATGGACGATCGGGATCAGGGCTTGGATCGATCGCAACCGTCGGATCATCGCCGATCGGACCGATCACCACGGTCCGAGATCAGTCGTGGCCGATTGGGATCAGGGCTTGGATCGATCGCAACCGTCGGATCGTCAGCGATCTTGGACCGATCGCAACGGTCCGGGATCGGTCGTGGCCGATCGGGATCAGGGCTTGGATCGATCGCAATCGTCAGATCGTCGCCGTTCGGATCGATCGCCGTGGTCCGAGATTGGTCGTGGCGGATCAGGATCAGGGTTGGGATCGATGGCAACCGTCGGATCGACGCCGATCGGTCCGATCGCCACGGTCCGAGATCGATCATGGATGATCGGGATCAGGGCTTGGATCGATCGCAATCGTCGGATCATCGCCGATCGGACCGATCGCCATGGTCCGAGATCGGTCGTGGTCGATCGGGATCAGGGCTTGGATCGATCGCAACCGTCGGATCGTCAGCGATCTCGGACCGATCGCATCGGTATGGGATCGGTCATGGCCGATCGGGATCAGGGCTTGGATCGATCATAACCGTCGGATCGTCCCGATCGGACCGATCGCCACGGTCCGAGATCGGTCATGGCCGATCGGGATCATGGCTTTGATCGATCGTAACTGTCGGATCATCGCCGATCTCGGACGGATTTCAACGGTCCGAGATCGGTCGTGATCAGGATCACAGCTTGGATCGATCGCAACCGTCGGATTATCGCCTATCGGATCGATCGCGATGGTCCGAGATCGTTCATCGCCGACCAGGATCGATCAGGGCTTGGATCGATGGCAACCGTCGGATCGATGCCGATCGGTCCGATCGCCACGGTCCTAGATCGGCCGTGGACGATCGGGATCAGGGCTTGGATCGATCGCAACCGTCGAATCGTCGCCGATCGGACTGATCGCCACGGTCTGAGATCGGTCATGGCTGATCGGGATCAGGGCTTGGATCGATCGCAACCGTCGGATCGTCAGCGATCTTGGACCGATCGCAACGGTCCGGGATCGGTCATGGCCGATCGGGATCAGGGCTTGGATCGATCGCAACCGTCGGATCGTCAGCGATCTCAGACCGATCGCATCGGTCTAGGATCGGTCATGGCCGATTGAGATCAGGGCTTGGATCGATCGTAACCGTCGGATCATCGCCGATCGGACCGATCGCCACGGTCCGAGATCGGTCGTGGCTGATCGGGATCATGGCTTCGATCAATCGCAACCGTCGGATCGTCGCCGATCTCGACAGATTACAATGGTCCGAGATCGGTCGTGGCCGATCGGGATCATGGCTTGGATCGATCGCAACCGTTGGATCGTCGCCAACCGGGATCGATCATGGCTTGGATCGATCGCAACCGTCGGATTATCGCCGACCGGGATCGATCATGGCTTGGATCGATCGCAACCGTCAGATCATCGCCGATCCGATCGATCGCAATGGTCCAAGATAGGTCGACGCCGACCGGGATCGATCATGGCTTGGATCGATCGCAATCGTCGGATCGTCGCCGATCCGATCGATCGCCACGGTCCGAGATAGGTCATCGCCGACCAGGATCGATCATGGCTTGGATCGATCGCAACCGTCGGATCATCGCCGACCGGGATCGATCATGGCTTGGATCGATCGCAACCGTCGGATCATCGCCGATCGGGATCGATCATGGCTTGGATCGATCACAACCGTCGGATTATCGCTGATCGGGATCGATCATGGCTTGGATCGATCGCAACCGTCGGATCGTCGCCGATCCGATCGATCGCGACGGTCCGAGATAGGTCGATGCTGATCGGGATCGATCATGGCTTGGATCGATCGCAACCGTCGGATCGTCGCCGATCCAATCGATCGCCACGGTCCGAGATAGGTCGTCGCGACCGGGATCGATCATGGCTTGGATCGATCGCAACCGTCGGATCGTCGCCGACCGGGATCGATCATGGCTTGGATCAATCGCAACCGATCATCGCCGACCGGGATCGATCATGGCTTCGATCGATCGCAACCGTCGGATCGTTGCTGATCCGATCGATCGCCACGGTCCGAGAGAGGTCGTCGCCAACCGGGATCGATCATGGCTTGGATCGATCGCAACCGTCGGATCGTCGCCGATCCGATCGATCGCGACGGTCCGAGATAGGTCGACGATGAAAAAGTTTAAAAAAATATTAAACAAATATTGCGACGCCGTAGCGACGTATTTTTGAAGAAAAAATAAATAAATATTACGACGCATTGTATGCGTCGCAATTATTTTTAGTAAATATAATTTTTATCAGTATTAATATATAAAAGAAATATAATATGCGACGCATTAGTTGCATCGCAATGTTTTTTTATAAATATATGTAATGAAAAAAGTTTAAAAAAAAATATTGCGATGCAACTTGTGTCGCAATTATTATCATAAATTATAAATTTTATCATTTATAAATATTAAAAAATTATTGCGACGCCGTAGCGACGCATTATCGAAGAAAATAAACAAATATTGCGACGCAACTAATGCATCACAATTATTTTAGTAAATATAATTTTTATCAGTATAATAAATAAAATAAATATAATATTGCGACGCATTAGTTGTGTCGCAATATTTTTCTATAATATATGTAATGAAAAAGTATAAAAAAATTATTGCGACGCAATTTGTGCGTCGCAATCATTATCATAAATTATAAATATTATCATTTATAAATATTAAAAAAATTATTGCGATGCCGTAGCGATGCATTTTCGAAGAAAAAATAAACAAATATTGCGACGCAATGTATACGTCGTAATTATTTTTAGTAAATATAATTTTTATCAGTATTAATATATAAAAGAATATAATATTGCGATGCATTAGTTGCGTCGCAATATTTTTTATAAATATATGTAATGAAAAAAGTTTAAAAAAAATATTGCGATGCAATTTATGCGTCGCAATTATTATCATAAATTATAAATATTATCATTTAAAAATATTAAAAAATTATTGCGACGCCATAGCGACGCATTATCGAAGAAAATAATAAACAAATATTGCGACGCAACTAATGCATCGCAATAGTTTTTAGTAAATATATTTTTATCAGTAATAATAAATAAAATAAATATAATATTGCGATGCATTCGTTGCGTCGCAATGTTTTTTTTATAAATAGATGTAACGAAAAGTATAAAAAAATATTGCAACGTAATTATTATCATAAATTATAATTTTTATCATTTATAAATATTTTAAAAAAAATAAATAAAACATATATAATATTGCGATGCATTTGTTGCGTCGCAATTTTTTGGATAAATATATGTAATGAAATAGTTAGAAAAATTTTTGCGACGCACTGTATGCGTCGCAATTATTGTCATAAATTATTATTTTAATTATTTAAAATATTCAAAAAATATTGCGATGCCTTAGCGATGCAATTTCTAGAAAATAAAAATAATTTTTCCGTCAGACATTGGCGCCAAGTTAGTGATGCATTAGCGATGCAATTAATTACGTCGCTACCTTTTTCATAAAATATAATAAGGCCAAATTAACGATGGATTAGCAACGCATTGTTGCGTCGCTAATACATAATAAATTAAAAAAAAAAAATTGCGACCGATTAGCGATGCAATAGTTGCGTCGCTAATCACTTATATATAAAGTCGGCCGGCCTTCTCTTCTTCTTCCCCGTCTTGACCTAGCCGCCGCCCTCCCCAAGTCTTCTCCGGCTCCCACCACCTTTCGCTGCTTCGGCTCCCCCCCTCCGGTGCTCCGGCTCCTCGGCGGTCTCCTTCAACTCCGGCGTCTCCTCTCGACCGAGGTAAGCCCCCCCACCCTCTTCCAATTTTTTTTTTTTGTAAAAATTTTCCTCCGGCCACGGCCAAGACCGTGGCCGTCTTCTCCGGCCACGGCCGTTACCGTGGCTGGCAGTGGCCTGGCCACGGTGGCCAGGCCACAGTAAAAAAAAAATCTCCTTTTGTAATAGGAGGGTGGGGAAAACCCCCCCCATTTTTTCTTCTCCGGCCACGGCCGTGGCCGCGGCCGGAGAAGCCAGCCACGGCCGCTACCGTGGCTGCGGCCGGAGAAGCCAGCCACGGCCACTGCCGTGGCCGGCAGTGGCCTAGCCACGGTGGCCAGGCCACAGTCAAAAAAAAAAAAAATTTTGGTAACAGGGGGGTGGGGAAACCCCCCCCCCATTTTGTCTTCTCTGGCCACGGCCGTGGCCGCGGTCGGAGAAGCTGGCCACGGCCGCTGCCGTGGCCGTCTTCTCCGGCCACGTCTGCTGCTGTGGCCGGCAGTGGCCTGGCCACGGTGGCCAGGGCACAGTAGAAAATAAAAAAAATCTTGGTAACAGGGGGGTGGGGAAACCCCCCCCCCCCCATTTTATCTTCTCCGGCCACGGCCGCTGCCGTGGCCGGCAGTGGCCTGGCCACGGTGGCCAGGCCACAGTAAAAAAAAAAAAAATTTGGTAACAGGGGGGTGGGGAAAACCCCCCTCCCCATTTTGTCTTCTCCGGCCATGGCCGCTGCTGTGGCCGGCAGTGGCCTAGCCACGGTGGCCAGGCCATAGTCAAATTTTTTTTTTTTTTGTAACAGGGGGGTGGGGAAACCCCCCCCCCCCCATTTTGTCTTCTCCGGCCATGGCCGTGGCCGCGGCCGGAGAAGCCGGCCACGGCACAGGTGGTCAGGACAAAAGAAAAAAAAACATGTCTGTTACGGGGGTGGGGAAAACCCCCCCTCCCCTTTTATCTTCCACGGCCACGGCCGTGGCCTGGCCACGGTGGCCAGGAAAAAAAAAAAAATTTATGCAATAATTTTTGTGCATTTGTAGTTATTTACAATTTTTATGTCTTGATTATTTACATTCTGCTTCAAATTGAATGATGCATTAAATTATGTAATGCTTGAATGAAAGTCATGTTGTAGTTTTATTTAATTCTCAAGAACACATTAGTACTTTCAATGATTTATATTTTAGTCTTCACAAATAATTATATTCGACATAATAATCTTAAGAAGCCATTGACTATATATATAGAACACTATGCCTCTATTTGTAGAATTGACAAGAATTTATGAATAACAAGCATAAGTTCGATTGTCTTCGGATTTTCATATTATTAATCACAGCACTTTAACCTTTAGACCCGTTTGAGAATTTGTAAGATTTAGTCTTGCAAATTCTCAAATTGTCCTGGTGGACAGTTTGAGAATATTTTTTACGATATGGTAGTCTGCTATTAATCATCTTTGGTTGAGATTGCAGTTTGTATTTGCTCATACGTTCTCCTAGTGTGGTATATATGCCACACATTTAGGAGAACATATGGGGAAATGCTGCTGAAATTTCAACGTAACCGATTGATGATAATCAATAGCAGACTACCATATCGCAAAATATATTCTTGAATGGGATAGGGCCTTACCTTTTAGACATGGAGTGAAGGTTTAATTAATTTAGGACACTTGAAAGCATGTGAAGTCTCATGATTGAACGAACTGCCTTGCTGCCCAACCCGAACTCAAGCCCTACCATTAGCCATGAACATGTGCCTCGGTCCTTGCTAGCACGCCAAGGATCGTAGCCGTGGCTCGCCCTTGCATGGTAGGGACCTTAGTTGCCTAAAAGAAAATTGGTTTAGTTATAAATGATTTAAATGGTTGTTATTAACCTTAGTTGTGTAAAAGAAATAATTTAGTTATATATTTAGTAATACTAATATAGTTTTATTTTGTGGTTTCCTTTAATGGTTTACCAGACTTTGTATAAGTCGGTCAAAAATGAGCGGGGCTCGCTCGTGGATGTATGCAAGGATAAAAGATGGCTTGCTTAATCCAGATTTTCTGAATGGATTGGAAGAATTTATCGCATTTACATGTAGCCAACCTGACTGGATGGATGGCCCTAGGATTAGGTGCCCATGCAACTTCCACAGGTGTCAGAATAAAGCCTACAGAGATGTTGAAACTGTTAAGGTGTATTTGTGTAAGAAGGGGTTTGTTCTTGATTACTATGTTTGGTACTGTCATGGTGAACCAGAGGATATTCCAGCAGCTGTTATAGGCCAACAAGAGTCAATTCCCATAGATGAACCATTTGTGAATTTAAACACATATGAACAAATGGTGATGAATGCATCGGGTAATGAATTCAATCAGAATACATTTATGGAAGAACCAAATCCAGATGCACAGCAATTTTACGATATGTTGCATGCTGCAAATCAAGAATTGTATCCTGGTTGTGAGGGTCATTCTCAGTTGTCTACAGCTGCTCGAATGTTGAATATTAAGGCAGAACATCGATTATCAGAAAAGGCGTTCAATTCTGTAGCTGGGTTAATCAAAGAAATTTTGCCAAATGACAATGTTGCAACAGACAGTTTTTACGCAATAAAGAAGTTGTTGCGTGGGCTTGGGCTTCCAGTAAATAAGATCGATTGTTGCTTGAACAATTGTATGATATTTTGGGGTGAAGACTCAGAGCTGAGATGGTGTAAGATTTGTGGGCAATCGAGGTACAAAAATAGCGAAGGAGGAGCCAGTACAAGTAGGAGGAAAAGTGTGCCTTACAAGAGGATGCATTACTTTCCTCTTACCCACGCCTGCAAAGATTATACAGATCTGAGGCAACAGCTGCTGATATGAGATGGCATGCCGAACATGAATCTAAAGAGGATGAAATGCGGCATCCATCAGATTCAAAGGCTTGGAAGCATTTCAATGAAAATCATCCTGATTTCGCTGAAGATATAAGGAATGTGAGATTAGGTCTTTGTACCGATGGCTTCCAACCATTTGGTCAAGCGGGGCAACAGTATTCATGTTGGCCTGTGATACTAACTGTATATAACCTTCCTCCATGGAAGTGCATGAAAGATACTGCAATGTTTTTAACCGTTTTGGTTCCAGGACCATCAAATCCAAATGAAAAGATTGATGTCTTTCTGCAACCGTTGGTGGCTGAATTGAAAATGTTGTGGGAAACAGGAGTCGTAGCCTACGACATTTCTATGAAATAGAATTTCATCATGAGAGCTGCTTTGATGTGGACAATAAGTGATTTCCCGGCATATGCAATATTGTCTGGTTGGAGCACTGTTGGACGTTTGGCATGCCCTCATTGCATGTATGATTCGGATGCATTTACATTGCAGAAGAGTGGTAAGCAGTCATGGTTTGATAACCATAGGAAGTTCTTGCCCCCAAATCATCCTTACAGGCGTAACTTGATCGCCTTCCGGAAGAACAAAGCAGTCACAAAATTTGCCGAATCGGTTAGGTCCGGCACGGATATATTTGATACTATAGAGCATTTGGGGTTGATGTATGCATGGGAACCGGATGCAGATAGAATAAATGGCCGTATATGTAAAGAACATAACTGGAAGAAGCGAAGTATATTTTGGGATTTGCCTTATTGGAGCACAAATCTCATCCGGCACAACTTGGATGTTATGCATATCGAGAAAAATTTCTTTGATAACATATTTAACACGGTGCTAAACATCCCGGGAAAAACAAAATATACTGCAAAGTCAAGAGAAGAACTTAATCAGTACTACAGAAGAGGTGATTTGAGAAGGAGTGCCAACGGGACCTATCCTAAAGCCTGTTACACTCTTGACAGAAATTCACGAGAAGTTTTATGTAACTAGCTTAGAGGGTTAAAATTTCCAAATGGTTATGCCTCAAATATCGGTAGGTGTGTGGATATGCATAAGCTCAAGTTGTTCGGCATGAAGAGTCACGACTGCCATGTTTTCATGCAATGGTTATTACCTGTAGCTTTTCGTGAGTTGCTTCCGCAATATGTTTGGAAGGCAATTACGGAGCTCAGCTTGTTCTTCAAGGAGTTATCTGCCGCAGTCATTACTTCTGCATCCATGGCAAGGCTTGAGGAGGAAATTCAATTATTTTATGCAAGCTTGAACGAATATTTCCTCCCAGTTTTTTTGACTCAATGGAGCCTTTACCGGTTCACTTGCCATACGAAGCGAGCATAGCTGGTCCCGTGCAGTATCGCTGGATGTATCCTTTCGAGAGGTAAATATATACTTCATTAAGATATGTTGACATTTCAAATATTATTTTATTGCAAGAAAATTGGTTAATTTTTTGTTTCAACTTTACATATAGGTATCTTAAGAAGTTAAAAAATAATGTGCGTAATAAGGCAAGGGTTGAAGGTTCTATATGCAATGCACACTTGGTCGAAGAAGTTTCAGCTTTTGCCTCACATTACTTCGAGGGTCACGTCCACACGAGGAGCCAAAATCTTGGTCGTACCGATGACGTATGTGTGGACGAAGGAGAACCTAATGACGGTAGAATATCAATTTTTAAAGGTATCGGCCGTTCATTTGGTGGGCAGAAGTCAAGAAATCTTAGCGATATGGAGTATAATGCAGCACATTATTACATCCTAATGAACTGTAGAAAAGTCGATCTATATATTGAGTAAGTGTATACTTCAATGCTTAATTAGAAATTTTAATTTAAATTACAATATACCATAATATTTAATTACTAACATCAGTTTTCATCCTTTTCATCTCATAAGGATGTTTTGTGATAGACAACGACATGAATCCTGACATCAGTCAATTTGCAATTGGGAAGAAATTAGAAACGGAGTTTGCTTACTGGTTTTATGAATTTGTGAGTAGTATCACTCAATCAATTTCAATAATGGCTTTTATTTTTTGAATTGGATGTGAATAGCTTATTAATTTATAGGTAAACGGTCCATGGTCCACAACCGACAATATTTTCATTAAATGTCTATCGCAATGGCCATTGAAGACCGTAACAACCTCTACTGGCTATTTTGTAAATGGTACAAATTTCAGATTGAACAATTAGCAGCTTCAAGAGGCACGCAGAACTGGGGCGTGTGTGTTAAAGGAGAAAGTGTTTGAGCAAATATGTAGGATTATTATGGAAAGTTAGTAGAGGTGGTTGAAGTTGAATATCCTGGTTGGCCTATGAAATGAACCGTATTGTTTCGTTGTGATTGGTTCGATCCGATAGTTCCTGTGGGCAAAAGGGTTCATAACGACTACAATTTGGTTGAAGTGAACCATCGACGAAGATTGCAGAAATATGACCCATTCATCCTTGCATCCCAAGCTCAGCAAGTCTTTTACTGCGGATATCCAAGTTTGCGCAATGACAAGCGAGATTGGTGGGCCGTTTCTAAAATCGTCCCACGTTCAACAATCGTATTAGAGGAGAGTTCATCAAGTCAATCAGCCGAGTGCCCTGCATTTCAAGAGGATGAGATGGAAATGCATGCAATTGAGGATGACACAAGGGCTCCTGAAACATCACATAGAGATCCAAATGGTGATGTCCAAGAAATTGCGGATGCAAATGTTCGGTTTCCTTCCGATGATAATGAAACTGAATCGCAGTCCGATACGGCATCGGATGTTGAACCAATATTTCATGAAACAAATGACACCAATTAAACATAGAGGTTTTTTAAATTTAACTTTTTTTTATAAGTGTTAAATTTTTACATAGTCAATCATTAATCGTAATTTAATTGTATGAATCTTTAGTATTTTTAGTATGATGGGCAGAGGTAGATCTATCGACGACAGACGGAGTGAGCAGGGACGTAGCCCTGCTGCATTAGATCACATGAGCGTCGGAGATGGAGAGTTCGGATCTCCAGCAGTCGCACAGCCTTCGATCTCTCTAGTAGTATTACCATCCAGCCGATCGGCACATACCTCCGAGAGTTCTTTCACCATCGGCCGCACCGTTCTTCGACTTGATGCTCAGGGGCTGTAAGTATATACTAATTAAAAATATATGTTTATGTTTTTAAATCAATTACTTATAAACATGCATTTTTTTAACAGATTTATTGAGCAGCATCATGTATCCAGCCATATCAGCGCCGTATTTCAGAGGCGTGCAGATCCCAGTGGCTACGATTGGCGCCACGTATCTCCAGCCACGAGGAAGTTTTATTTTTCTGAGTTTCAGGTAAACTTATTAAATATAATTTATCACTGATATAAAATTTCTTAATCTTAATAAATTCAGAAACTAACTATTTATTTTAATGCAGAAAAAGTTTACGTAGGATCCTGCCAGCCATGATGCCATTAGGGCAGCATGGGAGGCTCTGACGGAACGCCGATACTCCGACATGCTTCATCGTTGGATGTCATCGGGTCAGTGTCCTGCGCACGTGCTAGAGGGTATTTGGCATGAGTGGCAGCAGGCCTGGCAGTCCGATGGCTGGCGCAGGAGGTCCGCATCAGCCAGCACGAACCGCCGATCTAAGAAGGGCGGTCCTGGCACGGGTCTTTTCCGCCATACTTCGGGCTCCATTTCGATTCAGGAGCACAGACGGCGTATGGTAAGAAAACATAAATATTTTAATTCTATTTTAGTTATTTACAAATATTTGTATTAATATCAATTTTTTTATTGTTATAGTCTGAGCATGAGGGCGGAGATCATGGTGAGTTTCGTCTATTCAGGGCGACACACACCAGGAGGGACGGTTCCTGGGTCGACATGCGATCACGGAAGGTTGCGGTAAGAAATTAGATTTATGTAGTATCTGTTTAATTTCTAAAATTTTATTTTGAGAAATTTATTAACTCATTTATTGTTGATTTCATAATTTAAAGACACGAGTCGAGGAGCTTCGCTCCCAGGCATCGCAGGTCGAACTTTCAGCAGAGGAGAGTCAGCGTGTGTTTGTGGAGGTTGTTGGTGCCTAGCCGCGAGACCGTAGGGTCTATGGTATGGGTACTAGAGCTTCTACATATTTTCCTCATCAGGCCTTCAGCTCGCGAGTTTCTGGTGATATTCCTCCCGAGCGTTTAGACGACCTTCGGAGATCTATTGCAGAGGAGGTCGAGCAGGATTTCGAGGATCGTATGCGAGGCCGGGATCAGAAGATTGCAGACATACGAGATGAGATGCATCATTTGCGAGATATAGTTAGTCTTTTGTCACAGAGTCTCCAACCTCTACGTGATCGCTCAGATTCTTGATGTATTTTTTTTCTTTTATATGTTGTACATGAAAACTTTAAAATTTTAATATATTATTTATTTTTATAAATTGAATGATTATTGTTTGGATCAATATGAGTTAAGAATGTTTCGATCAATATTTAAATGTAACGAAATTGTATTAACCATTTTAATTTTTAAATTTTTATTTTTTTAAAAAAAATAAAAATTTAGCGACGCATTAGCGACTGCAATTGCATCGCTAATATTTTTAAAATATTATTATTAAATATTACGACGCAATGAGCTGGCGTCACAATATTTAAAAAAAAATTAATTAGCGACGCATTAGCAACTATAATTGAGTCGCTAATATATCTAAAATATTATTAATAAATATTACGATGCAGTGACCTGGCGTCGCAATATTTTAAAAAAATTTTATTAGCGACGCATTAGCGACTAATATTGCGTCGCTATTATATTTAAAATATTATTATTAAATATTGCGATGCAGCTAAATACGTTGCAATATTGCGATGCAATTGAATGCATCGTAATATTTAATATTAATATTTAAAATATTAAAATTTAGTTTTAAATTTAGCGACGCATTTTGGTGTGTCGAAATATTGCGATGCATTGTTGCGTCGCAGAGAGTCAATATTGCGACGCAATTGCGACAAATGAAGATTGCGACGGACATCTGAGCGATGCCTTCATTGCGTCGCTAATGCGTCGCAATAGCATGTTTAGCAACGCATTAGCGACGCATTTGGGCGTCGCAATATTTTTTTTTTCTTGTGGTGTGAGCAGTGCCACCTGTTGCTGCCAAATCACTTGTGATGAGCGTTGGGTGAATTGAGGTCTCCATGGGCCTTCAAGAACACGAAGAGGTCACCTTCTTCCTTTGAAAGCCTACAAAAATCCTGGGCCGGTAGCTCCGACGGGGACCCTCCGACGCTCAAGTCAGTGGTCTATAAAATAGGAGTTTTGTAATCAAGTAACGTGTCAGAGAGAGAGAGAGATCTTCCCTTCATGAAGAGTTGGATATGTCACGTAGCCTCCTATTTCACTCTCTGGAGTAGTGGTGGTCGCTTTTGTGGTGATCGGCAGCAAGGCGCTGTCCGATCAGAGTAGTGGTGGTCGCTACTGTGGCAATCTGACCAAGAATAGGTAGGTTGACACTCGGGCAAGGCCGCGCAGCAAGCCGTCCAACCTCCGTGGAGCAGAGTACGACACCTTTGCTTCAAGCAGCGGATCAGCCCAGTGGAAGCGCTCCTTCTCCAACTCAAGAGCAGAATGAGGGGTAGATGCAGGGCTTTGTTTGGAAGGAGATATGGTCATCCTTGGGATTGATCTCCGTTTTCCTCGGCATGCTCTCTGGATCTTCCGATTGCAATAGATGGATGCCAATTCCATACTTGAACAACCATGCGCCATCGAAGTCGAAGGATCCAGGCCTTCGGATGGGGACAAAGCCAAGAACATTCTGGTAGAAATCAAGTGAAGCCTCCACTCATCTCAAGCAGTGCTCGGATTGCCAGCTTCACCGTCTCCCGCCCAGAAGTCTCCTTGTAATTATTCTCCAAGAGCTCCCTGATGGAGTTAGAGTTCCTCCCAGTGGCATTGGCTTTCCAGGACGAAAGGTCCCAAAGGGATCCTTTTGGTAGAGCACAGGCACCCCTGTGTAGGGATCGAAGCCGATGATGAGGGTCGAGAGGACGAAGGGCCTTACGCCGCCGCTCTGGGTGTACTTCTGTTGGAGCCCTGCGATGTAGCGGGTAATGTAATCGACGGTGACGAGGTCCTCCACCGTGAGGTGGTGGCTCTGGCATTCGATGCAGGCCCGGTTGATGAGGATCCGAGTGTCGGCCTTGAGCCCGGTGCAGGCCCACCCGATGTGGTTGTCCAGGCTCACGATCTTCCTCACCGTTCTGGAGTCTTGGAGCTTGGGGGTGACCTTCTTCTCGATGCCGAGGACGATAGTGTCGGTGCCGCAGAGGCTGACGGCTGCGTTGCCCTTGCGAACAGCCTCGAGGGCGTACTCCACCTGGAAATGGTGACCGTTGGGGGAGAAGACGGTGATGGATCAGTCGTATCGGGCCATAGCGATGGCGACTTCTTCTCTTTTTTCTCCGCTCGGGTTCTTCGGCCAAAGAGAATTCTTTAGTTCGACCTTAGTGTGCTTCGATTTTGGCTGAGAGCGGTAATGGACTGAGGAAGCGAGACTTGGTGTTTGCTTGGGAAGGAAGGTAGCAAGGGGTTAATATTAATGGAAAGGAGCGAGGAGGAATCCAAGAGAGAAGAAAGAAGAGAGGGTCCTTTTCTTCTCTGTTATCATGTATCGTCCTTTGAGGGCAGCTCTTTTTTGAGCAGAAAAGCTGGATGGTGTTGCCCCCAAATGGGAAACGGGGGGAGAGAATCTATCAATCAAAGGTCCGGGTGATTCACGAGCGTTTTAGCAGCTAAAGGGACGGAGCTCTCTTCCCCAGAGGCGATGCTTTTTTCTTTTTTAAAGAGAAGAGAAAGCGAGGGCTTGACGGATACACGCTAGGAGTTAGTAGGAGTCGCCGTCGGAGTCGGAAAGGCCGCTAAGATCCAAACGTCCCATTTAACAGAATGATGAACTGGATATCGCGTTTTATTCTCTAATTTGAGAAGGCCGTTCCAGAACAAACTGCCGCTCATGGGCCTGTTAACTGGCCTCATCAGATGCCCCCCATACTTTTTGAGCTTGGTTAATGCAGGATATACATGCTCAAGAAGTGTAGAATTTCAATAAATTACCTGCCACTCAGAAGTATCGTATGTTAAGTTTGGGGGGCGGGGAGGGGGGGGGGGGGGGAGGGAAGCTCGTCAACTAATCGGCGAGGCAAAAATAAGACTAACGGAGCAGCACTAATGTCGTTGGGGTTTGAGAGGTAGAGCCACTAGGGCTGAGGCCGAGGCCGTATGAGGTCGAAGGGGGCAACAGAGTGCCGACTGGAGCCAAGGCCAATTGGGACCGAGGCCGAGTGGGGCCGAGCGGAGGTGCCGTGGCGAAGCGGGACGGAATGATGTCGGGCAGGGCCGACTTCTTTCTCTCTTTGCGGTGCCTTGTGTAGATATCTTCACGCTTCCCTTGACTTGCAGCCAACAGTCCTCTTCCGATGGGAGTTGGCTTCTCCCGGCCGATTGGCCGTTGGTCGCTGATACAGAGTTGAAGCCGCTGAGGCTAAGTCGAGGCCGTCGAGAGCCTTTTGAATCCCGAAGGATGACTCGAGAGTCACTGGGATGGGACCATGCTCGGAAGCCTTTAGCCCCGGAGGGTGACGTGAGAGTTGAGCGTCGTCAGATTCCTTTTAACCCCGGAGGGTGACCTGAGGGTGCTTGGACCATGCTCAGGTGCCTTTTAACCCCGGAGGGTGACCTGAGGGTGCTTGGACTAGGCTTAGGTGCCTTTTAACCCCGGAGCGTGACCTGAGAGTTGAGAGTCGTCAGGTGCCTTTTAACCCCGGAGGGTGACCTGAGGGTGCTTGGACCAGGCTCAGGTGCCTTTTAACCCCGGAGGGTGACATGAGAGTTGAGAGTCGTCAGGTGCCTTTTAACCCCGGAGGATTGACCTGAGGGTGCTTGGACCAGGCTCAGGTTCCTTTTAACCCCGAAGGGTGACATGAGAGCTAAGAGTCGTCAGGTTCCTTTTAACCCCGGAGGGTGACCTGAGTGTGCTTGGACCATGCTCAGGTGCCTTTTAACCCCGGAGGGTGACCTGAGGGTGCTTTGACCAGGCTCAGGTGCCTTTTAACCCTGGAGGGTGACCTGAGGGTGCTTGGACCATGCTCAGGTGCCTTTTAACCCCAGAGGGTGACCTGAGGGTGCTTGGACTAGGCTCAGGTGCCTTTTAACCCCGGAGGGTGACCTGAGGGTGCTTGGACAATGCTCAGATGCCTTTTAACCCCGGAGGGTGATCTGAGGGTGCTTGAACCAGGCTCAGGTGCCTTTTAACCTCGGAGGGTGACCTGAGAGTTGAGAGTCATCAGGTGCCTTTTTCTTTGCGCCAACGATCTTTGCTGCCTGTGTTGGAGTTAGTCTTTGGGCTTTGGTGCCGAGCTGGCCTTGGGCTTTGGTGCCGACACGAGTCGAGCTTAGGTGCCGAGCTGGGCTTGGGCTTTGATGCCAAGCTGGCCTTGGGCTTTTGGTGCCGAGTTGGCCTCGGGCTTCGATGCCGACTGGAGTCGGGCTTAGGTGCCGAGGGGAGTCTTGAGCTTGGAGTGCCGACGCAAAGCCGGGCTTCCGGCGCCGACGCTGATTCGGGCTTAGGTGCCGAGGGGAGTCGGGCTTGAGTGCCGACGTGGAGCTGGGCTTCCAGTGCCGATGCTGATTCGGGCTTAGGTGCTGAGGGGAGTCGGGCTTGAGTGCCGACGCGAAGCCGACGCAGAGTCGGGCTTGAGTGCCGATGTAGAGTCGGGCTTAGGTGCCGACGCGGAGCCGTGCTTTGAGTGCCAATGCGGAGTCAGGCTTCCAGTGCCAACGCTGAGTCGGGCTAAGTGTCGACGCAGAGTCGGTCTTCAAGTGCCGATGCGGAGTCGGGCTTCCGGGGCTGACACAGAGTCGGGCTTCCGATGCCGATGTTGAGTCGAGCTAAGTGCCGACACGGAGTTGGTCTTCAAGTTGCCGACGTGAAGTCGGTCTTCAAGTGCCGACATATAGTCGGTCTTCAAGTGCCAACGCTGAGTCGGGCTTCCAGTGCTAACACGGGTCAGGCTAAGTGCTGACGTAGAGTCGAGCTTCCAATGCCGACACTGAGTCGGGCTTAGGTGCCGAGAGGAGGCTCTGGCATGGAGTGCCGACCCAGAGTCGGTCTTCAAGTGCCGACGCGAAGTCGGGATTTCGATGCCA
Organism: Calamus simplicifolius; assembly: GCA_900491605.1. Taxonomy (NCBI): domain Eukaryota; kingdom Viridiplantae; phylum Streptophyta; class Magnoliopsida; order Arecales; family Arecaceae; genus Calamus; species Calamus simplicifolius. Next base: position 241,359 of record UESW01004659.1, read on the forward strand.
ACACTGAGTCGGGCTTCCAGTGCCGACGCTGAGTCGGACTTGAGTGCTGATGCGGAGTCAGGCTTAGGTGCCGACACGGAGTCGGGCTTCCGATGCCGACGCGGAGTCGGGCTTGGGTGCTAATGCAGAGTCGGGCTTCGGTGCCGATGCGGAGTTGGGCTTGGAGTGCCAACGAGGAGTCAGGCTTGGAGTGCCGACGCGGAGTCGGGCTTAGGTGCCGATGCAGAGTCGGGCTTCCTATACCGATGCGGAGTCAGGCTTAGGTGCCGATGCGGAGTCGGGCTTCCGGTGCCGACGCTGCATCGGGCTTGAGTGCCGACACAGAGTCGGGCTTGGGTGCTGACGCGGAGTCAGGCTTCGGTGCCGATGTGGAGTCAGGCTTGGAGTGCTGACGCAGAGTCGGGCTTGGAGTGCCGATGCGGAGTCGGGCTTCGGTACCGATGCGGAGTCGGGCTTGAGTGCCGACGCGGAGTCGGGCTTAGGTGCCGATGCAGAGTCAAGCTTTCGGTGCCGACGCTGAGTCGGGCTTGAGTGCCGATGCGGAGTTGGGCTTAGGTGCCGATGCGGAGTTGGGTTTCCGATACCGATGCGGAGGCAGGCTTGGGTGCCGACGCAGAGTCGGGCTTGCAGTGCCGACGTGGAGTCGGGCTTGAGTGCCGACGCAGAGTCGGGCTTCGGTGCCGACGCGGAGTCGGGCTTCCAGTGCCGAGGGGAGACTCGGGCTTGTATGCCGACGCGAAGTTGGGCTTGGATGCCGACGTGGAGTCGAGCTTGGATGCCGACACGGAGTCGGGCTTGCCGATGCAGAGTCGGGCTTTCCTGCGTGACATTTTTAAGTATCAATGAAAGAAATAATCTTAAGTGCAGCATACTTAACTTTTGCGGCACCCTTGCTTTGCGGACTTCAGCGCTTCCGCCCTCTGGTGGTCTGCCCTTCAGAGAATCAAGTTGGTTGGAGTGGGGGTACCACTGCCCTTACTTGTGCCTTCCTCTGTATCGCCGTCCGTAGGAGAGAAGGCTACTTTGGCAGCTAGTGATGGCTCTCTGAGATTTAAGTCGTTGATGAGCTTGACGATGGTGGACCTCTTGCTGAGGAGATTCTCGGCAGGATGAAGGACGGCTGGCCTGAATAGTGGCCAAAGAGCGAGTAGAAACTTTTGCTCAGCTCATTGATGGTGCCCCCCAGCGCAACTGGTGAAAGCTTCCAGGATTCTTGTCACCACCATCTTCACGATCCACCATTTGATAAAAAGGGATGGGGATCTGCAAACCAGCATTGCTGACCTTCCCCTACCTGGCGCGCCAATCTGTTGCTGCCAAATCACTTGTGATGAGTGTTGAGTGAACTGAGGTCTCCATGGTTCTTCAAGAACACGAAGAGGTCGCCTTCTTCCTCTGAAAGCCTGCAAAAAATCCCGGGCCGATAGCTCCGGCGGGAATCCTTCGATGCTCAAGTCAGTGGTCTGTAGAACAGGAGTTTTATAATCAAGTAACATGTCAGAGAGAGAGAGATCTTCCCTTAATGCAGAGTTGGATATGTCGCTTAGCCTCCTATTTCGCTCTCTGGAGTAGTGGTGGTCGCTTCTGTGGTGATCGGCAGCAAGGCACTATCCGATCAGAGTAGTGGTGGTCGCTACTGTGGCGATCTGCTCAAGAATAGGTAGGTTGACACTCGGGCAAGGCCGCGCAGCAAGCCATCCAACCTCCGTGGAGCAGAGTACGACACCTTTGCTTCAAGCAGCAGATTGGCCCAGTGGTAAGGCTCCGCCTCCAACTTAAGAGCAGAAGGAGGGGTAGATGTAGGGCTTCGTTTGGAAGGAGATATGGTCATCCTTGGGATTGATCTCCGTTTTCCTCGGCATGCTCTTTGGATCTTCCGATTGCAATAGATGGATGCCAATTCCATACTTGAACAACCATGCACCATCGAAGTCGAAGGATCCAGGCCTTCGGATGGGGACAAAGCCAAGAACATTCTGGTAGAAATCAAGCAAAGCCTCCACTCATCTCAAGCAGTGCTCGGATTGCTAGCTTCACCGTCTCCCACCCAGAAGTCTCCTTGTAATTCTTCTCCAAGAGCTCCCTCATGGAGTTAGAGTTCCTCCCAGTGGCATTTGCTTTCCAGGACGAAAAGGTCCCCGAGGGATCCGTCATGTAGAGCGCAGGCACCCCTGTGTAGGGATCGAAGCCGATGATAAGGGTCGAGAGGCCGAAGGGCCTTACGCCGCTGCTCTGGGTGTACTTTTGCTGGAGCCCTACGATGTAGTGGGTAATGTAATCGACGGTGACGGGGTCCTCCACCGCGAGGCGGTGGCTCTGGCATTCGATGCAGGCCCGGTTGATGAGGATCCGAGCGTCGGCCTTGAGCCCGGCATAGGCCCACCCGATGTGGTTGTCCAGGCTCACGATCTTCCTCACCGTTCTGGAGTCTTGGAGCTTGGGGGTAGCCTTCTTCTTGATGCCGAGGACGATGGTGTCGGTGCCGTGGACGCCGACGGCTGCGTTGCCCTTGCGGATGGCCTCGAGTTCGTACTCCACCTGGAAAAGGTGGCCGTTGGGGGAGAAGACGGTGATGGCTCGATCGTATCGGGCCATAGCGATGGTGACTTCTTCTCTTTTTTCTCCGCTCGGGTTCTTCGGCCAAAGAGAATTCTTTAGTTCGGCCTTAGTGTGCTTCGATTTTGGCTGAGAGCGACAATGGACTGAGGAAGCGAGATTTGGCGTTTGCTTGGGAAGGAAGGTAGCAAGGGGTTAATATTAATGGAAAGGAGCGAGGAGGAATCCAGGAGAGAAGAAAGAAGGAGGGTCCTTTTCTTCTCTGTTATCAGGTATCGTCCTTTGAGGGCAGCTCTTTTTTGAGTGGAAAAGCTGGATGGTGTTGCCCCCAAATGGGAAACAGGGGGAGAGAATCTATCAATCAAAGGTCCGGGTGATTCACGAGCATTTTAGCGGCTAAAGGAACGGAGCTCTCTTCCCCAGAGGCGATGCTTTTTTCTTTTTTAAAGAGAAGAGAAAGCGAGGGCTTGACGGATACACGCTAGGAGTCAGGAGGAGTCGCAGTCGGAGTCTAAAAGGCCGCTAAGATCCAAACGTCCCGTTCAACAGAACGACGAACTGGATATCGCGTTTTATTCTCTAATTTGAGAAGGCCGTTCCAGAACAAACTGCCGCTGCTCATGGGCCTGTTAATTGGCCCCATCAGATGCCCCCATACTTTTTGAGCTTGGTTAATGCAGGATATACATGCTCAAGAAGTGTAGAATTTTAGTAAATTACCTGCCACTCAGAAGTATCGTATGTTAAGTTTGGGGGGGGAGGGAAAGCTCGTCAACTAACCGGCGAGGCAAAAATAAGACTGACGGAGCTGCACTAATGTCGTTGGGGTTTGAGAGGTAGAGCCACTAGGGCTGAGGCCGAGGCCGTATGAAGTCGAAGGGGGCAACAGAGTGCCGACTGGAGCCAAGGCCAATTGGGACTGAGGCCGAGTGGGGCCGACCGGAGGTGCCGCGGCGAAGCGGGACGGAATGATGTCGGGGAAGGGCCGACTTCTTTCTCTCTTTGCGGTGTCTTGTGTAGATATCTTCATGCTTCCCTTGACTTGCAGCCAATAGTCCTCTTCCGATGGGAGTTGGCTTCTCCCGGCCGATTGGCCGTTGGTCGCTGATACAGAGTTGAAGCCACTGAGGCTAAGTTGAGGCTGTCGAGAGCCTTTTGAACCCCGAAGGATGACTCGAGAGTCGCTGGGATGGAACCATGCTCGGGAGCCTTTAGCCCTGGAGGGTGACGTGAGAGTTGAGCATCGTCAGATTCCTTTTAACCCCGGAGGGTGACCTGAGGGTGCTTGTACCATGCTCAGGTGCCTTTTAACCCCGGAGGGTGACCTGAGGGTGCTTGGACCAGGCTCAGGTGCCTTTTAACCCCGGAGGGTAACCTAAGAGTTGAGAGTCGTCAGGTTCCTTTTAACCCCGGAGGGTGACTTGAGGGTGCTTGGACCAGGCTCAGGTGCCTTTTAACCCCGGAGGGTGACCTGAGAGTTGAGAGTCGTCAGGTGCCTTTTAACCCCGGAGGGTGACCTGAGGGTGCTTGGAGCAGGCTCAGGTGCCTTTTAACCCCGGAGGGTGACCTGAGAGCTGAGAGTCGTCAGGTTCCTTTTAACCCCAGAGGGAGACCTGAGGGTGCTTGGACCATGCTCAGGTGCCTTTTAACCCTGGAGGGTGACCTGAGGGTGCTTGGACCATGCTCAGGTGCCTTTTAACCCCGGAGGGTGACCTGAGGGTGCTTTTGTAGGGAGAAATAGTCTCTGATGCATGCATATTTTTAAAAATTGATAACTATTATCATTGCAGAAATTAAAAGATTACATATTAATCTTTCTAATATGCATCAAGATCATATCTTTGCCTATATATTCAGGGTCGTTTGATCTAAAATATGCATATAAAAACATCAAGATCATATCTTGATCTTCAAGATGACTAGTCACACTATTATCTTGAAGCCTGCCTTAAGAACTAGGGATCAAATCACTTACCTTAAGAACAGTAGGTAAATCCTTATTGCTCTGCAGCCGTTCAATCGTCCGGCCTCTAGTATCATCCACGCGAAGCCCCGAATGATCAGATTTCTGGAAGTGCTAGATCACGAAAAAATAGCTTTGCTGATCTTGAATCCTCTCACTTGAATCTTCCTCCAAGATCCACCAGGCTTTCGCTAACACCAGAATCATCAGGATTTTCTATTCTAACATTTTAAAATTATAATCCACGACAATTTAGAATTACAATTCATGACAAATCGTGTATTGTTGTTCTAATTTTTATTCTGTGTTCTCTGGTGAGGGAATGCCCTCTATTTATAGTCTAGATTTAGCCTTGACATTTAATTCTGACATTTAAGAATCCGTCGTTTGGCAAAAGCGAAGAGACGCCGAAGGCGCGGCGCTTGGTTTAATTCCGATGTTCGGAGAAAACCAAGGAGTCGCGGCGTTTGGTTTAGTTCCATCGTTCGGAGAAAACCAAAGAGACGAGGGATAAATCCGACGTTCGGTAAATAAATATCATGCATTAAATTCTATCTCATGAGATGAGATTTTAGCCATCTCATCATATGAGATCCATATTCGCGAGGTTTGGGTTCTGATCTGAATTTATTTGACTTAACCCACATAGATCATGGTCCAAGCCCAAATCAAATTTGGCTAGTCCTGAATCTATTTAAATTCAAATCAAGTCTAATTTCAAATCAATATTGAAATTGACTTGTCCTTCTAATAAACTTAAACCAAATTGAATCTTATTCAATTGTCCTTAACCTAATTGAGATAATTTGATCAATCAAATTGATTAATTAAATCATATACGATTCTCAATCGTTGATCAGCAAATAGATCATCCTAGGAAACTTCTATGCGTGTGACTCTCTAGGTTCGAACCTAAGCCGGTAGCATAGAAACAACTTTCTATACTAATCGATGTGCCCATCTAGCAATGGAACCCAACGTTCGGATAGGTCGAAGAGTTGCCAAGCAAACTCCAAGAACCCTAAGAAATAGTTACCGTATAATTCATCCTCTTGACCACAAATGCTAAGGATGGCTTAAGAGCCTGTCAACTCTAAATAGCAAATCCATAAAGTGATTTCAACTTTAGTGATCATGTGACTTTCACATGAAGTGCCTTGGCCAAGGTCTTGCTAAATTGAAATACAAGCATTTCTCCTTTTAATGGGATAGGTCAAATTCCATCTTGATCCACAACTGACTACCACAAGTACTTGACTGCACCCAGTAACCTTTCGTAGCTGGATTAGAAATCCAGGTGGTCCGGCACCTAAGTACAATGAGTTGCTTGTAAGCCATTGGTTGTGATCTTCAGGTCTGAAGGATACTTATACCTATATCTTCTCGGATTAACTCTTGACAGTAGAGTATCCGAAAATGAGTCACGTTCGGTGAAATGTACTCCTACACTTTTACCTGTATGTCATACCAGTGTCTCTACACTCCTTGGTTAAGAGGATAACCAATAAATATGATATACAACGTCCTATAATTGATAGTACTATGGCCCTGTCATAGTATATCATTTGGTCGCGAACTCTTTTAAGGACCTTCTAAGATAAATCCTCCTTTATTGTGAGGAAGATTCTAAGGGCTTCATTACTTTCAGGAGTATTAAGAAGATGTTCTTGTAATGAATAAACTACCAAATAACTTTTATTAATATATCAATTTATATACAATTTACATCAGCACAATCATCAAATGATTAGCTTTAGGATACAATTCCCAATAGCTTGGACCAGGCTCAGGTGCCTTTTAACCCCGAAGGGTGACCTGAGGATGCTTGGACCATGCTCAGGTGCCTTTTAACCCCGGAGGGTGACCTGAGAGTGCTTGGACCAGGCTCAGGTGCCTTTTAACCTCGAAGGGTGACCTGAGAGTTGAGAGTCGTCAGGTGCCTTTTTCTTTGTGCCAACGATCTTTGCTGTCTGTGTTGGAGTTAGTCTTTGGGCTTTGGTGCCGAGCTGGCCTCGGGCTTTGGTGCCGACACGAGTCGAGCTTAGGTGCCGAGCTGGGCTCGGGCTTCGATGCTGAGCTGGCCTCGGGCTTTTGGTGCTGAGTTGGCCTCGGGCTTCGATGCCGACTGGAGTCGGGCTTAGGTGCTGAGGGGAGTCTCGAGCTTGAAGTGCCGATGCGGAGCCGGGCTTCCGGCGCCGACGCTGATTCAGGCTTAGGTGCCGAGGGGAGTCGGGCTTCCAGCGTCGATGCTGATTCGGGCTTAGGTGCCGAGCGGAGTCGGGCTTGAGTGCCGACGCAGAATCGGGCTTAGGTGCCGATGCGGAGTCAGGCTTCCAGTGCCGACACTGAGTCAGGCTAAGTGCCAATGCGGAGTCGATCTTCAAGTGCCGATGCGGAGTTGGGCTTCCGAGGCCTACGTGGAGTCGGGCTTCCAGTGCCGACGCTGAGTCGGTCTTCAAGTTCCAACGCGGAGTCGGGCTTCAAGTGCCGATGCGGAGTCGGGCTTCCGAGGCCGACGCAGAGTCGGGCTTCCGATGCCGACGTTGAGTCGGGCTATGTGCTGATGTGGAGTTGGTCTTCAAGTTGCCGACTCGGAGTCGGTCTTCAAGTTGTCGATGCGAAGTTGGTCTTCAAGTGCCGACACTGAGTCAGGCTTGTGGTGCCGACGCTGAGTTGGGCTTCCGATGCCGACGCTGAGTCGGGCTTCCAGTGCCGACGTGGGTCGGGCTAAGTGCCAATGCGGAGTCGGGCTTCCAATGTCGACGCTGAGTCGGGCTTAGGTGCCGAGAGAGGCTCGGGCGTGGAGTGCCGACCCGGAGTCGGTCTTCAAGAGCCGACGCGAAGTCGGTCTTCAAGTGCCGATGCGAAGTCGAGCTTCCGGTGCCGACACTGAGTCGGGCTTCTAGTGCCGATGCTGAGTTGGGCTTGAGTGCCGACGCGGAGTTGGGCTTTCGATGCTGATGTGGAGTCGGGCTTGGTTGCTGACGCAGAGTCGGGCTTCGGTGCCGACGCGGAGTCAGGCTTGGAGTGCTAACGCGGAGTCGGGCTTAGGTGCCAACGTGGAGTCGGGCTTCCAGTGCCGACGCTGAGTCGGGCTTGAGTGCCGAGGTGGAGTCGGGCTTAGGTGCCGATGTGGAGTCGGGCTTCCGATGCCGACGCGGAATCGGGCTTGGAGTGCCGACGCAGAGTCTGAGTTGGGCTTGAGTGCCGACGTGGAGTCGGGCTTAGGTGCCGACGTGGAGTCGGGCTTCCGATGCCGATGTGGAGTCGGGCTTGGGTGCCGACGCAGATTCGGTCTTGGAGTGCCGACGCAGAGTTGGACTTCGGTGCCGACGCGGAGTCGGGCTTGGAGTGCCGATGCAGAGTCAGGCTTAGGTGCCGACGCAGAGTCGGGCTTGAGTGCCGATGCGGAGTCGGGCTTAGGTGCCAACGCGGAGTCGGGCTTCCGATGCCGACGCAGAGTCGGGCTTGGAGTGCCGACACAGAGTCGGGCTTCAGGTGCCGATGCAGAGTCGGGCTTCCAGTGCCGATGCTGAGTCGGGCTTGGGTGCCGATGCGGAGTCGGGCTTGAGTGCCGACGAGGAGTCGGGCTTAGGTGCCGACGCGGAGTCGGGCTTTCGATGCCGATGTGAAGTAGGGTTTGGGTGACGACGCGGAGTCGGGCTTCGGTGCCGACGCGGAGTCGGGCTTTCGGTGCCAAGGGGAGACTCGGGCTTGGATGCCGACGTGGAGTCGAGCTTGGATGCCGACGTGGAGTCGAGCTTGGATGCCGACGTGGAGTCGGGCTTGGATGCCGATGCGGAGTCGGGCTTCCCTGTGTGACATTTTTAAGTATCAATGAAAGAAATAATCTTAAGTGCAGCGTACTTAACTCTTGCGGCACCCTTGCTTTGCGGACTTCAGCGCTTCCGCCCTTTGGTGGTCTGCCCTCTAGAGAGTCAAGTTGGTTGGAGTGGGGGTACCACTGCCCTTACTTGGGCCTTCCTCTGCATCGCCGTTCGTAGGAGAGAAGGCTGCTTCGGCAGCGAGTGATGGCTCTCTGAGATTTAAGTCGTTGATGAGCTTGACGATGGTTGACCTCTTGCTGAGGAGATTCTTGGCAGGATGAAGGATGGCTGGCCTGAATAGTGGCCAAAGAGCGAGTGGAAACTTTTGCTCAGCTCATTGATCGTGCCCCCCAGCGCAGCTGGTGAAAGCTTCCAGGATTCTTGTCACCACCATGTTCACGATCCATCATTTTGATAAAAAGGGATGAGGATCTGCAAACCAGCATTGCTGACCGCCCCCCTACCTGGTGCGCCAATCTGTTGCTGCCAAATCACTTGTGATGAGCGTTGGGTGAACTGAGGTCTCCATGGACCTTCAAGAACACGAAGAGGTCGCCTTCTTCCTCTGAAAGCCTGCAAAAAATCCCGGGCCGGTAGCTCCGACGGGGACCCTCCGACGCTGAAGTCAGTGGTCTGTAGAATAGGAGTTTTGTAATCAAGTAACGTGTCAGAGAGAGAGAGAGAGATCTTCCCTTCATGCAGAGTTGGATATGTCGCGTAGCCTCCTATTTGCTCTCCGGAGTAGTGGTGGTCGCTTCTGTGGTGATCGGCAGCAAGGCGCTGTCCGATCAGAGTAGTGGTGGTCACTACTGTGGCGATCCAGCCAAGAATAGGTAGGTTGACACTCGAGCAAGGCTGCGCAGCAAGCCATCCAACCTCCATGGAGCAGAGTACGACACCTTTTCTTCAAGCAGTGGATCGGCCCAGTGGTAGGGCTCCGCCTCCAACCCAAGAGCAGGAGGGGTAGATGCAGGGCTTTGTTTGGAAGGAGATATGGTCATCCTTGGGATTGATCTCCGTTTTCCTCGGCATACTCTCTGGATCTTCCGATTGCAATAGATGGATGCCAATTCCATACTTGAACAGCCATGCGCCATCGAAGTCGAAGGATCCAGGCCTTCGGATGGGGACGAAGCCAAGAACATTCTGGTAGAAATCAAGCGAAGCCTCCACTCATCTCAAGCAGTGCTCGGATTGCCAGCTTCACCGTCTCCCGCCCAGAAGTCTCCTTGTAATTCTTCTCCAAGAGCTCCCTCATGGAGTTAGAGTTCCTCCCAATGGCATTGGCTTTCCAAGATGAAAAGGTCCCCGAGGGATCCGTCTGGTAGAGCGCAGGCACCCCTGTATAGGGATCGAAGCCGATGATGAGGGTCGAGAGGCCGAAGGGCCTTACACTGCCGCTCTGGGTGTACTTCTGCTAGAGCCCTGCGATGTAGCGGGTAATGTAATCGACGGTGACGGGTCCTCCACCGTGAGGCGATGGCTCTGGCATTCGATGCAGGCCTGGTTGATGAGGATCCGAGCACCGGCCTTGAGCCCGGCGCAGGCCCACCCGATGTGGTTGTCCAGGCTCATGATCTTCCTCACCATTCTGAAGTCTTGGAGCTTGGTGGTGGCCTTCTTCTCGACGCCGAGGACGATGGTGTAGGTGCCACGGACGCCGACGGCTGCGTTGCCCTTGCGGACGGCCTTGAGGGCGTACTCCACCTGGAAAAGGTGGCCGTCGGGGGAGAAGACGGTGATGGCTCGGTCGTATCGGGCCATAGCGATGGCGACTTCTTCTCTTTTTCTCCGCTCGAGTTCTTCGGCCAAAGAGAATTCTTTAGTTTGGCCTTAGTGTGCTTCGATTTTGGCTGAGAGCAGCAATGGACTGAGGAAGCGAGACTTGGCGTTTGCTTGGGAAGGAAGGTAGCAAGGGGTTAATATTAATGGAAAGGAGCGAGGAGGAATCCAAGAGAGAAGAAAGAAGAGAGGGTCCTTTTCTTCTCTGTTATCAGGTATCATCCTTTGAGGGCAGCTCTTTTTTGAGCGGAAAAGCTGGATGGTGTTGCCCCCAAATGGGAAATGGGGGGAGAGAATCTATCAATCAAAGGTCCGGATGATTCATGAGCGTTTTAGCGGCTAAAGGGACGGAGCTCTCTTCCCCAGAGGCAATGCTTTTTTCTTTTTTAAAGAGAAGAGAAAGCGAGGGCTTGACGGATACATGCTAGGAGTCAGGTGGAGTCGTCGTCAGAGTCGGAAAGGCCGCTAAGATCCAAACGTCCCATTCAACAGAACGATGAACCGAATATCGCGTTTTATTCTCTAATTTGAGAAGGCCGTTCCAGAATAAACTGCCGCTCATGGGCCTGTTAAATGACCCCATCACCACCGTCTCAAGAAAGTGATCTAATTAGACGCACAAACTACAAAACTTAAAACCTAGAAAGGTTTCATTTTTCAATGGTAAACTTATCTATCATGTATTAGTGTGAGATAGATTGGGTTTGAGATGGATAAAACTTGTTTATCTTTAACCTTTGGGAAGTATTTCGTCTTAGTTTAATGGTGAATGAAGAGAATCTCGGCTCGGATAATAAACTATATCACCAACTTTACTTTGAAGTCTACTTTTATAACAATATATTTGTTATTGTAAATAGATCTAGCGGAAATAAGTAAGCCAGAAACAAATGCCAAACATCATTTACCTAGAAATTAGAAAAGTTTATATTGCTATTGCAACATATAGTGACCGGTTTTTAAGAGACCTATGGTAATCCTATGTCTTCATGTTTTTCACTTCTTAGCATCTTCCATTGCTCAATAATAACCATGCACTGTAATAACCCGTCGCCTTTTAATGGTCCTTATTTTATTAACTAGCGTTTCTCCAATTAAGAAGTGATAATAGCCCCCCTTTAATATTTGAACGCTTGCTTGATGGGAGCATGCGGTGAAGGAATTGAGTATAAAAAGGGACCCTTCCTAAAGTTTTCAACATGGTTATCGAAAGAAAAACCTAATAAGCGGAGGAATTGGCATTGAGTCCCTGATCAAGAGCACATCCTGAGGGCATACACCATCAGAATGCGATGGCTCGTTGATTAGAAGAACTCAATCAAGATCCATCGCGAGGAGGAGGAAGATCAATCAAGATCCATCGAAGGAGGAAGTTCAAGATCCCTAAAGAAAGGAAGATCAAGATCCCGTGCAGCTGATTCAAGGAAGATCAAATTCCTTACCCTCATCGGATAGACCATTAATAATAATGGCTGGAGGTAATTATCGATCATAATAATATATTGATATCGTGATCAATATGTTTAAATTAAGTCTTACATTTGGTATCAGAGCTTGGTTAAAACCTCTGCCTTATTTTGTGAGGATTTCTATCCAAGTTTCTCTTTTCAAGCAATTTATGCCGCGTGTTTTCCGTTTTCAGTTTTTTGGATCTCAGGTTTCGATCAGTTCTGATCTTTGTTCACGGAATTGACAGAAACCATTAAACCTATTTCAGATTCCAATTTTTGCGGAAACAAAACGTGGCCTCTTTCTTTTCTATTAAAGATTTCCTTCTGGCATTAAAGGTTTCCTGGATTTTTTTTGGTATTAAAGAGATAGCATTAAAGAAAGAAAAAGAAAAGAAACGTAGCATTAAAGAAAGGAAAAACTAAAGAAAAGAAATGCAGCGGAAACATAGCTTCCATAACCATATGCGGTGACATATTAAAAAAGAGAGAAAACTTTCGGTTTTCGCTTTTCCGCTTATGGTCTTTCCGTTCTCTCATGGGATTTAAAATCTGGATTGGTTGAATTTTAAATACATTTATTATCTATTTAATGTTTTATTAAATCATGTAACATGATTTATTTTCATCATTTGTTTCTTGAGTTTAAATTTTTGTATTAAAATACGCCTCCTGAGTCTTTATGCCTACGGTGTTTTGCATAGACTGGCCCAAGGGAATAATGAGCTACGGCCGGACGTGTTTTAATTAACAAAAATTTTTCTTAAGATGATAATTTCAAAATTCATTAAATAGATAATTAAAATGTTGTCTTCTGTTCTGCGTACTAGATTTATTCTATGCATGAATTTGGTGGTAGTGTGAAAATCACAGTGCAAATCCTTTCAAGGTCTATTGGTCAGTTGGTGTCTAGAAAGGTAAAGAGATTGTGGTTACTTAATTGGTTCCGTTGACTGACCTAAGGAAAGCAACGGGGGGACCCCCACTTCTCTTTCACTGGCCTAGCCAATTTGACTAACTCAGATCTTGATTTGGAAATGTTATGTTGATTAAGATCACTACCTAATAATCATGCTGAATTGGTTAATCTATATGCATATAATGTCATGTGATCAATATGATGTTGATTAATTGAGGAGTAGCCACAGCATCTTTGATTAATCAAAATTATATATTGAGTTGCAAAGATCACATAAGGTTAGATGACATTAATTGTGACTAATTATATTAATGTAATGAATCTTATCCCACAGGAATTTTTGTTGCACTAATATAATTAATTAGAATGCGATAACAAATTATTTTCTTAATTACCCACAGGAATTAAGAAAGGAATATAATTTGTTAGTCACATCATTAAGCTAATGAGTCTATTTGAGTATAATAACTTAGCCCACAGGTAGTTATGGTATGTTATTGATTCATGTTATTACATGTTTACATTGGTAAAACATGACATCAAGTTATATGCCTCAAATTCAATTACATGAACATGATTTTATTTTTATGCAGCTATTTTGCCTGTTAATATTTCTGATATGAAATGTGACATTCCCGATTTAAGTGGTGATAATTATAAATTATGGAAGGAGAGAATTCTTCTTCAATTAGGGTGCATGGATATTGACTATGCTATCAGGAAGGATGAACCACATTCAGTTACATCTACTAGCACTCAGGCTGAGATTGCTGCGTATGAACGATGGGAACGGTCCAATCGCCTCAGTATGATGTTCATACGTACTAAAATTTCTACTAGTATACGTGGTTCAATTCCTGAGTGCAAAAATGTCAAGAAACTTTTGAAGGCTATTGATGCACAATTTGAGTCTTCAGATAAGGCAATGGCTAGCACCATAATGACAAAATTATCATCAATGAAGCTCACTACGGTTGGAGGTGTGCGTGAGCACATCATGAAGATGAGGGACATTGCGGCTCAGTTGAAATCCCTAGAGGTTGAGATGTCAGAATCTTTCTTGGTGCACTTTATTTTGAGCTCACTCCCACAGCAATATAGTCCCTTCAAAATCTCTTACAATACACATAAGGACAAATGGTCAATTAATGAACTTCTGACCATGTGTGTTCAAGAGGAAGGGAGGCTGATTTTAGAAATGGGAGAAAGTGCACATTTAGTCACTCAGAGAAAGACTAAAGCTCCCAAAGCCAAGCAAAGGAAAGGGTAAAGTATCCATCCATACAGAAGACAAGAAGGAGTCCAAGTGCTTTTTTTGCAAGAAGAAAGGGCATATAAAGAAAGATTGTCTCAAATTCAAAGCTTGGCTTGACAAGAAAGGTACTCTAACCTCATTCGTATGTCATGAATCTAATTTGGTTAATGTCATAACACATGGTGGATTGACTCTGGTTCTTCAATCCATGTTACAAATCCTTGCAGGGTTTTCAAGACCTGCGGAAACCAGTGGGAAGTGAATGCTGCATCTATTCAGGAAACAAGATGTTCACATGTGGAAGCCATTGGAACTTGCAAACTTGTTTTAGATAGTGGTTTTATTTTGGATTTGGAAAAGACATTTTATATTCCTGGTTTTGCTAGGAATTTGATTTCTGTTCAAGACTTGTACCAGTGGATATTCCTTTAAATTTTAATAAAAGCTCTTTGATTTATTATGGATCTGAGATTATTGGAATGGTACATTGTCTGATGGTCTTTTTCGTCTTAATTTAAAAAATAATACCACTATTCTGATGCATGCATGTATGAAAAGATGTGTCGTAAATGAGAATTCGTCTAATTTGTGGCATAGGAGATTAGGTCATATCTCCATTGATAGAATCAAAAGGTTGGTAAAAGATGGAGTACTTGATACTCTTGATTGGACTGATTTTGACACTTGTGTAGACTGCATAAAGGGAAAGCAGACTAACAAGTCAAAGAAAGGTGCAAGAGGAGTTCGAAAATACTGGAGATCATACAGGATATTTGTAGCCCTGATATGGATTCGTATGGTAGAGATATTCATCTCATTTATTGATGATTATTCACGATTACATGTATCTCTACTTATTGAAATAAAACGAGCATTGATGCTTTCAAGGTTTTAAGGCAGAAGTAGAGAAACAATGTGACAAACGAATCAAAATCGTAGATCTGATAGGGTGGAGAATACTATGGTAGATACACTGAGAATGGACAAGCACCGGTCCATTTGCTCGTTTTTTCAAGATTGTGGGATTGTTGCCAATACACCTTACCTGGTCTCCAGATCAAAATGGTGTAGCTGAAAGAAGAAACCGGATTAATGGACATGGTAAGGAGCATGATTGCAGCTCCAAACTTCCTAAATCCTTATGGACTGAAGCCCTTAAGACAGCGGTGTACATATTAAACGGGTTCCAACCAAGGCTGTCCAAAACGCCTTTGAGTTGTTTAAAGGTTGGAAACCGAGTTTGCGACATGTACGCGTTTGGGGTTGCCCAGCTGAGGTAAGGATTTATAATCCACATGAAAGGAAGTTGGACCCGAGGACCTTAAGTGCATATTTATTGGTTATGCCGAAAGATCCAAGGGATATAGATTTTATTGTCCTTCTCATAGCACTAGATTTGTGGAATCAAGAAATGCTAAATTTCTTGAAATGACTTGAATTAGTGGGAGCGATCATTTTCAAGACCTTGGTTTTTCTGGAAAGGTCATCAAGATTCCAATGCTCCACTTCAAGTGTGGGATTGTTGTTATTTATAGCACTCCTCAAACTCAATTAAGTTGAACAACCAGTCATTGAGATTCACAAGCTGATGGTAATCTAGAAGACCTGTTGTTCATCAACAATTGTTGATGCAAGATACTCCTCACAGGAGGTCATTGAGGCAACATTGAGGAGGTCTACTAGAATAAAGAGACCAGCAATTCCTAGTGATTATGTTGTGTATCTGCAAGAATGTGACTATAACATTGGAGCCGAAAATGATCCTGAAACGTTTTCACTGGCCATGAGTTCTAATGTATCTGACTTGTGGTACAAAGCCATGAAAGAAGAGATGGATTCTATGGCATCTAACGAGTCTGGGATCTTGTCAAGTTGCCTGATGGTGTAAAAGCCATTGGTTGTAGATGGGTCTTTAAAATAAAGAAAGACTCAGAAGGCAACATTGAGAGACATAAGGCTAGACTTGTTGCCAAAGGATTTACTCAGAGGGAAGGAATAGATTACACGGAGACCTTTTCTCCTGTATCTAAAAAGGACTCTCTCCGTGTAATCATGGCATTGGTGGCTCATTTTGATTTAGAGTTACACAAATGGATGTGAAACTGGCATTCCTCAATGGTGATCTAGAGGAAGAGGTTTACATGAAACAACCAGAAGGATTTTCCTCTAGTGATGGTGAGAATTTAGTTTGTAAGCTGAATAAGTCCATATATGGATTAAAGCAAGCCTCCCGTCAATGGTATTTAAAATTTCATGATGTTATTACTTCATTTGGCTTTGAAGAAACATCATGGATGTTGTATATACCAAAGGTCAGTGGGAGCAAGATTTGCTTTCTTGGTTATATGTGGATGACATTTTGCTTGCGACTAATAAAGGGTTGCTATATGAGGTGAAACAATTTCTCTCAAAGAACTTTGATATGAAGATATGGGTGAGGCATCTTATGTCATTGGCATAAAGATCCATAGAGAAAGATCTAGAGGCATTTTGGGCTTGTCTCAAGAAACCTATATCAACAAGGTTCTAGAAAGATTTCGCATGAAAGATTGTTCACCGAGTGTAGCACCCATTGTGAAAGGTGATAAGTTCAGCTTGAATCAGTGTCCCAAAAATGAGTTCGAACGCGAACAGATGAGAACATTCCATATGCTTCAGCTATTGGAAGCCTTATGTATGCTCAGGTTTGTACCAGGCCTGACATTGCATTTGCAGTTGGAATGCTTGGGAGATATCAGAGTAATCCAGGTGTTGACCACTGGCGGGCTGCAAAGAAGGTTATGAGATACCTTCAAGGAACCAAGGATTACATGCTCATGTATAGACGGACTGAGAAGTTGGAGATAGAGGGATATAGTGATGCAGACTTTGCTGGCTGCGTTGATTCACGTAAATCAACGTCAGGTTACGTGTTTATGTTAGCTGATGGAGCCATATCATGGAGGAGTGCAAAGCAGACTTTGACTGCTACTTCTACTATGGAAGCTGAGTTCGTTGCTTGTTTTGAGGCTACATCGCAAGGTGTATGGTTGAAGAGTTTCATCTCAGGGCTTAGAATTGTACTCTATTACTAGGCCCTTAAATTGTACTGTGACAATTCAGCTGCTGTATTTTATGGCTAAAACAATAAGAGTGGTAGTCGAAGTAAACATATCGACATTAAGTATTTAGCCATAAGAGAACGTGTTAAAGAAAAGAAAGTGGTCATAGAACACGTTAGCACTGAATTGATGATAGCTGATCCTCTGACTAAAGGCATGCCAATTAAGAATTTCAAGGATCATGTGATAAGAATGGGAGTTGTTCCATGATGTAATGTCATGGATAACAATTTGTTAAAGAAACTCTTATTCAATTTTATATTTCTCATTTAGGTGTACACGTTATATGACTTTTAAGAAATGACAAACTTTTCTTTTGGACTCTGAATAAACATATGGTTTATTCATTATGTTATGTTGTCACATTTGGAATAGTGGTAACAAATTGAATGCATTGTAATACATAGAAGATAATACTCAATTATAGAGGACCTATCGCTATGATTCATGTATTTAGTTTCTTGTTCAGTGTTGATAAATATACGGACCAAGTGGGAGAATGTAATAACCCGTCGCCTTTTAATGGTCCTTATTTTATTAACTAGCGTTTCTCCAATTAAGAAGTGATAACAACTCCCCCTTTAATATTTGAACGCTTGCTTGATGGGAGCATGCGGTGAAGGAATTGAGTATAAAAAGGGACCCTTCCTAAAGTTTTCAACATGGTTATCGAAAGGAAAACCTAATAAGCGGAGGCATTGGCATTGAGTCCCTGATCAAGAGCACATCCTGAGGGCATACACCATCAGAATGCGATGGCTCGTTGATTAGAAGAACTCAATCAAGATCCATCGCGAGGAGGAGGAAGATCAATCAAGATCCATCGAAGGAGAAAGTTCAAGATCCCTAAAGAAAGGAAGATCAATATCCCGTACAGCTGATTCAAGGAAGATCGAATTCCTTACCCTCATCGGATAGACCATTAATAATAATGGCTGGAGGTAATTATCGATCATAATAATATATTGATATCGTGATCAATATGTTTAAATTAAGTCTTACATGCACTTTATAAGAAGTTTGGCTTCTTTGCAAGCAAATTTGTGCAGTATTACAGCTATACTGTTTGGTTCCTCTCTCATATATAATTTGACATGGGATGATGCAGAATATTTCTATATAAGCCATAAATCTAAGAAGCAATGTATAGCGAACATGAGACATATAAAGGAAAAAAAGGATTAAAAATCAACAATGCAAAACAAATAAAAGAGAAGTCACTTGGAAAATTGATTATGTATTGCTGCAATTATAGTTTGTTGTATATTTATACCTTATAAATCACTATTTATACAAATTTACTCATTTCATCTTGATTTTTCAATAATACTTCTATTAGTTTCAATAAGTAGCCATATTTATATCACTATTTCACATTAATATCTTTGATAAATTTATGCAAAAATATAATCGTAAATTTATGGTATTTATCCCTTATAAATCACTATTTGTATGAATGCTTCTTATTTCATCTTGATTTTCAATACTACTTCTGTTAGTTTCAGTAAGTGGTCATTTTAATATCATTATTTTACATTAATATCTTTAATAAAATTATTCAAAACTATAATAATGAAAGCAGACGATCGAGAATCTTTAAGAACACAAAAAAGTATAAAATTATTTTGCTTATGAAATAATGACTTATTTACGTCCATATCCAAAATCTTTATAAAGAAAGTGCTTTTTTTTTTTTTTTAAAGTATCAAAAGATACCCATGCATGCATGTATATCTACTGGTTATAAAAAGAAAAAAAGATATATGTGCTTGCATGTGTATACACGGTGTTATATAATAATTTTTTTATTATTTTTAAATTATTTTTACAATCGCTAGACTTTTTTATGGCAATACCTTTATTGTTTTGAATATGAAGGTGAAAACGAAAGTGACAGGATTTCTAATCAAATTTTTGATATCTCCATTCATCAATCTGCATGCAGTATTTCACTGAAATTCCAGGGAAAAAAATATTAGATAAAAACAACAACACCCAACATATAGCTCTGATTTTTTTTATGTCAAAAACCTCTAGAAGTTAACTCATGAATTTTGGCCATTCCAAAATCTTTCTTTCAGCATATAAGCCACCATATCCTTCGACGGTGGCCCAGCTGTCCCCTTCGGATTTAGCATATCCAACTCGTCCAATGTGTACCCCCACGACAGCCCGAAAAAATACGTCTCCCTCCCGCCCATGAGCCCACCGTCCCTTTTCATTGTACTGACAATTACACCGGCACCATAAATGCTCTTTCTACTTTCTATAAGAGGCGAGCAGCCGATCGAGTACCCAACCCTTCCGATATCCCACCCCACACCCCCTTAAACCAAGCCATATAGTATCATTACCTCAGACCGATCGACCATGTCCTTCGACAGCCGCCGCCACTCCAAGGCCTACCGCCTCAGCTGGGGCCACGGCCGGGCCCTTCTCCGCTTCACCTCCGAGTCGTGGGTGCAAGACCTACATGGGCACCTCAACCCGGTGTACTTCCGCTTATCGGTTCAAGGCAGAGGCTGGATCAACACCGGCCCGGACGAGTACACCATTTCTGGATTAGGCCCTTTCATCACCGGAGCTGGATCGACAGCCTCCGGACTTCCTCGTTCCGGAGCACACCGCCTCGTGGCCGTCCATCTCGGCCTTTCTCTGCTCTCACCCCCACCTCCCCACCGAAGCCTATAGTATGCTTATGCACATAATAGGGGGAGAAGCGCACGACGCCGCGCGGATGGCGGCGTTTCTCGGCCACTGCCTGATGTGGATCACCGTGGAATTGATGGTCACGACCGACTACACCAATGGCGCGATCGGGGAGTGGGAGGAGTTAGCCACCGACGGGGAGGGGGATGGGGGGGACGAGGAGGAGGAGGACGAGGACGAGGACGAGGAGGATCAGGATGACGACGGGGATGATATGGAGGTGATGGGGAGACGGGGGTTGACGTTGGAGGAGATCGAACAGCATGTCATGGTGGCACGCTTCTCGGTGCCAGGGCCTGCGGAGGTTTGCGCGATTTGTCTCGAAGAGGTCAGCAGAGGGCTGATGGCCGGTTGGCTTCCATGTAGCCATATTTTTCACCCCTCCTGTATTACTGCATGGTTATCGAGGAAGGGGGTGTGCCCGCTATGCCGGTGCGTGGTACCGGCTAACTGATGTCTATGTGCGTTCTTTTTCCTTTTTTTTTTTAATACCTAAAAAAAAAGTGCATCATTTCCTTTTAATTTTCTTCTTTATTCGACACTGAACTTCTGCAACAATTCGCATGGCCATCATCAGTTGTTAGCAAACATACATATTGAAAATTTTTCTTATTTGTACTACTATTAATTATTATAATTTTATTTTTATAAATTTATTGAATGAATTTGGTTTGATAATATAAATCGGATGGTCTTATAAAAATTATGATTCATAGGGTTTGAGCATGAGTATACTTCTATTGGATGATGTGGTTGGTGTTTTGTATGGATCTAAAACCCAATAATAATCCATGATAAGAGGGCTTATTAGAATTTACTTTTAAATAGGCTAGATCCCCATCTTTTTCTCTTATATTTGTAATTTATTTTTTCATCGAAACATCACTTAAGAGAGGAGCAAGAAGAGATATATTTAGGTTTCTTTAGAACTTATGCAATGCTTTCATAATGACACAGATAAGTATAAAAATATTATTATTTCTATTTGGTATTCTGATTACACGTATGGGATTCTTAAATCCTAGCATGTGGTATCGGAGTAGGCATATGTGATTTATAACCCATGTTTTTCTATAATAATAATATGATTTCATACCTTATTTTGATGGTTATGGCTTCATATCTATTATTCATTGATCATATAGTAATATTTGTTGTGATCATATTTATAAATTAATTTTAATAAGTCCAAATTATATGGCCTAAAATCTTAATGATTTTTTAGCTTTTTAAATCATGAATGGGATTTTTTTCTATGTTAATATGGATTAAAGTTTTCTTTTTTTAATTAGGTTACCTAATCCTAGATTAAGTTTATTAAAAAAACTTAATTTTAACCTTTATGAATCAGAGGAAGAAGAAGATGTGGTTGGACCTATAGGTTTTGGAGCCCAAATCAGTTTTGGGCTCTTTTAGTAAATTGCCCATTTTGGTCCAAACAATGTTAAGCCAAGTCTTAACTTTGGGCTGGTTAGTAGTCAAAGGCTCTTTTGGGCTTGTCTTATAGGACTAAGATCTTATTTTTAACTTATTTATAAGAATGAGCCCAAATTAATTGCAACCCACAATTAAATCTAAGCATGTTGATTATAATAATAATTGTCATTGTATTTATTAATTTTATGTTTAATTTGTGGTTCAGTTATTATTGCTATTCAATTGATGATAATTTATGTCATATTCTAAAATTTATATTGGTTGTAAATTATATTTTGATTTTATGCAAGTTTAAAACATACAATGTATATTTTATTGCTTGATTTACAATACATTACGTGCTCTTATATTTAGAATATGTGCATAAAACATAAATGATGGTTAAATTTAAGACATTTAGTATGAATGTCGTTATTTTGTGATTTGAGTAAGTGCATACGATGAGCATACCTTATGATGAGTGATCATTTGCATACATTTAGTTACGTATGCATATTGTTGTGTATATATATTGAATATCTTATTTTTGGAAGAATTTTACAAGTTGATGTGGATGCTTGGTTGCCAAAGTGGCTTATCCATTGTAGCTTGTGAAATTTCTTTTCATATCAGCGTTGTGAGGTCCTAAGTTACAGTATATAATTGCCTGCCAAAAAGGAGGTTTGATCGCTGTCATTGATGGTCAAAAATAAAACCTACTTACTACTATAGCTAGTGATGAATCGGGATTGTATCTTCGAGGATCAAGAGCAATTATTTCATGAAAAGAAATAAAAAATTATTTATAGAGGATTATATTTAGAATAGTGGTTATTAAAATATAACAACTAATTAATTAAGCAAAAGAAGCAACCTAAGAATCCAAATCCACCATGCACACATGTTTTATCTTCTTTTCTTTATGTTGCAATAATAATAATTTTTACAAATCTAGGATTAGAATAATTTATCTTTTGTCAGGCACGGGCCGTATCAGAAGATCATAGCACATCTGCTTAGAGTATAAACTATCTAATTATTTATAAAATTAGAGGTCTAAACTACCATACTATGATCTATCTCTCTTAGGCACGTATCGTATCCTGAGATCACGGTATATCGATAGAAGATATAAGCTGCGTATGTCAGATCAAAACCTCAATCAGAAAAATAACTCAAAAGATATATGAATGAAGAGCACAATTTTTATCGCATAAAAATTAAAAACAAAAAAAAAGAATCTGGTTACATGCTTCATCATTATCACAAGTTGAAGGAATCTAGCAACACATTGCTGTCGCCAGCATTTCCTTCATAAATTTTTTTAGGCATAAATACAATG
The DNA here is from genome assembly GCA_900491605.1 of Calamus simplicifolius. Taxonomy (NCBI): domain Eukaryota; kingdom Viridiplantae; phylum Streptophyta; class Magnoliopsida; order Arecales; family Arecaceae; genus Calamus; species Calamus simplicifolius. Next base: position 263,677 of record UESW01004659.1, read on the forward strand.
ATCTAAATAAAAAAATAAAAAAAACTTTGAAGAAAACTTCTTTCCCTTGACTACTATCTGAGGTCCTCCTTTTATAGAGCTTGTTTAGGGTTTTCTCCTAGTCAAAATTGGAGTCAATCGGGTTCAAGATCATTTAGATATCTTAAGAAACCTCCTCAACAATTTGTTTTACATCATCTGCCTTAGTTTGCACCAAAAATCATGCAAAATCATCTCTTTCTTCCTTTTTGGACAAATAGAGTCCTGATTTGAATATCATCTGCAGACTCTAAAAATTGAGCTCTTTCCATCTATAGGCTTCTTTTTTGTAAACATCCATAAAAATATTAATTATTAATAAATTTAAAGTAATTAATATTTATTTTAATGGTTAAATTGAGATAATAAATAGACTTATCATACCTTCCAACTTAATCATTACTAGTCCCTTAGCAATGTAATTAAAATAAAATCATGTGTCACTAAGATTTTCTTTTACAAAATTAAGTCGAGGCTTAAGGTTGAAAGAAGCTAGCTAGTATCACTAATTAAGTATTAAATTTTTAAAGTAAATTTAATAGTCAGAAACTTTCTTAGAGTTCATCTATAGATTTAAAGTACTTATGTTTGTGATGGCTAACTTAGCATTTCAGTACTAGCTTGTAAGGAACAATGATATCTTTGCTTATCACTTACTTTGGTCAATTTTCTATACACTCTTCAATTAAGTATCTGACCTGAGATAGCTTTCACACTGTCTGATATATCTTTTTTATTATTTATTGTTTTATTTTTTTTAGCGATATCTTCACATTGCCCACTTTTTGACGTGAACAACAATGCTTACTTAGACGAAGGTGCCCAGTTACTCAATGTAAAACCAATGTTTAGACTTATATATATATATATATATATATATATATATATATATATATATATATATATATATATATATATATATATATATATATATATATAATCAGACAGGTAGCTCTTTTCTTAAATTCAAATATTATCCAATTGATCTTACAACTAATACCTAGTTTACCTCGTTAGTGTGCATATGCAATAAAGTGCTAATAGCCTTTAGATGACCTAAGTAGGCTGCTAAAAGTCTGATAGCTAGTCTACTCCTTGGCTCGCTACAGTAATTAGTTAATACTTTCTAACTCTATTATCTTTTCCTAATCGATTTTGCTCAAGAATTTCTTTCATGTCACATGATTTATAAAAAAATTTAAAATTTTTAAAAATTGCCAAGGTGTTTTTAAAATATTTTTTAAAAAGTTTTTCTTACCTCCAACTTAATTTTCATTTTTCTTAATGGAGTAAGAAAGAATAAAACAAGAAGAAATATCACCTAGATGAGATATGCCTCGTGTAATGTTAGGAGTGATCATGTAGAGCAGTCTCTTATTTTTAGAAAGAAGAATCACAAAAATAAAGGTTAGAACATAAAATTTTGGGTTGCCTTCCAAAAAGTGCTACGTTTAACGTCTTCAGCAAGACGTCATGGCTTACCTTGATTACCATTGTCAAGGAGTTTGATGATCTTTTTCCTTACTACTTCCTTCATGGTTGGTTTAAGTTTTCTTTGGGGGTCTCTTATAGGCTTGGTTTTGTTCCTTAAGTAAATCCTATGTTGAACGAGGGGCTAATCCTTTTTATGTTAGCCATGGTCCATCCTAATGCTTCTTTATTCTCATTTAATAGCTTTCCTTCTTGTGAGGAGTCTAGGTCGGTTGAAATAATTACAGGCAAAATTTCTGATGGACCTAGGTATGCATAGTTGAAACGCTTGGAAAGTGGTTTCAGTTCTAATTTGGGTGCTTCCTTTATTGATAATTTGAGCAATGGTTCAGGTACCTTCTCTAGTAGTTTAGTTGGAAGTTTTCATTTTGATTTTTCATCAATTATAGTAACCTCATTAATTTGCTTTCCATCTTGGTTTATGCAGATTTCTAGGTCAAACTCTTTGTCACTAAGGTCAATTGGATCATAAACAATATCCTAAAAGTAATTTGAGTTGCTCGTTTAATGTGTATTGGTAAGATTAAAAATATTAAGATCCATTGATATATTTCCAAAGAAAAGTTTCATTAATCTATTTCAGCAATTAATTAGGGCATTAGCTGTGGCAAAAAATGGTCTACCTAAAATCATTGGAATGTGGCTCTTTGGGTTTGTTACCGATTCAGTTTCTAAAATTATAAAGTCCACCGGATATATAAAGTTACCAACTTTGATCAATACATCCTCTACTATTCCCTTAGGTACTTTCAAGGAGCGATCTGCTAGTTGTAGGATCATTTCCATAGGCTTTAGTTCTTTCAATCCTAGTTGCTCATATACAAAGTATGACAATATATTAACACTTGCTCCTAAGTCTAATAAAGCCCTATTTATGAGGGTGTTCCCCATAATGCATGAAATAGTAGATGATACTGGATCTTTGTATTTTGCTGGCATATGGTTTGATAGATAAGAGCTCACATTGGCTACTAGAAAGGCTCTCTTGGAAACATTTGTGGTCTTCTTTTTAGTACATAGATCCTTAAGGAATTTGGCATAGGCTGGGACCTGTTGGATCATGTCCAGTAAGAGAATGTTCACTTTAACTTGCTTCAAGACCTCCAAAATCTTATCGAATTGGGTTGAATTTTAGTTGGGCTTAAGTCTATTTGAGAATAGTGCTACAATCCTGATGTTTGGTTTATCTCTTTCTGGCATGGGCTTAGTTGGTGGGTTGGGCATTACATCAGACTCTGATGCCTCAGGTATTTTTTTGGCTAACCCAACTTAATAAGTTGTTCAAGTGGTGGGGCTTCTAATTCTTCTTCTTCATATGTACCCATCTGGTTATCTATTTATTTTTTAGATCTTAATGTATGAATGACACTTAGTTGGTTAATCTGAGCTCCTCGGTTTGATCTATGGATGTTTAGGTTCTTAGGGTTAGATTCAGGTTGACTCGGTAGCTTATCTTGTTCTCTTTTACTTATGGTTGTGGCTAACTGATCTATCTGCATCTCCAAATGAGTTATGACCTTAGTATTAGTGGATAGCTGTTGCCTTGTGTTTTGCATAAAGTTATTTAGGATGGTGTTGGTGCTATTTATCATGGCATAGGTGTCAGCTTGAGATTTAATTAGGGTTTCCAGGGCCTTGTCTAGGGAACTATACCTCTTTTCATTCTCATTGATTGGTGGGTTATTTCCTATAAAATTGGGCCTTGGGTTAGGTTGGTTGAAGTTGGAACTACCTGCACTAGGACCTCGTGACCATGCAAAGTTTGGATGGTTTCTTCACTCTGGGTTGTAGGTTGGTGAATAAGGGTTATTGGTTGTTTTTTGATAGGTTGCATTCACCTGTGCACAACTATTTTAGTTTGGGTCATGAAGTTGGGGCACTCTTTTACTATATGTCTTGGCTCATTACATCCAGTGCAGATATGTCCAGCCACTTGGTTTATTTGATTTATCAGAGCCTGTCCCTTAAGTTTCAAGGCTTCTATCCTACGAATCAGAGATATCATCTTAGCCTTTTCAGCTATAGATGGAGAGCATTGGTGCATACCACCTCTTGATGGTGTGGGTTCAGATTCCTTAGTTTTCTTCCATTGTAGACTATTTTCTGCTAAATTTTCTAGAAACTACCAGGCTTTATTGGGTGGTTTTTGCATAAAGTTGCCCTGACACATTGACTCGAGCATAGTTCTGGGGTTTAGGTTTAGACCTTCATAGAAGGTTTGACATAACCTCCAAGTCTCTATCCCATGGTATGGACATTGGCTTAATACATTCTTCAATTGGTCTAGATACTTTCAGAAAGGCTCTCCCCCTAATTAATAAAATTGGGCAATTTCGTTTCTCAACTTAACTATTTTATGATGTGAAAAGAATTTTCTCAAGAATGCTTTAACAAAACCTTCTTGGATTAAGATTGATTGAGTAGGTAAACTACACAACTACTTTTTGGCATTTTCCTTAAGAGCAAAGTTAATTAGCCTAAGTTTTACAGCATCTTCTGAAAGTTCATGCATTCTCATAGTATCACATACTTCCTCAAATTCTCTAATAAAAATGTAAGCATCCTTAATTCCTATGAATTTAGGGAGCATGTTGATAATCTGAGGCTTAATCTCAAAACTGGCCGCATTTGTTTGGGGTTAGTTGATTGCATGATGGTTGGGAAGATCCAATTGGGTAGCAGTATTCTCGTAGGCTAAGGGGATATCCTAATTCATCCATAGTTACTTTTTCTTCGTCAAGGGTAGGGTCTAGATCTATCCTTACTAATCGATCGGACTCCCTTTTTAAAGTTGCAATTTTGAAAATTTTTTTATGTTATATAGAGAGAAGAGAAGAAGAGGGAAGAAAGAAAAAGAAGAAGTCTAAAGATGAGAACCTAAGGAATCCTAGATTTAGAGACGATAGAGAAGAGTGTCTTAATTAGGTTAAAGTTTCTGTTAGAAAAAAATAAGTTGTCAAGCACTGGAATCTCTATCCTAGGATTACCTATTATTTAGATAGCTCCTAACTGCCAAGGTTGCCTTTGAATCTTCGAAGTCAGATACTAACTAGGGGAGTCCTCATTGCTTTCTTTAGATACCAAATTAATTGGCCAGGTCAAATAACCGAACCAATTAAAGAATCATTTTCCTTCAGGGCTGCATCATCCTTGAACCCCTTTCCTAGATACTAATGAACTAGTTAACACTAAGCTAGTCTAACTCTCAGGGTCCCTTATCCTAGTGAGCTCAAAAGTCCTTAGGGGCCACCGTCTAATTAATTTTAAATTAATAGCTTAGGGTTATGCAGTATGCAGGATGATGGTTTGTGGGCTAAGGAAGGATGATGAAATCCTCACCTTATGCTATTAGGGGTTGTATTCTTAAAGTATTTTATGAAAATGCAATGCAATTCAAACAAGGTGTCTAAATAAGTTAGAAAGTTTTTAAATTTTATTATTTGTTTCCTTAAATTAATTATGTTTTATGGAAAGTGTGTTAGGCTTTTCTTTTAGGTTATTTAAGGCAAGTTAATTAAAAGAAAAAGTTAATTAGGTTAAAAGTAGATTTGTGACAAGAAGGAAAGTAATTTTTTTAATGTTAAAAAATATATGAAAATCTAATAATTAAGGTAACTCAAAAAAAAGCAATAAGCTAAAGAGGGTAATAACTATTCAATAAAATAGGATTTTTTTACTATTTTCTTTTATATAGATGCACAAATAATAATAAAATAATAAAAAAACATCAAAAATAAGAATAAAATTAAGAAAAAAAATTATGATATTTTTTAATTTTTTTTATGAACTGATTGTGCCTGGATACTAAATGATGCCAAAATTTGATCACTGTCATTGGCGGTCAAAAATAAAACATACTGACTAGTATAGCTAGTGATGAATCGGGATCGTATCCTCGAGGATCAAGGGCAATTATTTCATAAAAAGAAATAAAAAAAATTATTTGTAGAGGATTATATTTAGAATAGTGGTTATTAAAAGATAACAACTAATTAAGTAACAAAATTAAGACAATAAGAGAAGCCTAGGAATCCAAATCCACCATGCACATAGATTTTATCTTCTTTTCTTTATGTTGCAATAATAATAATTTTTGTAAATCTAGGATTAGAATAATTTATCTCTTGTCAGGCATAGGCCATATCAGAAGATCACAGCATGTCCGCTTAAAGTATAAACCATCTATTTATTTACAAAATTAGAGGTCTAAACTACTATACTACGATCTATCTCTCTTAAGCACGTAACATATCCTGAGATCATGGTATGTCGATAAAGGATATAGTCATGTATGTTAGATTAAAACCAAAAATAACTCAAAAGATATATGAAAGAAGAGCATGATTTTTATTGCATAGAAATTAAGAACAAAAAGAAAGATACAACCTGGTTACAGGCTTCATCATCATCCCAAGTTGAAGGAATCTAGCCATGCATTACTGCCGCCAGCATTTTCTTCATATTTTTTCTCTTCCAGGTCTAAATAAATGATCTAAATAAAAGAATAATGAAAATAACTTTGGAGAAAACTCCTTTCCCTTGAATGCTGCCTGAGGTTCTTCTTTTATAGAGCTTATTTAGGGCTTTCTTCTAGTCAAAGTTAAAGTCAATCAGGTTCAAGATTATTTAGATATAGTGAGAAAACTCTTTAACTGTCCGTTTTGCATCACTTGCCTTAGTTTGTATCAAAAATCATGCAAAATCATCTTTTTCTTCCTTTTTGGGCAAACAGAGTCCTGATTTGAGTGCCGTCTGCATCGTTGGACTTAAAAAATCGAGCTCTTTTCATCTATAGGCTTTTTTCTGCAAACATCCATAAAAAGTATCAATTCTTAATAAATTTAAAGTAATTAATATTTATTTTAATGATTAAATTGGGATAATAAATAGACTTATCAAGGTTATTATGCGTTGTAATTCTGAAAATAAATATATAGCATCTAATGTTAAAGTGTGTATTGGCTTAGAGGATCTATCATGAATTTTTTCTTAATGGCTAATGTATCTTGTGGTTGGCTTTATATGGAAAGATCTCATTAACATGTTACATTCTTTGCCCAAAGGGGAGTTTGTTATGATGCATAAGACTTTCAAGATGTATATAATCATTTATGTTGACACTATTTTACTAATTATTGCCTGCATTTTGGCATTTTATATTTTTATCTTAATTAAAATATATTACACTTTTGTCTTGAAAAGTCTACTTTTTCTTTTAACAATAACCATGCTACTATTGAAATTTTATCCATATAATTTCCAACCATCAATGCGATCGCATCCACTAATCAACATATACTCAGTGTAACTGTAGCCATACTATCCATCAATGTACCAGTATGCAATACATCAACAGGCAAGTCGCTCCTTTAGAACGTAATATGTTACTATAAAACATAAGGCATCACTAGGTGAGTCGTTCCTGCGCGAGTGTTATTAGACAATATTGTTGATACATACTGATAAACTGCATGCTAGTAATACATATCGAACAATCAAACTTAACAATATTTCTCATGCTTAGACTAGTTTACATACTAGTATCCAACGTAATAAATTCAGCAATATCACCTACTATAACTTTGTTCTACGTTATCCTCTGATGACTCTTAAGCTCTTTCTTGGTTCTATTGGTTTAAACGAGTTAAGGATTCAATCCTCACTGCTAGAACTAGTTTTATATAATAACAGCATCCTTCATACATATTGTATCTCTCAACTAATCAATCCATACCATACCACATCCAAATATTCAAACTCATGATCTCGAATCAAAACCAAGACCATTCATAACAAACTAATATATATATATATAATCAAACCACAATAATCCATAATGCACAATTTAAACCATAGTGAGAAAAATTAATATTAAAATATAATATATGTAGATATGCAAGACATGAAAATATATTGCACAATAGTATGCAAGATATGAAAATATATTGCATAATAGCACATGTAGAACACGAACCTTAAATTGCTATTCCAAATAACTTCCTCGGTGCAAGCTAAATAATCAATGATCACCTATAATTAAGAATAAACACTTAATTAATTTATTAAAATTTATAATTAAAAAATCACCATTTTCTCTTCTAGCCCGGCATTTAAAATAACATATTTTACCTCTCTATTCAATGATTATAAACATTACTTAACTATTTTTAATCAAGATTTAATTATTTTCTAATATTTTTAATTTTCATCAATTTGTCTACATTCACAAAAACACTCCTACTAACCTATGCTTAATCACCTCATAATTTATCTTAACCATTATTCCATTTAAATAATATTAACCAATCACAATTTCTGTTTGGCAGTTGGTTTGCTGAATTAAAAATTAATTGAAGGTCAAGTCTATGTTCTTCAAGTCCAGATTCACTTAATTCTTTAATTTCAATTGGTCTATTTCCTGCAAATCAGTACCAGTTTCTGATCTCCAATTAGACTGATGACATGAATCAGATTGGATTTTAACCGGCTTGCTGGATTTGAGTCTGATTCAGGAATCAAGTTTTGTGATTATTGATCCAGATACATGATTTGATTCATTGGATCGATTATTATTGCTCCAGATACATGATTTGATTCATTGGATCGACTAGGTGCAGGATCAAATAATATCAGGTCCAGTTTTAAACTGAGCTCAGGTCAAAAGAATTCAAGAAATGGTTTGCAAACCAGTTGAGTTTAAATTAAAAATCATAAAATTTCAAACCAATATTAATAAACCAGCACAATGTTTAATCTTATCTGGTCTAACCTTATTTAATGGTAAATTGAATGATTACCTAACCCAATCGGTTTGGTTAAACTATTAAGATGCCACTTGCTACTTCCTTCTATAGTCAAGGCCTGATCATCAACTAGGTCCATTTGGATTAGGGTGAACGGAGGGGAGGAAAAAGAAACGGAGGAAAAATGTTATAAGTTATCTTGTTTGGGAGAAGGATTAAAGAGAAAGAAGAAGGAAACGAGAGTAACTGGTTCTTCCTCTTTCCTCCTTAACAAGGATAAATTTATTAACCCCAAATGGGGGATAAGCTAGGGAAAGGGAAAAGGTTTAAGTCATTTTTTTTTGAAAGACCAAAATATTTCTTTATTTTTTATTATTCATTCTTTCATTCTTACTGTTCATTCCCTATTCTCAAAGTTATAATTGTCACATAACTCTTTCTTCTCCTTTCTCCCTTCTCTATCCAAATAAGATAATTGATATTATCCTTCCTTCTTTTCATCTTTTCCAAACAAAAGAAGAAGAACAATCCTTTATTTTTCTTCCTTTCCTTTCCATCCTTTTTACTTCTTTTTACTCTTCCCTCCTTCCCCTCCAAAGATCCAAACGTAGAAAGAAAAGAGGGTCTACTTCTTCATTGTTTCCAAAAGATCTAACTACGTCTATTGATCTCCAAAACACACAAATCTCCAGTTCCTCAGTCGATCTACAATCAAAAGTACCACTTACCTAAAACATCAATAAAGAAAACTTTGCTGCCTTCCAAGATGGCACTGGAAAGAGGACATATCTCTTGAACTATGGCTGATTACCCAGTTCATCCGTCCTTCAGCGGATCGAAAAGTTCAGCCGGCCCATAATCAAACAGAGAAGACATCACGTCTTCTCTTCCCATTCCCTTGCTACCCGACGCCCAGCTCCATTTGAGTTGGATACTTGTATTCGGCTGAATTAACAAGAAAGCGCTGCTTTCTTCTTCCCAGAAACCAGATCCAATGGCCGTTTAAGAAGATAAGAGTCTTCTTCTTCATCCCAACACCCTCTTCCCACCGATCCAAGACCGGCCAAAGCTTGGTTCTCTCTTTGAGATCCAAAGACCTGATCGAAAGAGAGCTAAGCCATGAACCAGAACCTCAAACGATCTCATTCTCCGACCAAGAACCAGATCCTCATACGATCGCAACCTCCGGCCAAGGACCAGAACGTAGATGAGCAAGATCCGGTTGCTCGCAGAGCTAATAGCAGGTCCTAAACTATTCTAAGAGTTCTAACGGTTAGAAATTTAAACAATTATTTGGGGCCACACATGCCATGACAAATGTATTATGCTATTATTTGATTAGCCAATAAAATTGATCAATTTGGTATAAAGTGGCTAAAGGCATAATTATCATAAAAAATCATTGTGTGGATACCTATATGCTATTTCTAATTTGATGAGGGGCCAAATTAGAAATTAGCCTATTTAAGGGGTTATGGTTCCCGAAGAAGACTAATCCTCAGGCTTCAGAGTTTCTTTCAGCCTCGGACTCCAGAGCTCACTCGGCCTCGGGCTCCAGAGCTTTTTGGCTCTTCGAGAGACTATTCTTGAGGGACTCTTCTGCAAGGGCTACCCCCGACATTCTCTGTGTAAGGACTGTCTTGCAGGTTTCACTTGGGCAAGAGATCGGCATCCAGATCCTGAGATAGGCTGCACCCGAGTCGGAGAACAGATTTCTGCGGCAACAGATTGGCGCTAGAGGAAGGGTTTCATATTCTCTTATTCCCATCAAAGAGTAATACTGTAAAAAATCTGTGAATACTGGGTCTCCCTTTGGAAGATCACAACTCATAGCCATTGAGACTTATGGATCCAAGTATGCTTCCTCTTTGTTGTCTTTGTTATTCATACATAATAATATAGAATCTAGAATGATTATTTTTCTTTCAAGTGGTATCAGAGCCTTCCATATATGTTCATGTGTGATACGATTGAATTCTGGAATAATTAGAATGCATATTTCATATTTCTACTATTGTTTTCTAATGATTCCGGAGCATGCGTGCTTTGCTGTTAAAGGTATTTTATCGGTATTTATCCATGAAATGGGTAAATTTTTGTGTTTATCTATTGAAAAGGATATTTATCCATTAATAGATACTTTTTTTGATATTTATCTATTAGAAAGGTATTTATCTAATAAAAGATAATTTTTTTGGTATTTATCCTAAAAAAAGGGATTTTGGCATTTATACCGAAAAAGGAAACAAGAAGGTGCTCACGAGAATCGAATCTAGAACCTTTTGGTTTCGATCGAAAGTCCTAACCATTGCTCCAGGCTAATTTGTGCATCACCTTAGAGGCTTTGAAACTAATTATTTTTTGATTTAGATTGCAAGTTTCAAGAAATTGATGTTTCAAAATTCAAGCTTTTCATTCAAAGTTCAAATAATGACTATGGTTTAATATGTGGTGCATATTGTTTAACATTTTAAATGAGTCAATTGAAACAAGAAGTCACTAAAGTGACCTCTCTTTTGTAGATAACTCAAGAGAAATGTTAAATGTAGCGTGTTTGTGTATTCATGCGAGTATTAACCAACCCAAAGGAAAGTTGATACTTGGCCGGATTGCATGCATTCCTATGATGAAAAGCATGTGACAATTATAAGATTATACATGTGAATAATAAATTAATCTAAAGATGAGTTTATTATTTAACATACATTATTGTTAGTGTTTGATCATTACAATAAGGTACCACTAGCAATTAATATTACTGTCCAAAGACTTAGTATTAATGTTTGCACTTGGTATCTTGAGATGAGTTTTGTCATTATTTAAATTTGTTAATGATTAATTTTTTAGATATTTATGTGGTAATTTTCTTCTTCAGCACTTGCTCAGTATCTACCAATTTGAGTTTGGTATCAGTCCTTAATGGCACAAATTTTAAGGACTGAAAAGAAAATATGCTTATTATCCTGGGGTGCATGGATCTAGACCTTGCATTAAGGGAGGAGCGACCTCCTTCTCTTTTGGACTCTAGTACCTCTGATCAAAGGAGGCACTATGAGAAGTGGGATCGTTCAAACCGCATGAGTTTGATGATCATAAAGAGGGGCATTCCTAAGGCTTTAGGGGTGCAGTAACCGATGCGATTACTGATGCCAAAGATTTCCTTACGAAATTGAGAAGTGCTTTGCAAAGAGCGATAAGGCTGAAACTAGCACTTTGCTACAACGCTTAATCACCATGAAGTACAAAGGCAACGGGAATGTATGAGAATACATTATGGAGATGTTCAACATTGCATCAAAACTTAAGGCTCTCAAGCTCGAGATGTCCAAGGACTTACTTGTGCATTTGGTTCTAATTTCTCTTCCAGCATAGTTTAATCAATTCAAGATCAGTTATAATTGCCAAAAGAAAAAATGGTCATTGAATGAACTGGTCTTTTACTGTGTTCAAGAGGAAGAAAGACTGATGCAAGAAAGGACTAAGAATACCCACTTAGCAAGCACCTTCAAGGACAAGAATAAAAGAAAGAAACTTGAATCATCCAAGAATGAGGCTGTGAAGGGTCCAGTCCAAAAGAAGCAAAATAAGGCTGATCTTTGCTTCTTTTGTGGAAAACCTGGATACATAAAGAAGGAATATGCCAAGTACCATGCCGGAGGGCAAAGAAAGATACGTTCCTAACTTTGGTTTATTTTGAGGTAAATTTAGCTTTAGTACCTAGAAAAATATTTGGTGATTAGACTCTGGTGTCACTACTAACATCAGTGTTTCAATCCAGAGTTGCCTGAGCTACCGAAAGCCAAGTGTTGCTGAACAAAGCATTTTTGTGGGCGATGACAAGTCAGTTCAAGTGGAGGCCATTGATCATTTTAGATTGTTATTAAGTTCTGATCATTATTTGGATTTAAAAGATACTTTTGTTGTACCATCTTTTAGATGGAATGTGGTTTCTATTTCTTACTTGGACAAATATGGATACTCTTATTCATTTGGAAACAATCAGTTTGTGTTGTCTTTAAATTCCAATATTGTTGGTACTGGATCTCTTATTGCTTATGACAATCTATATTTTCTTGATACAGTAGCCTCACATAGTGAATCATTAAATTTGGAATCAAGAGGTACTAAACGCAAAATGGATATTGCAAACTCAGGTTCATTGTGGCACAAGCGGCTAGGTCACATATCTAGAAATAGAGTTCAACGACTTGTGTCAGATAAAATTTTAGATTCCATAGATTTTACAGACTTTAATGTTTGTGCTAATTGCATAAAAGGAAAACAAACCAAAGTCAAGAAATATGGTGCATATAGAGCTATGAATTATTAGAATTGATACATACAGACATTTGTGGGCTATTTCCAATGCCATCTTGGAATGGTCAATAATATTTTGTATTATTCATTGATGATTATTCTTGATATACATACATATTTCTTATTCATGAAAAATCATAGGTTTCGGACGTTTTCAACTCATTTAAGGCTGAAGTTGAGAATCAACTCAACAAAAGCATAAAAAAGGTCAAATCTGATCGTGGAGATGAATATTATGGAAGATATGATGGATCAGGTGAACAACGTCTAGGACTATTTGCAAGATACATAGAGGAGTGTGGAATCATTCCATAGTACACCATGCTAGGGATACCTAGTATGAATAGTGTAGCTAAAAGATGAAACCAAACTCTTAGAATATGGTAAGGAGTATGATTTATCATTCTACCTTACCAGAGTCACTTTGGGGAGAGGCACCAAAAACTGCAGCTACATTCTTAATAGGGTACCAACTAAAGTAGCTGCAAAGACACCTTATGATCTTTGGATAGGTAGAAAGCCAAGTCTAAAACATTTTCATGTGTGGGGTTGTCCAGCTGAGGCAAGGCCTTATAGACTACATAAAAAAAATTAGAACCCCAAACTATTAGCATCTACTTTATTGGGTATTCTAAGCGATCAAGGGGGTATAAATTTTATGATCCCAAATTAAAGATACTTTTTGAAACAGAAATTGCAATATTCTTTGAGGATATTGAGTTTGGAGGAAGAAATAAGGTTATGAACTTTATCTTTGAGAAAGAATTGGCATCAATTTCTGATCCAATTCATACAGTTGCTACTGATGCAACAAATTTGGAGCCTAAAAAGGATATTGTCATCCATATCCTCAATCAAGATGAGGAGGTTGTTCCTATTGAACAAACTCAATCTATTCATGAAGAACAAACTCAACATCCTCAAGATCAAGTGTTACAAGAGCCGTTGCCATTACGATGATTTACAAGAGAAAGGAGGAGTGACATTCTAGATGATTATATAGTATTTCCCCAAGAAATGAGGAGAATGAATAATGGCATGATGGAAGAAGATCCAATCAACTTTTGTCAAGCCATGCAGGACTCAAACTCCAATAAATGGATCAAAGCAATGAATGAAGAATATAAGTCCATGTAAGACAATAAGGTTTGAAAACTTGTCCTATTACCAGAAGGTATGAAACCTATTGGTTGTAAATGGATATTTAAGACCAAAAGGGATTCTAAAGGTAATGTAGAGAGGTATAAGGTTCGTCTTGTGACAAATGATTATACTCAAAAGAAAGGGATTGACTATAAGGAGACCTTCTCTCTAGTTTCAATGAAGGACTCCTTTAGGACAATCATGGCTCTTGTGGCACACTATGATTTGGAGCTTCATCAGATGGATGTAAAGACAGTGTTTCTCAATGGAGACATTGTTGAAATGATTTATATAGAGCAACCGAAAAACTTTGTGTTTGGAGATCCAAAGAAGATGGTTTGTAAATTAAAGAAATCCATCTATGGGCTTAAACAGGCATCCCGTCAGTAGTACCCCAAATTTTATGAGATAATTCTCTCGTTCGGTTTTGAGATAAATATTGTTGATGATTGTGTGTATCATAAATTCAGTGGGAGTAAGTGTATTTTTCTGGTATTGTATGTTGATGACATTCTGCTTGCCACTAATGATATAGGTATGTTACATAAAATCAAGAAATTTCTGTTAATAAAATTTGGGATGAAGGATCTTGGTAATGCATCCTTTGTAATAGGAATCCAAATAGACCGAGATAGATCTCGGTGTATTTTGGGACTGTCACAAAGGGCCTATATTGATAAGGTTCTCAAAAGGTTTAGCATGCAGGATTGTAAATAAGGAGATAACCCAGTTTTCAAAGGAGACAAGTTTAGTCTTAGTCAATGTCCTAAAGGAAATTTGGAGATTTAGGAAATAAAGAAGATTCCTTATGCTTCAGCTGTGGGGAGTCTTATGTATGTTCAAGTATGTAAGAGTCCAGATATTGTGTATATTGTTGGAGTTCTAGGCAGATACCTAAGCAACCTAGGTATGGATCACTGGAAAGCAACCAAAAGAGTCATGAGGTATTTGAAAAGAACAAAGGACCATATGCTCATATATAAGAGGTCAGACAAATTAGAGATCATTGGGTATTCTGACTTAGATTTTGCTAGATGCTAAGATAGTAGAAAATCCACTATGGGCTACATCTATTTGCTGGCTGGTGTTGCAATTTCTTGGCGAAGTGCCAAACGAACTCTTATTGCTTCTTCTACTATGGCAGCAGAGTTTGTAGCATATTTTGAGGCATCCAACCATGAAATTTGGCTTAAAAATTTTATCACTGGATTGCAAATAGTTAAAGGAATTGAAAGACCACTAAAGATTTATTGTGATAATAGATCAGCAGTCTTATATTCTAACAACAATAGGAGCTTATCAAAGTCCAAATACATTGATATCAAGTTCCTAGTTGTTAAAGAAAGGATACAAAATGGACAGATCTATATAGAACATTTGGGAACAAACTCCATGATCGCGGATCCTCTTGTGAAAGGGGTTCCTCCAAAGGTCTTTCATGAGCATACAACAAGTATGAGCATTCTGGAATATAGTGAATCTTAAATTTAGTGGGAGTTTGTCATTTGTGTGTATTATGTTCTATGTTTATTTTTAACACTTTTATGTTATGGATAAATTTTTTGATCAAAAATAAAGTTAAGGCATTCGGTTTATTACACTTTGTATAATAAAGTCAAGTTGATCTTACTACAGTAAGGTTGAACTAGTTGAAAATCGATATGTACTGATCACATTTATATGATTTTCATGCTACACATTTCATGATTGATCTATGTTATTTGGTTGCGTTAATGTTAGTGATCATTGATAGGTCTAGTTAAGATTGATTTAACGAAAACTTCTTTGGTCCTATATTAATACATTAATGGATAAGATTATTCTGATATACCTTATGTTTCTAATGGCAAAGTTTTAAGCTCATAAAGTCTAACATATTTATAAGGATTCATATGTGGCCCAGTGGGAGATTGTTAAAAATTTAAACAACTATTTGGGGTCACGCATGTCATGATAAATGCGTTATGCCATTATTTGATTAGCCAATGAAATTGATCAATTTGGTATAAAGTGGCTAATGGCATAATTGTCATAAAAAATCATTGTGTAGATATCGATATGCTATTTCTAATTTGATGAGGGGCCAAATTAAAAATTAGCCTATTTAAGAGTTATGGTTCCCGAAAGAAACTAACCATCACAGAAGAGGGTTCATATTCTCTTATCCCCACCAAAGAGTAATACGGTAAAAAATCTATGAATACAGGGTCTCCCTTTGGAAGATTACAACCCATAGCCATCGAGACTTATGGATTTAGGTACGCTTCCTCTTTGTTATCTTTGTTATTCATACATGAATAATATGGAATCTGGAATGATTATTTTTCTTTCACTAACCGCTCTATCTTCTCCCCAAATATGATATGATCCACAGCGGCGCTCGGTGACTTCTTAGGTTTGGACCTCCGTTTTTCCTCCCCCACTCTCTCCGATCTATCTATTGCACACCCTATCAACCGAAATCAGCAAGGTTTAGAAGCAACAACGGATTGGAACAAATGAATGAAAGAGATTTGATTAACGTCTTCCAACAATAGTTCATCGGCCCAAGTGAAAAGCAAACTGAAGGAAGAAGAGAAAGAAGAAGAGGAGGAGGAGAAGAGAGAGAAGGAGAAGACGGGTCGGCTCTGGTTCAATCAAGCAAATGCATCCAAGATATTTATTTATAGCTACACCCTCCTCTGAACCACCTCCAGATTCATCATTACAAAGGATTCAATGAAATCAAGATTTCTGAAACTAGAATGGTACGAGAGGGTGAACAATATATTTTCTATCTATTATCGTGGAAATCCACTCTCCAACTCAGGTGTGGTTCAACTCCGGATCTAAATGCCAATCTCTTGCTTGGGTGGAACCTACAAGATAGTCCTCACGCAAAGAGTATCAGGGGTGGTCCTCTATGGAAGACCCTCCGATGTTCAAGTCAGTGAAGATTCACAGCAAGCAGATATGGGGAGAAGGCTCTTGCAGAAGAGTCCCTCAAGAAATGACCTCTCGAGAGCTTCAAGATTTGCTTGAGCTTCAATGAAGTTTTCAGTGAGAGTGTGAGCGTACTTGAAGAGCTTTAGGATGAGGATATTTATAGGTTGCAGGTGTGATGACAGGCAACTACCTGATTCTTTGGACATGTCACAGGAGGGCAGAAACCATCATGATTTGAATCGGATTCGAATCAAGTTTGTTATGAGGCCGGTAGCATTAGTATCTAGTTAGTTAGAGAGTTGACGGTTAGAGAAGCTAGTTGATACTTTGAGATTCGATGATTTTTTAGGCTCTAGGCCACTTCTAATATTATTGGCCTAATTTTTTACTTAGGGTTGTTAGGGGCCTACGTGGCTGGAATCTCAATAAATCATCATGGATCTAAATTTTTCGCATCCGACCCTAATCAAGTGATCAGGGCTGTTCATCGTGTGGAGAATTCATCGTGACGATTGGTAATGGATGCAGTTGGGCTAAGCATGGGGGTAGCTCAGTTTCGAAGAGGTTCAGGGATTCCTTAGCTCTGCCGAGGATTAAGAGTGGTTCAGTCTGGCCAAAATACGGGGATAGCTCGATCCAGTCAAAGTAGGAGGATAGCTCGGTTTGACGAGGCATAGGTGTGGCTCGGTTTCGCCAAGGCATGTGGATATCTCGACCTTACCAAAGTATAGGATACTTCAGTCTCATCGAGGCATGTGGATAGCTCAGCCTGATCGAAGTATAGGATATTTCGGTATCATCGAGTCATGATAGCTGGCAGGCCAAAAATCAAGAATGATGTCAACCTTTTCATTGTGTGCATGGTTATTGATGCAATGAAAATTTTACCCCTTATTACATGCCTTCCACTCTCTAGTTCGAAGCATAGGTTCGAGCATAGGGAGTAAAGTTCTAGATGGCTTAATCTAGATGGGACGATTTGAATTCGAAGGGTTGCATAATGATGTCCTCATTAATGCCACGTCGTTGTCCCCTCATTTTCTTTGATGGGCAAAACAAAGAAAACCCCTCATTCCCCGCAAGCGACGATCGGGGAAGCACCACGTGGCAAATCCCTATGCTTACGACACCTGCGATGGCAACTTGAGCGTCTAAGGATTCTTTCCGAAGACATTGTACCTTCCTTCCAAAGATGTTTTTAAAGAAAATAGGGGTTAGAGCGGTGCTATTCCTTTATGCAGCACTTTCTTGTTTCTTCCCTTAGGGATTTCGTTCCTCAAAATGTCTTTCAACTTGGTGACATGAAGGGCCCAAGTGATGTGGCTTCTGAGATAACTCTCGAGGATTTGGACAAGATATGCCAAAGGTACAGCTCAGGATGCCGCTCTATAGCCGCCGAAGGCTGAGTAGAGAGTTTCAATGTAATCGGAGCACGTGATGTTTTTTTATGAAGAGAGCCTAAGAGCGGGCCTTTGATTTTTTCTCCACCCACTGGTGAAGGAGATAATGAGATTCTACAATATATGCCCGACGATGGTGACTCCAAATAGCTAGCACAACCTTATCGGGTTCATCTCAATGTGCACTCGCATTGGGGTAATGGTGACTCTTTCCTTGTTCCGGGTCTGCTACAACTTGGTTTCTGGGAGAAATACTGAGTGGCCTTATATTGGGCCTTAAAAATTATTCAAGATGATATCGAACAATCCATCATCCATAAAAGAGTGAAAGTCCCGATTCTTCATTGTCAAGAGAAATATCGATTCTAATTTTTCCTGGGTATGGACAAGCTATGTCAAGGACCCAGAAGTGCATCCAGAGTTATCTAGGCAAGAGAGGAAGGATTTGGTGACCCTTCGCAGTGATCGGATATTCTTGGCTAGTGCTTTTTGTCGAAAGATGCCCTCTTCACCGCTGGGCTTAGTCCTTTCGATCCTCAGAGTAAGCTTTTTTTCCTTTTCCTATGTCAATCATATTTGGACAATTTTATCATAGTCTAAATGATTGTTTGTTGTATTTATAGCCGAAAGGTCGGCATTCATGGACCAAATAAAGAAGGAACTAGGCAAGCGCTAGAGGGGAACCAGCTTTGGAGAGAAGCACAAGTCTGAGAAAAAAACCTTGTCTCCCCGGGATGCACTCAAAGGAGGCAAAGCATGTTAAAGTTGGTTAGCACTCCTCCACGCCAAAGAAGAAAGAGATGGGAGTGTCGGCGATGAGAGATAGGTCTCCCCTTTTGAAGGAGGACACAGCAATGGAGGAGGAGTGAGTGGCTGAGGAGAATTTAGAAGAGGTCGTCGAAATAATGGTGGTATCAGATGATCCGGATGAGGCATCACCGGTCTGCCCAGTAGTCCCTTCACTTAAGGGTGAACAGGTGCATCTGGTGGAGGTTAGCAACCCTAGAGTGCCTCCTACAAGCGAGGGAGAACCCCTAGCCTCGACCGAGGAGGTGAGGGAAGCAAATGTTGCTGTCAAAATTCAGGAGGAGCCATTTGATGGAGAACTCCCTCCTAAAGAAATGGGGGATATTGAAGGAGAGGCTGAATTGGAAGCTGAGGTTCAGGAGGGGATTTTTGCCAAGGGACTCTCTCCTAAAGTATTAAGAAAAGTTGAAGAGGGGATTGAAGTTCTGATGGAGTCAACAGGGGCTGAGCAGATGCCCATAAATCAAGGGGAGCCTTCGGGTGTAGAAAAGGTACGGACCGAGGTTCCTCCAACCAAGGAATTAGAGAAAAATGTTGGGCAAGCCGAGGTTTCTGAGGCTTCCTAGATTAAGACTCTGATGGAAGAGGCCGAGCGAATGAGAGTTCACCAGTTCGAAGCTCTCCAGGTCAGTCATTCGGCCATAAATCTTCTTTCAACCGATCCGGATGTTGAGAAAATGTTGGCCGCTTTAATGCGGTCTATGTTATACATGGGGGAAGGTTCCTCAGTGGGTGAGCCCATGGTAGAGGACCTTGTTGATGCAGCATTTGGGCAGCTCAGTGTGCCAAAGGATATTTACCTTCTGCCTTCTGCCTGAGATTGACAGCCCTGCTCTCACAAAGATTGCCATAGCCTATGCTTTCCGAGTAAGTCATTGCATCAAAGCAATAGGATTTTGTTAGTTGATCCAGTTGCATTTTCTTACTTATGTTTTGTTTGCAGAATGCTTTAATTATAAGAGCGCTAAGTTGGTGCTTGAACCTGGCTATGGGAGCTTGTGCCCAAGCCAGAAAAGAGGCTGCTGATCTTCGAGAGAGGGTAGAATCATCCGACAAACTTTCTGAGGCCTTGGCGTCCATTCAAGAGGAGCTCAAGAAGGTAGGAAGATCCTACCACGCTGCTATTGAAAGAGTATCCAGGCTTGAAACTGAAGTTAAGGAGCTTTATAGATTTCACGAGCAATCCAACAAGGCTTGCTTGAAACTGTCGCAAATTAAATCCAAGCACGTGAAAGAAATGGGAGATCTAAAAAAACATTTTGATGAGAGGTGGGGCAAACTGAAGCAAAGTTTTGCCGAAGAAAGAAATAGCTTAAACAAGAGGCTCGATGAGGAAGAGTATAGATATCGGTGACAGCAAGACCAGCTTGCCAGTTTGAACAAGAGGCTTGCTGAACGAGAAAGCAGAACCAAATGAATTCAGGATCAGATTGCTAAACTCATCGCCGATCTTGCTCAGTCTCAACGAGAAGTCAAAAAAAGGCAATCAAAAGTCAATGACCTCAAGTAGAGGGTACAGTAGAATAAGGACGATAAAGTGAGGGCTCTCAATAAAGTTCGTGAGTTGAGTGCAAAAATGGCTTAGCAGAAAGAGGAGGTATAACGTCTCTTTACTTTTTATGTTTTTACTTTTGATTTCTATTCTGATTGATTCTGTGTCTTCATATGGGTAGGATTGGGCTTGAAGTCCAAAATCAACTAAAGGCCTTGAGAGAGGAGCTGGCTTCGGGCCGCCAAAGAAGTTTTGAACTCGAGGGTCAGGTAGCCAAGGTTAAGAAACAGGCCGCTCTGGCCGTGGAAGAGTATAAGAATTCCACTCAGTTTCTGGATGAGCATAAGGCAGCCTACGCCAATGCATTCTAGTATGGTGAGGAGGAAACATGAGCAAGGATCTCTCGAAAATATCCGGAGCTGGACCTCTCCTTCCTGAAAGCCGAGTGTTATGATACTCGAACTCTGGGAACTGAACTATCCACCGAAGCCAAATATGAAGAAATTTCGAATGTCGATCTTGAAGCCATTCTTGGCACCAGCGAAGCTTTGGGTCTAGAAGCGAATGGCCGAGGGGAAGAGGGTCATCAACACGATGTCGAAGAATCCGAGGCTCCTCGCTCGGCTATGTTCGAAGTAGGTGAATTGAGTCAATCTCTTTCGAACATCACCGAAGTTGCTCCTGAGGCTGAGCGCAAGTCCTGATTCCTGAGGACTGATTATGTATTTTTGTTTCTTTTGCTTGTAACTAGAGGACTCGACAGAGACTCACTTGATGAATGAATTTTTTATTTTTCTTCATTTATTCCGTTATCTTGGCATCATGTTTTAGATTATCTTTTAGCTCATCCATGACCTCCTTGCACTTAGCTCATTACAAATGAGCCATCTTTTAGGAAAAAATCTTTAACACATTTGCCGAGGTCGAATGAATTACCTGGCTTTACTAAGGCTGACTCGATGTATAGAACTATTCGGCCTTATAAAAAAGAAGGTACTACCTCGGTTTTGACCAAAGCAGAATGGATGGTTCGGAGTGGCCAAAGCAGAGGGATTACTTTGGTTTTGGCCGAAGTAAGATAAATAGTTCAGTTTAGCCGAAGTAAAGATTTAATTCACTACTTGCCAAAGCAGATGAAATGGTTCGAACCTTACTAAGGAATGTTTCATTTTCCCAGGGCATTTATTTCGTTGTTAATACCTTGTCTTTTTTTATGCAAGTTTGCTTTGCATATATGCCAAGCATCCGATTGCTACTAGATCATATCCTTTTCCATGGAGGATTTCCCAAGCTTTTTCATATCCCAAAGATTTGTAGGCAGCTCTTGGAATTTAAGACTCTCGATTCGAGATCGAAAGGAAATCTTCCATCCTTCATTACAACATGGAGGACGTACCCAACATATCTCGAGATACATAGAGTTTTACTATAGCACGCCATGTGGCTCCGAGTGCGATGCGATTGTGGCATCCTGAGTTTCAAAGTTTCCTTCTTTATTAATGGCTACTCCCCATTTAATGTCTTTAAAAAGGGGAGAGCAAAAGGTGCCTAAACACGCTCGAGAAAACTTTCTTGCTTTGTGAATAGAAAGAAATTTTCATGGTTTTTCTCTTGTTGAAGTTGAGGGTGATGAGGCCGGATTTTCCTCTCAAGATTTGGCCCGACCCTGATGGTTGGGGCAATGAGGAAGTTATTGAAGAGTAAGCAATCCTTAGAGGAGGAGTCATAGAGGTCATACGAAGAGCGCAGAGAAAGAGATATAGGGGTCATACTGGGAGCGCACGCAAGTGCACCCTATTTGGCTTCTTCCATCTGCCATGGGGCCCCGGAGACCACTAGAAATGTAATTTTTTTATGGGCCTTGGCTTCCACAAGCTTTCCTTCATCCTCGGTCCTTAAATGAGTGCCATTTTGGATCCCTCAGTTCATCCATTTGAGGATCCATCAGCCAGCTTCTAATGAGGAGGAAGGTAAGCAGCACTGGGTTGCTTTCTTTGTTTTATAACATTGCCCAACAGCGTAGTCAACTCAACGGAGTTGTCTGATTTCTCTGATTTTTTGGATAGAAAGCAGAAACAATGTTATTGGTCAGACCTGTTTGTTTGAGTTTTTTAATTTATGTTCTTTTATCTTCTATGATGTAATGTACTTGTAATGCCTCACAAGAGGTTGTAATTTCTCCTAAATAATAAAAAAGTCTTTCTTTTCACACCTTTTTCTTTTTGCTGCTTTGTTTCTTTCATATTAAGTATCAATTTTCTTGACATGCCGACGTATTTTCATCATCCCAATACAAGAATCATTTGTATACTCTGAATCAAATGGGGTGCAGGACAAAAGCTCAAAACTTTTGAAACACAGGAATATCCAGCGAGGTGTCCTTCCTGCTATAGGAAAGGAAAACGAACACTTAACATCCTCGGGTCTTGCCTTTCGAATGGTGGTACCTACTCATAATGTTAGTAACATTTTAGGTACTTTGCTTCGGCCAGGCATTTTAGCAATTTGGTTTTGCTCGGTCCTTTGTGAAGAGGGTATTTGCCTCGACTTAGGTTAGAGGGAGGCCTGGGCGGCCTTGTTAATTCTCAATAGAAGTTCGGCCATGTCAGAGATTCTCAAGAATCTTTATTTGATTCAATGAAACTATAATAAATGGCTCGGTTATGCTGAAGGATGAAATGGGTCTTACCTTATTTTGATGAGGTAAGAAGCGACTTGTTCGAATCTATCGAAGCACAAGAAAAAGTTGTTTAACCTCGCCGAGGATTAGAGAAGCAGTTCAGCCTTGCCAAAATATTGGAAGAATCTCTCGATTTTGCCAGGGCTTGAAAGAATTACTCGGTCCTGCCGAGGCTTGAAAGAATCACTCGGTCCTACCGAGGCTTGAAAAATCACTTGATCCTGCTGAGGTTTGAAAGAATTACTCGGTCCTGCCAAGGTTTGAAAGAATTACTCGGTCATGCCAAGGCTTGAAGGAATTGCTCAGTCCTGCCGAGGCTTGAAAGAATTACTCAGTCCTGCTGAGGCTTGAGAAGATTATATTTTACTTGGCACTGCCAAGGCTTGAAAAGATTATATTTTACTTGGCATTGCCAAGGTACAGAGAAATCTTACAGCCTTGTCGAGGTTTGAAAAAATTATATTTTATTTGGCACTGCCAAGGTATAGAGAAATCACTCGGCCCTGCCAAGGTTTGAAAAGATTATATTTTACTTGACGCTGCCAAGGTATGGAGAAATCACTCAGCTCTGCCGAGGCTTGAAAAGATTATATTTTACTTGGCACCACAGAAAATCACTCGACCCTACCGATGCTTGAAAAGATAATATATTACTTAGCACTGCCAAGGTACAAAAAAATCACTCGGCCCTATCGAGGTTTGAAAAGATTATATTTTACTTGGTGCTGCTAAGGTACGAAGAAATCACTCGACCCTACCGAGGCTTGATGAGAATTAAGCAAAACCTACTTCTTATTACAGTTTTTTTGGAAAAGTGATTGAAACAAGAACATTGTAGATTTAAAAATAAAATTTCGTTGTTGTAAATAGAATGAGTTTAGTGGAGGCGTACTTTACTAATGATATATATAAAGATTATCTGAGCTCCATGTCCTGAGGATAGATTTTTCATTCAGATCCTGGAGTTTGTAAGTGCTGGGCCTGATTACCTTAGCAACTTAATAGGGGCTTTCCCAATTTGGAGACAGCTTCCTCTGTTCCAACGGCTTGGAGACAGACGCCTTCCGAAATACAAGATTATCGGGGAGAAAGGATTTTTCTTTAAATCTGGAAGAATGATAATGAGCTACTCTCTATTGATAGGCTGCTATTTAGATTCAGGCCTTCTCCCAGACCTCTTTTATCAAGTCAAGATTAGTTTGGAGCTGCTCGTTGTTGGACTCCTCTGAATAACTTTTTACCCATGTGGAGGGGAGCCCTATCTCCATAGGAATGACAACTTTTGTGCCGAAAGCCATTCTGAATGGAGTCTCACCTGTAGGGACCCTCTAAGTGGTTCGGTAAGCCTACAGCACGTGATGAAGCTCTTTCGCCCATCTACCTTGCACCTTGTTAAGTCGAGCTTTAATTCCTTACAGTAAGGTTCGGTTGGTTATTTTGGCTTCTCCATTGGCTTGAGGATGCCCGACCGATGTGAGCCAATAACATATACCATGATATTCACAGAACTCTCAGAACCTGGGATTGTCAAACTGTTTTCCTTTGTCTGTGATAATGGTGTGCAGAAGGCCGAATCGGCAGATGATGGATCTTCATACAAAATCTCTAGCCTGAGCCTCGATTATCTGAGCGACTGCCTCGACCTCGACCCACTTGGTGAAATAGTCGATCGCTACAAAAATGAACTTCCTCTGTTGATGCAGGACCGATTTGCATGCACGTAATTTTTTGTAATGTTTAATGATTGCAGTTGATTATTCTCCCAAAGTAATAGCCTAAGAGGGATTCAGAAAAATTCACAGTAAATCTACACGGGAAACAGTTCCTAAAAAAACAAAGAAGAAGGACCGCTGAGACTAAGAAGCCCCGGTAGGGCTTGCTCTCCTACAATAAAGTTACTAGTAGATTCGAGGGGTGTACCTAGCAAGAGGGGAAAGATCAAAGTGTTGAAGGGGTTGCTTTGCCTGGCGGATGCGCCCTAGATGACCAAGCCTTGAGCCCACGGATCTGCGGCTAAGTATCCGCTGACCTGGATGACGATCACCTTGAATCCTGGATTCATAGCTACTAAGGGATATGCAAAATCACCATACAAGGGTTAGAGAATAATAGAGAAAATTTAGAATAGAGGCAAAGAGACAAGAAATGAGTAGAGAAAAGCGGAGGCTGGCCAAGGGCTCTTGGGCATCCACTATTGGAAGACAAAGGTGGCGGCCAGGGTTTCTCCTAGAGACTTGGGATGTTGGCACGCGCAGGAGGAGGGAAACATGAGCACCAGAGAACTAATTAACATAAATCACAATAACTCAAAACTTGAATTGATTGATTAATAATAAAAGATACATTATTCATACAAGAGGGTCTCTTGTATAGAGCAAGAGACTTGGGACCCAAGAAAATATAGATATGAAAAGAGAGAAAAGAAAAAAAAGGCACCCAAATCAAATTTGGCATGAAATCTGCAGCGTCCAGATGAGGAAGGTGATCTTCTAGATGCAATCAGCGGCAGCTGGGTTCAGCATGAAATCTGTGGCATCCAGATGAGGCAGGTGATCTTCTAGATATGATTGAGATGCAATCAGCAGCAATTTAATTTGGTATGAAATCTGCAGCGTCCAGATGAGAAAGGTGATCTTCTAGATGCAATCAGCAGCAGCTTAATTGGCATGAAATCAGCATCGGCCAGATGAGGAAAATGATTATCCAGATCGGGAAGGTTGCTTGCTCTTCTAGGTGGCATGTGAGCTGCTTGAAGTAGATGTGGCACCAACTTGAATTTAGCAGCTGCTCTGTCTGACTGTGATGGCCTTGTCTTCTGCTCCAATACTGATGTCTCCTCTTGTAAGTTGATGAACTTATTATAGGACTCACATTAAAATAAACTGAACTGGATAGGACTCAATTTAGAATAAAATGAATTGGACGGGACTCAAAATAAACTAAATTTTATTTTCCAACTCAAGACTTGAATCATAACTAATCAAATATCCACAAAGGGTTAAGAATCCTCTGCTTGATCCTGGTGCCTGCACCATCTATCCTATGGCAAGAGGAAAAGGACCAAGGATGTCCATTCTCCACTTGGCAAAAGGCTAGGCAAATGATATGGGCGTTAAGTGAGCAGAGGGAAACCTCTAAACATTTAAATGTCCTTAGCATGAATCACAAGCTCGGACAAGGTTGTTAGCTTCCCTCTGCATGGTGGGCCAATAATACCCCTGGCGCAGCACTTTGTGGCAAAAAGCTCGGCCGCCAAGATGACTACCATAAATGCCTTCGTGAACCTCTCAAAGAGCATAATCAGCTTCTGACGGGCGGAGGCACTTAAGTAACGACGTGGAGAAGGATTGCTTGTATAGCTGATCATCAAGTAGCATATATTGAGATGATTGCATTTTTAGCTTCCTTGCTTCTTTTCTGTCGGCCGGGAACAATCCTTCTTTGAGGACTGAAAGGATTTTGCATCTAACCACTCCTAGTAGGTCTTCAGACTCAAATGTTTCCTCCTCTCCATCGTACTCATCTATCAGATGGGTATCAGCCTCATAGACCTCTCCCTCAGGCTCAACTAGGGACTCGGATTCAGTCTCAGGTAACTCATCTATATGAAGGGATTTGACTGGGTACTGGCTGATCATATGTCCCAGTTTGTTGCATCTAAAGCATTTGATCTGAGGGTTAAAATTTCTTTGGACCTCTATAGATTTTCCCTTATCCTCTCTATGGGGTATAGGGGTACTATTCTAGGGTCGACTCAACTCAGTTCGGCTTGTACTGGGTCGGCTAGTGTTGGGTCGACTCGGAAAAGTCTGGCGAGGGTTTGAGTACTAGGTAGGTCTACTCAACTCAGTTTGGCTTCTCTAGGAATCTCAAAGAAGGATTGTTCCCGGCCGACAGAAAGGAAGCAAGGAAGCTAAAAATGCAATCATCTCAATATATCCTACTTGATGATCAGCTATACAAGCGATCCTTCTCCACGCCATTACTTAAGTGCCTCCACCCGTCAGAAGCTGATTATGCTCTTTGAGAGGTTCACAAAGGCATCTGTGGTAGTCATCTTGGCGGCCGAGCTTTGTGCCACAAAGTGCTGCGCTAGGGGTATTATTGGCCCATCATGTAGAGGGAAGCTGACAACCTTGTCTGAGCTTGTGATTCATGCTAAGGACATTCAAATGTTCAGAGGTTTCCCTCTGCTCACTTAACACCCATATCATTTGCCTAGCCTTTTGCCAAGTGGAGAATGGACATCCTTGGTCCTTTTCCTCTTGCCATAGGATAGATGGTGCGGGCACCAAGATCAAGCAAAGGATTCTTAACCCTTTGTGGATATCTGATTAGTTATTATTCAAGTCTTGAGTTGGGAAATAAAGTTTAGTTTATTTTGAGTCCCGTCCAGTTCATTTTATTCTAAATTGAGTCATATCTAGTTCAGTTTATTTTAATGTGAGTCCTGTAGTAAGTTCATCAACTTACAAGAGGAGACATCAGTATTGGAGCAGAAGACAAGGCCATCACAGTCAGACAGAGCAGCTGCTAAATTCAAATTGGTGCCACACCTACTTCAAGTAGCTCACATGCCACCTAGCAGAGCAAGCAACCTTCCCAATCTGGAGATCATTTTCCTCATCTGGCCGATGCCGATTTCATGCCAAATTAAGCTACCGCTGATTGCATCTAGAAGATCACCTTCCTCATATGGAGGCTGCAGATTTCATGCCAAATTAAACTGCCGCTGATTGCATCTCAATCATATCTAGAAGATCACCTGCCTCATCTGGATGCCACAGATTTCATGTTGAATCCAGCTGCCGCTGATTGCATCTAGAAGATCACCTTCCTCATTTGGACGCTGCATATTTCATGCCAAATTTGATTAGGGCACCTTTTTTTTCTTTTCTCTCTTTCCATATCTGTATTTTCTTGGGCCCCAAGTCTCTTGCTCTATAAAAGAGACCCTCTTGTATGAATAATGTATCTTTTATTATTAATCAATCAATTCAAGTTTTGAGTTATTGTGATTTTTGTTAATTAGTTCTCTGGTGCTCTTGTTTCCCTTCTCCAGCGCGTGCCAACATCCCAAGTCTCCAGGAGAAACCCTGGCCGCCACCTTTGTCTTCCAATAGTGGATGCCCAAGAGCCCTTGGTCGGCCTCCCCTTTTCTCTACTCATTCCTTGTCTCTTTGCCTCTATTCTAAATTTTCTCTATTATTCTCTAATCCTTGTATGGTGATTTTGCAGATCCCTTAGTAGCCATGAATCCAGGATTCAAGGTGATCGTCATCCAGGTCAGCGGATACTTAGCCGCAGATCCATGGGCTCAAGGCTTGGTCATCTAGGGCGCATCTGCCAGGCAGAGCAACCCCTTCAATACTTTGATCTTTCCCCTCTTGCTAGGTACACCCCTCGAATCTACTAGTAACTTTATTGTAGGAGAGCAAGCCCTATCGGGGGCTTCTTAGCCTCAGCAGTCCTTCTTCTTTATTTTTTTAAGAACTGTTTCGCATGCGGATTTACTGTGAATTTTCTGAATCCCTCTTAAGCTATTACTTTGGGAGAATAATCAACTGCAATCATTAAACATTAAAAAAAATTACGTGCATGCGAATCGGTCCTGCATCAGTTTGGTATCAGAGCATAGTTAGGGCTTAATTTTAATTCACGTTATTATCAGTATATCATCTATTAATTAAATTATTTCTGTCTGTATACACATCAAAAAATTACAAAATTTATTGATCTAGATTTGTTATAATTTAAAGTATTTTTTTGTTATTTTCTAAGATTTTATTCAATCTGTGAATTAATTGCATGCCTGATTACTCATAAAAAACATGAAAATTCTTGAGATCGAATTGTTTCTGGCTGCATACACATCAAAAAAATTCTAAGATTTATTACTATTTATAGATTTCTGGATTAGGGTTTATGTTTTACATGTCATTCATCTACATTAAATTACTCTTAAGGGCTTTCATTGATGTCAGATAAGGAAGGGATTGAGACCCCTTCCTTGGCCCAAGACAACCACCCGTGCATTCCGATACCAAGCCTCTAATCTAAAACTAAGTAGCAACTTAATTGACATTTGCCCTAGAGGGCTAGGGACACCAACAGTCGGTTTAGTGTGCTGGAGGAGACTAGTACAAATCAATCTGGCGTGTGCTCTGAAATTGGTGTCTAGAAGGGAGGTCAATTGTCAAACGACTTAAGCGGAGTGTTGGGGTTATTCTAATTAGGCACCTGCAATTTGCGGGACGAGCCTCCCCTCCTTCCACCTGTCCCAACTGGCCAATTGAAGAGTTACTGTTATATTGGCTTTCATTAAGCCAAATCCTTTACTCTGGATGACTAGGTCTAGCATACCGTAGTCCGAGTTAGTCTGAGTCTTGTATGCTTGATTATGCTTGCATGTGCACTAGATCAGGAGCATCTTTTCGCCCATCACCACCTCCGTTACAGGCTGAACCCATGGCTAATCAAAGCATTGATGATCACTTAAGGATCATCACTGAACAACTAGCCCAAATAAACCAAGACATCAAGCAATCTGAGGCTAGATTAGGGTCCAGGTTCGATTAAGTCAAAACTAGGTTGGGCATCCTAGAAGAAGCCCATGAGCCCCACACTGAGTCTGATCATGAGATCCCACCTCATCCTAGGAGAGCCCAATAGCCTGACCTCTACATAAGGCTAAACTCTAGGAGACCACTTCGACCTGATCTAGTCCTAGATGTCCTCCCTAGGAGACCCAATCATAAGGCAGTAGAACTAGAAGAAAGAGCCCTTAGAAGTGTCAGACTTGAAGCACCTACTTTCGATGGCTCTGTGGACCTTAAGGACTACCTAGATTGGGAGGAAGGAATGGACCAGTACTTTGACCGGTACGACATGTCTAAAGAGCATAAGTTTAAGTTTGCCAAGCTCAAGTTAGTATGACAGGCTAGGTTATACTGGGCCACTTTAGAGCGAAGGCAATTATTAGAGGGTAGAGACCCCATAGTCACCTGGCATGCCATGAAGGCTAGACTTAGGTCCAATTATGTCCCCACATCATATGAACAGAGCCTATTGGACCAGTGGCAGGGATTAATTCAGGGTAGTAAAACTGTGAATGAATACATTGCTACATTCCAAGAGTATACCATGAGGTGTAATATCGTTCAGTATGAGGAAGTCACCCTATCCAAGTTTAGGTATGGCCTAAGAGCAGATATTCAAAGAGAACTCAACCTAAGAAGGGTACATGATTTAGAAGAAGCATACCAAGTTGTTAGGGATTATGAACGTTTTCAGAGAGGGCCACCCTATCATAGATCAGAGGCTACCAAGAGCTCTAGCCCATATCCAGGATCTAGCCAGGCCTATCCTAGTCGTTCCAGACCTACCCAGTACTCAGACCCCCGCCAGACTTTTCCGAGTCGATCCAACACTAGCCGACCCAGTACAAGCAAAACTGAGTTGAGTCGACCCTAGAATAGTATCCCTATACCCCATAGAGAGGATAAGGGCAAATCTATAGAGGTCCAAAGAAATTTCAACCCCCAGATCAAATGCTTTAGATGCAACAAACCGGGATATATGATCAGCCAGTGTCCAGTCAGATCCCTTCATATAGATGAGTTACCTGAGACTGAATCTGAGTCCCTAGTTGAGCCTGAGGGAGAGGTCTATGAGGCTGATACCCATATGATAGATGAGTACGATGGAGAGGAGAAAACATTTGAGTCTGAAGACCTACTAGGAGTGGTTAGATGTATCTTGATCCAAATTCAAACTAAGGACCAGGAAGATTGACGTAAGACTAACATCCTACATACTTTTGTTAAGATAGAGGATAAGGTGCTCAAGATCATAGTGGATAGCGGGATTTGTGTCAATGTCGTCTCTACCAATACAGTTAAGTCATTAGGATTGACCACAGTTCCCCATCCTAGTCCTATAAGGTCTCGTGGGTAGATTCCACCTCTATCTCAATCAAGTCCATATGCCAAATACTAATCAAATTGCAAAATTATGAGGAAAAGGTCGGGTGCGATGTAATTTCTATGGGTGTTAGTAGTATTATATTAGGTCGACCTTGGCTTTACAATCACGATGCCACCTTGCTTGGTCGATCCAACATTTGCTCTTTTAAACACAATGGGAACAAGTATGTGATACATCCAACTCCACCTAGGGACCCAATCAAGAAAGGATCTAGCAACCTTAAGGATAGCAAGCCAAGAGTTAATCTGATTAATGCTAAGGAATTAGAAAAGGACATCACTGAGGGTAATCCTGTTTGGATTTTGACCACTAAAGAGATCTATGAATCAGTCCAAAAGGAACAACCCCTAGAAGTAATTGAGATCCTAGAGGAGTTTAAGGATGTCTTCCCTGAAGAATTGCCTGATCAGTTACCATCCCTGAGAAACATCCAACATGCCATTGACCTGATCCTAGGATCCACCCTCCCAAACCTTTTCCATTATAGGATGAGCCCCACTGAGTATCAAGAACTACAAAAACAAGTAGGAGAATTACTTAGGAAAGGTTTTGTTATGGAGAGCTTAAGTCCTTGTGCAGTTCCTACACTATTAACCCCTAAGAAGGATGGTACCTGGAGAATGTGCATGGACAATAGGGCCATCAACAAAATCACTATCAAGTATAGGTTCCCTATTCCTAGACTAGATGACATGTTGGACATGATGGCGGGTGCCACTATCTTTTCCAAAATAGACCTTAAGAGTGGCTACCATCAGGTTAGAATTAGACCAGGGGATGAGTGGAAGACTGCATTTAAGACTAGAGATGGTCTGTTTGAGTGGGTCATGATGCCTTTTGGGTTGTCAAACGCACCTAGTACATTCATGAGAATCATGACCTAGGTCTTGAAAGAGTACACGGGAAACCTTCTGTTGAGAAATTATTGAAACATAATTGCCCCAACTTATTGATTTTGATGATTTCCAAAAGACATTGCTTTACTTTCTAAAAGGCTATGAACATGTAAGTCAATCAATGAATTATTCTTGCTATGAGCAATTTCAAATTGAAAACTATGAACTATTAAAAATGTAATGAGTTTCTTGAATCAATTGAATATATGTTTCAGTGAGCTATACTTATGAATTCAAAATGATTTTCTATACCAATCTTTTAAAGATCAATGACTTAATGAAAATGCTTTGAAATTGAGCATTACTGTTAAAACAACATTATCTAAGTCATATTTATATTTCAAAGTTGGTTGATTTTCAAAGCAAATCAGAATGTTTTCTGATTTTTGTATCAGTCCCGAGCCGACTCGAGAGTTTCCGAGTCGACTCCTGAACTTTCTCGAGCCGACTCGTGACTGTGCGAGCCGACTCGACTCAGACGGCAGAAAGACTCATTTTTGAGTGCTTCTCGAGTCGACTCCCAGCTTTTCGCGAGTCGACTCCTGAAAGTCAAGAGTCGACTCCCAGATTTTCACGAGTCGACCCCTGAAAACTCATTTTTTGGTGCGTTCTGGATTCGATTGCTCGAGCCGACTCGCACAGTACCCGAGCCGACTCCCCGAATCTGGGCGGAATTTTTGAGTTGACACATCAGCTCCAACGGTAATTTTTTGAATAACGGCTATATTTTACTGTGTCTAACGGCTATATTTTTCAGATTCTATAAATAGAGGAGTTCTTTTCAAATCAAAAAAAGAGAGAAAATCAAAAAGAGAGAAAAGAATATCATTTGAAAAGAGGGAAAAACAGAGCATTATTGGAAAAATCTTTTAGCTCAAAGAAGAGAGATTCAAAAGGAGTGAAATCCAAGAGTGAGATTCGTGCACTCCAGAGCTACCTTCTACAAAAGATTCAAGAGGAGATCCCAACGCTTTCAAGAGCAAATCAAAGATCTTCCACATTCAAGAAAAGGGAGAAAAAGCTTCAACCCAACTCCAAAGCTCAAATCTGTGAAGAATCGGTGCTGAGGCCTGATTCAACATCAAGAGGAGTTGAAGGAAGGAAACCAAAGAAGCCAAGCCAGCTCTCAAGCTCTAAATATTCAGGCTTTTCTAAACTCAATTTCTATTTTGAAATATCTGCTCAAAAAGGAGCTGCTTGTAATTAAACTCATTTTATTTGTTTGTGTCTAGTTTAATCTGAGGGATTAAACTAGAGGAGGTTGTTAAACCTCGGTACAAGCTAGGTATAGCTTGTGTTTGGGTTTGGTGCCGGTGAGCCCGTGTAAAATCGGCTGGGTTCGTTGTGATCCCGGAAAAACAACAAGTTTGAGTTGTGAACTTGGAAAACAACTCGGCTGTAATCTAGAGAGATTATAGTGTGGACCCAAGTGAGTCTTGGGAGTGGACGTAGGTGTTGGTTGCACCGAACCACTATAAAAATATCTTGTGTTTGCCGTGTTAATTGTCTCTTCTCTATCTCTCATATTACTGTTGTGCTTTGCTTATTAGTTAATCCTTTCACTTGCACATCTCAACTTTAAATTGTTAAAAAGTCTTAAATTTTTAAGAACCCAATTCACCCCCCCCTCTTGGGTTGCCATCTGGGCCAACAATTGGTATCAGAGCATAGTGCTCATTTAGAGTTTGATCTCACGATCAAGAGCTAAAGGTCATTATGGCAACACAAAGTGGTTCTAGTTTTGCTGAAGGTCATTCTACGAATAGACCTCCACTTTTTAATGGCTCAAACTATTCTTATTGGAAAGCTAGAATGAGGATATTCATTCAAGCTTCTGATTATGAGCTTTGGGGTGTTATATTAAATGGACCTAGTACACCCACACACCTTATTGATGGCACTATTGTTCCAAAGCCCGAAAGGGATTGGAATGATAATGATAGGAGAATGGCTCAACTTAATGCCAAAGCCATTAATATCTTATATTGTTCCTTAGATTCAAATGAATTCAACCGCATCTCTACTTGTAATTCCGCTAAAGAAATATGGGATAGGTTGGAAGTTACACATGAAGGAACAAACCAAGTAAAAGAATCAAAGATAAATATTTGGTTCATAAATATGAATTGTTCACAATGGAACAAGCTGAAACCATCACATGCATGTTCACTAGATTCACCGATATTGTGAATGGTTTGAAAAGTTTAGGAAAAGTTTATACTAATGCTGATCTTGTTCGCAAAATACTCAGGTCATTGCCAAGATCGTGGGAAGCAAAAGTCACAGCAATCCAAGAAGCCAAAGACCTCAATGCACTACCCTTAGAGGAGCTTCTAGGATCTCTCATGACCCACGAATTGACAATGAGGCAGCATATTGAGGAGGAAACTAAAAGGAAGAAAACCATTGCTCTAAAGGCTGCAAAAGATGTGGAAGAGAGCAGCAGTGATGATAGTGATGAAGATAATGATGAAACTGCTCTCTTGGCCAAGAAGTTCAGAAGATTTTTGAGGAAAAAGAAACCCTTCCAAAAACGAAAATTTGGAAATAAAATGGAAGGAGAAAAGGAAAAGGAAAAGAAAGAAAAGGACAAGGACAAAGAGAAAGACCCCTTGATCTGTTATGAGTGTAAGAAACCGGGGCATTATCGATATGATTGTCCACAATTGAAAAAGACCTTCAAGAAAAAGAAGAAGGCATATGTTGCAACATGGACTGACAGCAATGAATCTTCTTCCGAAGAAGAAGAACAAAAAGAGGTTGCAAATATTTGCTTCATGGCCAACGACGACGACAATGACGAGGTAAGTTCCGAAACCTCCGACAATGAATTTACATTTGATGAAATGTTTGAAGCTTTTAATGAACTAATGATAGATTTTAAATTGTTGAAAAAGAAATTTAAATCTGTGAAAAATGATAACGTTAGTTTAGCTAAAAGTAAAAATGAATTAGCTTTAGAAGTTAAAAATTAACTAATGAAAAAGAAGAACTTAGGAAAGAAAGAGATAATCTTAATCAAGAAAAGATTTATTAAAATCTGAAACTAAAAACTCAACTAAAGATTTAAAAGATCAAATAGAACTTTAGCTTTAGATAAAGAACAGCAAGCTAAAGAAATTGACTCTCTTAAGAAAGATGTTAAAAAATATAAGGACATTGTTGAGAAATTTACTTTAAGCTCAACTAAATTAAACATGATTCTAGATAGTCAAAAGGCTGTTTTTGACAAAGCTGGGCTAGGATATAACACATTAAGAAAACAGAAATCACTAAAGAATATTTTTGTAAAAGCCAACCAAGGTAATATAACTTGTTTTAAATGTAATGAAAAAGGTCACAAATCCTTCGAATGTAAAACCTTAATGAACAACAAGAAATTAAAAAATATTAAAACTAAGAAAATATGGGTTCCGAAAGGAACAATTTTTATTGCTGCTAACCATGAAGGACCCAAGAAAGCTTGGGTACCTAAGCATAAAGTTTGATGATATTGCAGGAATGTCTTGTGGCCAAAAGATCAAACAAGAAGTGGTATCTTGATAGCGGCTGCTCAAGACATATGACGGGTGACAAAGAGGAATTCATCACCCTAGAAGAAAATGTTGGTGGAGTTGTGACATTTGGCGATAACGGTAAAGGTCAAATTTTGGGCCTTGGTAAAGTTCGCATAACTCCATCTATAGTAATTGAAATGTACTTTATGTTAATGGTTTGAAGCATAATCTAATTAGCATAAGTCAATTATGTGATAAAAACTTTAATGTTTCTTTTAAATCTTCTTTATGCACTGTAACTAATTCTATTGATGATAGCATTGTTTTTACTGGTTATAGATTTGGCAATATACTTAGTTGACACAGACAAAACTTCTAAGAGTAGTCATTGCCTAATTACTGATAATGCTAACATTAATGATATTAGTTGGTTGTGGCATCGTAGATTAGGTCATGCAAGCACACACCTTATTTCAAAACTAATTAAAATGGATTTAGTCAAAGGTTTACCTAAATTAGATTTTGAAAATAATAAAATCTGTGATGCATGTCAATTTGGAAAACAAACTAGAAGTTCATTTAAATCTAAAAACATTGTTTCAACTTCTAGGGGACTAGAGCTACTTCACATGGACCTATTTGGACCAACTAGAACCACAAGTCTAGGAGGAAAGAAATATGGTCTAGTGATTGTAGATGATTATTCTAGATATACTTGGGTAATGTTTTTAGCTCACAAAGATGAGACTTTCTCGATGTTCCTGAAATTTTTCAAGAAAGTCACAAATGAGAAAAACACTACTATAGTATCTCTAAGAAGTGATCATGGAACAGAATTTGAAAACCACTTATTTGAAAATTTCTGCACTGAAAATGGAATTAATCATAATTTTTCAGCCCCTAGGACTCCACAACAAAACGGTGTAGTTGAAAGAAAGAACAGAACTTTAGAAGACATGGCCCGTACCATGCTATGTGAAAGCAACTTACCAAAGTATTTTTGGGCGGAAGCAATTAACACAGCATGTTACATCTTAAACAGAGCTTTAATAAGACCAATATTAAAGAAAACACCTTATGAATTATGGAATGAAAGAAAACCAAATATAAAATACTTTCATGCATTTGGATGTAAATGTTTCATTCATAATAATGGTAAAAACAACTTAGGAAAATTTGATGCTAAATCTGATGAAGGAATTTTTCTAGGTTATTCAACAACTAGTAAGGCATATAGAATCTTTAACAAGAAAACCTTAGTAGTTGAAGAATCCATTCATGTAGTTTCGATGAATCTTTAGCTAGGATCTGAAAAGATTAATGATGAGGAAGATACAAACATAATTGAAAAAGATCTTGAAAAACTTAATATTGAAGTATCTTCTGATCATGAACAACAGGCTAAAGATAATGATTCACATAAGGATGATGATGTTAATAATGATCATAATGATGTAGATCTTCCAAGAGACTGGAGATATGCTTATAGTCATCCTAAGGAATTGATTATAGGCGATCCATCTCAAGGAATAAGGACTAGATCATACATGAGAAATATTAGTAATCATCTTGCATTTGTATCACAAATAGAACCTAAAACTATAGAAGAAGCTGAAAAAGATAATAATTGGATGTTAGCTATGCAAGAAGAACTTAATCAATTCACTAGAAATAATGTTTGGACTTTAGTGGAAAGACCTAAAAACCATTCAATCATAGGAACTAAATGGGTTTTTAGAAATAAGTTAGATGAAAATGGCATAGTAATTAGAAACAAAGCTAGATTGGTTGCTAAAGGATATAGTCAAGAAGAAGGTATTGATTTTGATGAAACCTTTGCACCTGTAGCTAGACTAGAAGCCATTAGACTTTTACTTGCATTTGCATGTCATATGAACATTAACCTATTTCAAATGGATGTAAAAAGCGCATTTTTAAATGGACTTATTAATGAAGAAGTCTATGTAGAACAACCACCAGGTTTTGAAGATCACGAGTTTTCAAATCACGTTTTTAAATTGCACAAAGCTTTATATGGTTTGAAACAAGCACCTAGAGCTTGGTATGATAGGTTAAGTAAATTTCTAATAGAAAATGATTTTACAAGAGGAAATGTTGATAAAACTTTGTTTTTAAAAAGAAAAAGTAAAGATTTACTAGTAGTACAAATATACGTAGATGACATTATTTTTGGTGCTACTAACGAATCTCTCTGTCAAGAATTTGCAAAGTTAATGCAGGGAGAATTCGAGATGAGCATGATGGGAGAACTCAACTTCTTCCTTGGACTCCAGATCAAACAATGCAAGGAGGGAATTTTTATCAACCAAACCAAGTACACAAGAGAACTACTCAAAAAGTTTGGTATGGAAACAATGAAACCCCTTGGAACACCAATGAGTCCTTCATGCAAGCTAGACAAAGACGAAGAAGGTAAGAAGGTTGATCAAAAGTATTATCGAGGTATTATCGGATCCCTTCTCTATTTAACAGCAAGTAGACCTGATATAATGTTTGCAGTATGTTTGTGTGCTAGATTTCAAGCTGAACCTAAAGAATCACACTTAATAGCTGTTAAAGAATATTAAGATATCTAAATGGAACAAAAATGTAGGTTTATGGTATTCTAGAGACTCCACATTAAACCTAATTGCATATTCAGATTCTGATTATGCCGGATGTAAAATTGATAGAAAAAGCACAAGTGGTGCATGCCATTTCTTAGGCAGTAACTTAATCACATGGTTTAGCAAAAAGCAAAATTCAGTTGCATTATCAACTACTGAAGCTGAATATGTAGCAGCTGGAAGTTGCTGTGCGCAAATCCTATGGATTAAGCGACAACTTGAGGACTATGGTATCAAACTTAATAAGACACCCATAAAATGTGATAATACTAGCGCAATCAATTTAACGAAAAATCCAATTCAACACTCAAGACAAAACACATAGAAATTAGATATCATTTTATAAGAGAACATGTAGCTAATGATGAAATTTGTTTAGATTATGTAAACACTGAAGAACAATTAGCTGACATCTTAACAAAACCCCTAAGTGAAGAAAGGTTTGAATATCTTAGAGGAGAATTAGGAATTTGTAATCCTTTTGAATAAATTTTGAAATACTTAAGGAAATGCATCTAGAATTCTTTCAATTCCTCAAAATCTTAAGGAAATAGTGTCTAGAATTCATATCAAAATGATTTATCAAGACTCAATGATTATGAATCATACACAAAATCAAATCCGGAATCATTTCAAACATTCAGAAAATTTTCAATTTTTTGTTCTGAAATGGTCTCCGAGCCGACTCGGTGTGTACCGGAGTCGACTCGAGTTTCTCTGAAACTTGGGAGCCGACTCCTGGTATGAGCGAGTCGACTCGAGTTCGAGATTTTTCTCTGTGATTTAGGCGAGCCGACTCGAGGAATGCGCGAGTCGACTCGACGTGGTCCCAGGTTGAATATCTAGGGCACGAGTCGACCCGACGGTCATTCCTATCTTTTCTAATCATTCGATTCTCTCAAAAATCTCCCAAACCCTCCAAATCTTCCAAATACTTCCGATTAATCACTCCAATCAAAATCAATGGCCCCCAAAACCCGTGGAGCGAGCAGTAGCCGCGCCGGGATGAAGAGGAAAAGAACCGTGCGTCGACCCGTCCGCGAGCCGACTCCGGAGTCTTCGACTGCTTCTTCTTCGGATGATGCATCCTGCTCCCACTGTCTCTACCCCTCAGGTAGACCTCCTAGCAGTAGAGTTGTAACCACTGGAAGGAAGTGGATTTCGAGTTGTTTGAGAATGAGGGATTTACTTGGAGGCAGTTATAGAGATGGGATTGAGAAATTTGCTCTTTGGATTGCCCTACTATCCCTGCTTTGGTAAAGAATTTTACAAGAACTTGTCTAGAGGAGACATGATGGCTTGTAAGCAAGGTGAGAGGAGGTTTGAATATTACTCTTCCATCCTTTCTAGACTTTTGAATTACCTTTATCTGGACCTTCCATTTGCTTCTGAGATAGGTCTCCTGCTCTCAATCCAGATTATTGAACCGGAATTTTGAGGGATTTGAAGAAGTTCTTGCAAGTCAGCTGCCATTGGAGTTAAGATTGCTACACAATATTTGCAGCAGGATTCTATTTCCCAAAACAGGCCGGTTTGATTATGTTTCAGAAGGGATATTTTATCATGGATGCAATTGTATCTGGGAAACCCTTCAATCTGCCTAGGATGATGATTTGGTATATGCAGACTGTGGCGGGAAGAAGGAAATCAGTCTTCCCTATGGCATGATTTGACTCAGTTATTCTTAGCCAAGGGATTGTGATTAGTGATATGAGCCAAAGAAGGATTAAGACATACTGATTATACTTTGGCTACTATTCATCGCATGGGATTTATCAAGAAAAATGGAAGTGGGAGAGAAAGACTGATACTGAAGATAGAGATTAGATGCAGAGGACCGAGACCTTCCTTGAGACATTCATCTCCGGAGCCACCTCAGCCCATCTTTCCAGATTCTATCCCTATTCCTACTTCAGATCCTATCCCTGCTCCTACTGTTGATCCTCACAGCCTTCACTGTTTCATCTGCTAGTTTTCTGATACTCAGCTGGATCAACTGATCTTTATTCAAGTCTGAGTTGATGATCAAGAGAAGAGATTGAAAGATGAATTTAAGATAAGTTATGAACTTAAAAGAAGCACTTATTCTCTTAGTGATCGGGTTGCCTTGATAGAGTCCACTGTCAGCTCATACAGGTTCCTTAAGTGAAAATTTAAAGAATATCTTTGAAGAACTCAAGGACATTGTGGTGATCGGAGACTTACTCCCAAAGCAACGCCGAGCTTAAAGATAAAATCCAATCTGCTTGCACCTTTGTTGATAAAAACTAAAAGACTATGTATTCAATGCGAAGGATGAAGCAAATTGTAGACCATTTGAATAGATCACTAGAAGAAATTTTTAAGCTTTCATGTAATCTTTTTGGATGTAGTTCTTTTGATGTAATTTACTTTTAATGCAATGTAAAGTTTTCATTTCAATGTACTTTCATTTGAAGTAATGAGAATATTTTGCTTCATTTTTGTCTATTTCAATTGTGAGTACCCTTGAATATCTTTGAATGCTTATGTTTAATTAATATAATTTTGATATTCAATACTCAATTGATAACTTATGAAATGAATTCGAATGAGTTTAATCAATTTGATGCTTGATGCATCTCAACCTTTTTGTTGATAACAAAAAAGGGGGAGAATTTTATGAATTTATCGTATATTGTCTATGATTGGGGGAGAGAATTAAGTAAGAAAAAGGTTATTTGGCTTAAGTTAAATTTAAGTTTTCATAGGGGGAGCTACCTCATTGAGGGGGAGCCTTTCCATGAACAAAAGCTGATTTTGATTCACTAAATCTTTCAATGAACATATACTCAATGTTTTTGTCATCATCAAAAAGGGGGAGATTGTTGAGAAATTATTGAAACATAATTGCCCCAACTTATTGATTTTGATGATTTCCAAAAGACATTGCTTTACTTTCTAAAAGGCTATGAACATGTAAGTCAATCAATGAATTATTCTTGCTATGAGCAATTTCAAATTGAAAACTATGAACTATTAAAAATGTAATGAGTTTCTTGAATCAATTGAATATATGTTTCAGTGAGCTATACTTATGAATTCAAAATGATTTTCTATACCAATCTTTTAAAGATCAATGACTTAATGAAAATGCTTTGAAATTGAGCATTACTGTTAAAACAACATTATCTAAGTCATATTATATTTCAAAGTTGGTTGGGATGATTTTCAAAGCAAATCAGAATGTTTTCTGATTTTTGTATCAGTCCCGAGCCGACTCGAGAGTTTCCGAGTCGACTCCTGAACTTTCTCGAGCCGACTCGTGACTGTGCGAGCCGACTCGACTCAGACGGCAGAAAGACTCATTTTTGAGTGCTTCTCGAGTCGACTCCCAGCTTTTCGCGAGTCGACTCCTGAAAGTCAAGAGTCGACTCCCAGATTTTCACGAGTCGACCCCTGAAAACTCATTTTTTGGTGCGTTCTGGATTCGATTGCTCGAGCCGACTCGCACAGTACCCGAGCCGACTCCCCGAATCTGGGCGGAATTTTTGAGTTGACACATCAGCTCCAACGGTAATTTTTTGAATAACGGCTATATTTTACTTGTCTAACGGTTATATCTTTGCAGATCTATAAATAGAGGAGCTTTTCAAATCAAAAAAAGAGAGAAAATCAAAAAGAGAGAAAAGAATATCATTTGAAAAGAGGGAAAAACAGAGTGTTATTGGAAAAATCTTTTAGCTCAAAGAAGAGAGATTCAAAAGGAGTGAAATCCAAGAGTGAGATTCGTGCACTCCAGAGCTACCTTCTACAAAAGATTCAAGAGGAGATCCCAACGCTTTCAAGAGCAAATCAAAGATCTTCCACATTCAAGAAAAGGGAGAAAAAGCTTCAACCCAACTCCAAAGCTCAAATCTGTGAAGAATCGGTGCTGAGGCCTGATTCAACATCAAGAGGAGTTGAAGGAAGGAAACCAAAGAAGCCAAGCCAGCTCTCAAGCTCTAAATATTCAGGCTTTTCTAAACTCAATTTCTTATTTTGAAATATCTGCTCAAAAAGGAGCTGCTTGTAATTAAACTCATTTTATTTGTTTGTGTCTAGTTTAATCTGAGGGATTAAACTAGAGGAGGTTGTTAAACCTCGGTACAAGCTAGGTATAGCTTGTGTTTGGGTTTGGTGCCGGTGAGCCCGTGTAAAATCGGCTGGGTTCGTTGTGATCCCGGAAAAACAACAAGTTTGAGTTGTGAACTTGGAAAACAACTCGGCTGTAATCTAGAGAGATTATAGTGTGGACCCAAGTGAGTCTTGGGAGTGGACGTAGGTGTTGGATTGCACCGAACCACTATAAAAATATCTTGTGTTTGCCGTGTTAATTGTCTCTTCTCTATCTCTCTTTGTTGTGTTTGTGCTTTGCTTATTAGTTAATCTCACTTGCACATCTCAACTTTAAAGTTAAAAAGTCTTAAATTTTTAAGAACCCAA
Source organism: Calamus simplicifolius (assembly GCA_900491605.1). NCBI lineage: Eukaryota > Viridiplantae > Streptophyta > Magnoliopsida > Arecales > Arecaceae > Calamus > Calamus simplicifolius. The sequence goes on from UESW01004659.1 coordinate 306,142, forward strand.
TTCACCCCCCCCTCTTGGGTTGCCATCTGGGCCAACACCTTCTTAGGTGCGTTGTAGGTGAACACCTAGGAACGTGGGATTTATTACTGCCTCGTGCAGAGTTCGCCTACAATAGCTCAGTGAACAGGTCCACGGGCAAGAGTCCATTTGAGATAGTCCATGAGTACAAGCCTAATCGTCCACTTGATCTAATTCCTTTACCCCTCCACACACGAGTCTCAAAGTCCGCACAAGCATTTGCATAGTATATCAAAGACTTACATAAGGACATTAGCTAGAAAATAAATCTAAGTAATGAAACTTATAAAAGACTGGCTAACTTCCGAAGAAGAGCCAAAGAGTTCGGTGTAGGGGATTATGTCATGGTTAGGCTTAGGCCTGAATGGTTCTCACCAGGTACCGTTAAGAAACTTTACGCTCGCGGAGCTGGTCCCTTTAAAATAATAGAGAAGGTAGGACCCAATGCCTATGTGCTAGATCTGCCCTTGGATTGGGGCATTAGCTCTACCTTCAATATTGCAGACCTAGTAGAATATAGGGAACCGATAGCGATTCCTAGTGAGTACTTTAGACCTAACCCTCCTTTTATGAGCGAACCTACCCAAGAGTGTCCACCACCAATTTTACCTGAGCAAGGAGAGCGGATCGAGCGTATCCTAGACGATCAAGCCATTACGATCCGAAACCGCGGTTATCAATGCTACCTGGTCCGATGGCAGGGTCGCCCTGAATCTGACATTCATGGATTACTCGAGAGGATTTGCAACACCTCGACCCAGACCTACTAGAGAGATACCAGAGCTAGAATGACCCATACTCGACGGGGTCGAGTTTTTTCCACTCCGGGAGAATTGGTGCGGGCACTAAGATCAAGCAGAGGATTCTTAACTCTCTGTGGATATTTGATAAGTTATGTTTCAAGTCTTGAGTTGGGAAATAAAGTTTAGTTTATTTTAAGTCCCGTCCAATTCATTTTATTCTAAATTGAGTCATATCCAGTTCAATTTATTTTAATATGAGTCATGTAGTAAGTTCATCAGCTTATAAGGGGAGACATCAGTATTGGAGCAGAAGACAAGGCCATCACAGTCAGACAGAGCAGCTGCTAAATTCAAGTTGGTGCCACACCTATTTCAAGTAGCCCACATGCCACCTAGCAGAGCAAGAAACTTTCCCGATCTGGATGATCATTTTTCTTATCTGACCGATGCCGATTTCATGCCAAATTAAGCTGCCATTGATTGCATCTAGAAGATCACCTTCCTCATCTAGACGCTGCAGATTTCATGCCAAATTAAGCTGCCGCTGATTGCATCTCAATCATATCTAGAAGATCACTTGCCTCATCTGGACGCCACAGATTTCATGCTGAATCTAGCTGTCGCTGATTGCATCTAGAAGATCACCTTCCTTATCTGGACGCTACAAAATTCATGCCAAATTTGATTAGGGCACCTTTTTTTTCTTTTCTCTCTTTCCATATCTGTATTTTCTTGGGCCCCAAGTCTCTTGCTCTATAAAAGAGACCCTCTTGTATGAATGATGTATCTTTTTATTAATCAATCAATCCAAGTTTTGAGTTATTATGATTTCCTACGTGTGCCAACATCCCAAGTCTCCAGAAGAAACCCTGGCCACCACCTTTGTCTTCCAATAGTGGATGCCCAAGAGCCCTTGGCCAGCCTCCCCTTTTTTCTACTCCTTCCTTGTCTTTTTGCCTCTATTCTAAATTTTCTCTATTATTCTTTAACCCTTGTATGGTGATCTTGCATATCTCTCAGTAGCCACGAATCCAGGATTCAAGGTGATCGTCATCCAAGTCAGCAGATACTTGGCCGCAGATCCGTAGGCTCAAGGCTTGGTCATCTAGGGTGCATCCGCCAGGCAGAACAACCTCTTCAACACTTTGATCTTCCCCCTCTTGCCAGGTACACCCTTCTAATCTACTAGTAACTTTATTGTAGGAGAGCAAGCCCTACGGGGGCTTCTTAGCTTCGATGGTCCTTCTTCCTTATTTTTTAAGAACTGTTTCACGTGCGGATTTACTGTGAATTTTTCTGAATCCCTCTTAGGCTATTACTTTGGGAGAATAATCAACTGTAATTATTAATTATTAAAAAAATAAAAAAATTACTTGCATACGGTCCTGCATCATCAGGTCTATTGGCAATTAAATACAATAAAGATCCTATCATGCCTCTATAAAGTTTTAAATCAACAGATTTTTCAGCATTATTTGATTGAAGTCTACAAGATGAGCTCATAGGGGTACCGATAGTTTTAGATGTCTCCATGCCAAACTTTTTAATCATTTCTTTGATGTACTTGGATTGGCTTATGAAGATCCCGTCTTTGTTTTGTTTGATCTAAAGTCTAAAAAAATAATTTAGTTCTTCCATCATGCTCATCTCGAACTCCCCCTATATAAGCTTTGCAAAGTCCTTGCATAAAGAATCATTAGTGGCACCAAAAATGATATCATCTACATAGATTTGAAGAATTAATATATCTTTATTTTATCTTTTAATGAATAAAGTTGTATCTACATTTTCTCGAATGAAGTCATTACTGATCAAGAATTTACTTAATCTCTCATACCAAGCCCGGGGTGCTTGTTTCAAACCGTACAAAGCTTTGTTCAACTTAAATACGTGGTTTGGAAACAAGTGATTTTCAAAGCCGGGTGGCTGTTCCATAAAAACTTGTTCAGCAATGTATCCATTTAAGAAAGCGCTTTTAACATCCATTTGATACCGTTTAAAATTCATAAAGCAAGCATAAGCAAGAAGTAATCTAATAGCTTCTAGTCTAGCAACTGGGGCATAAGTTTCATCAAAATCAATATCTTCTTCTTGATTATAACCTTTAGCTACTACTCTTGGTTTATTTCTAATTATATTACCATGTTCATCCAATTTGTTTCTAAAGACCCATTTAGTTCCAATAATTGATGATCATGAGGCTTCTCAGTAAGAGTCCATACATTATTTCTTTCAAATTGATGAAGTTCCTCATGCATGGCATTTATCCAATCAACATCATTTTTAGCATCATCATAGCATTTAGGTTCAATTTTAGATACAAAGGCTAAGTTATTATAAGTATCTCTAAATAAAAATCTAGTCCTAATACCTTGAGTTGGATCACCTATGATTTGATCTTTAGGATGACTGTGAATGTACCTCCATCCTCTTTCTAACTCATCATTATCTTGTGAAGCTTTTGGTAGGTTAGTGTTTCTTTTGTTCATTTACTTCTTGTGTATTTGAATCCTCATTATCCTTTAAGGTGATGTCTTTGAGTTGATCTTTAATTTCATCTGCATCATTGATACCTTTTCTCTTTCTTAATGGAAGATCATTAGATTCATCAAATATAACATGAATTGATTCTTCAACTACTAAAGTCTTTTTGTTGAAAACTTTGAAGGCTCTACTATGTAAAGAATAACCGAGAAAAATTTCTTCATTAGATTTAGCATCGAATTTATCAAGGTTTGTTTTTTCATTATTCAAAACAAAACAACGGCATCCAAAAACATAAAACTAACTAATGTTAGGTTTTCTTCCTTTTCAAAGTTCATACGGAGTCTTTTTCAAAACAGGTCTAATTAATGCATGATTTAAAACATAGCATGCAGTGTTGATAGCTTCAGCCCAAAAGTACTTTGGGAGATTGCTCTGACACAACATGGTACGGGTCATTTCTTCTAAAGTTATGTTCTTTCTTTCTACTACTCCATTTTGTTAGGGTGTTCTAGGTGCAAAAAAATAATGTTCAATGCCATTTTCATTACAAAAATTTTGAAAAGATTGATTTTCAATTTCTTTTCTATGATCACTTCGTATCGATAAAATAGAAGAATTTTTTTCATTTGTAATTCTTTTAAAAAATTTTTGAAATGCAGAAAATGCTTTATCTTTACTAGCTAAGAATAAAACCCATATAAATCGAGAGAAATCATGAATAACAATAAAGCCATATCTTTTTCCTCCTAGACTAGTTGTTCTTGTAGGACCGAATAAATCCATATGCAAGAGCTCCAAAGGTCTAGTGGTTGAAACCAAATTCTTCGATTTAAAGATACTCGGGTTTGTTTCCCAAATTGACAAGCATTGCAAATCTTATCTTTTTCAAAAACAAGTTTGGCAAACCATGCACTAAATCATTTTTAATTAATTTAGATAATAAATCAATGCTGGCATGAGCTAGCCTACGATGCCATAACCAACTATTATCAGTTTTATCATTTGTAGCAACTAGGCAATCAATATTTTGATCATGCAAATCATTTAAATCAATAATATATTACCATGTCTATGACCAACAAATTTTATATATTCATTAACAGGATTTTTAACAATACATAAGGATGATTATAATGTAACTTTAAATCCTTTGTCACATAACTGACTAATGCTTAGCAAATTGTGTTTTAGTCCTTTCACAAGTAAGACATTATCAATATAAGCATGAGGTGTGATACCTATTTTGCCAATGCCAATTATTTTTTCTTGGCCATTATCACCGAAAGTAACAACACCTTCATCTTTTGCCTCCAAAGTGATGAATTATGATTCATCACCTGTTATGTGTCTTGAGCACCCACTGTCCAAGTACCATTGTCTTTTAGTTTCTCGGGTAGCAAGATACACCTGCATACATAATTTTAAATTTTGCTCTTAGGTATCCAAGCTTTCTTAGGTCCTTTTGGGTTAGTTAAAATAGTTCCTTTCGGAACCCATATTTTTCTCACATTGTGTGTGTGACAAGCATAAATCTCCTAATTTTTCACATTTAAAGCATGTAATTTTAGTAGAATCATCAATCGTCAACATGCACATAAATATTTTTAAAAAACTTTTATCTTTCAAAAGGATTATATCCAAAACCAGCTCTATTGTAAACAACCCTTTGACTATTTAATATCATTTCCAATTTTTTTGAACTTAATGTAAATCTATCAAAAATTAGTTTTAATATATTTACTTCATTTTTCAAATCTTGGTTTTTCTTTAGCAATGATTCATTGTCTTTTGAAATTCTTTCTTTTTCAAGAGTGAGATTTTTAATTTCATTTTTTAAATCTTTGTTCTTTTAACTTAAGTTTACAAAATCATCAACAAGTTCATAAAATGTACCATGCAGTTCATCGAAAGTAAAGTCATCTAGAAAGCTAGGACTTGCCTCATTATCATCAGCCATGAAGCATATATTAGCAACTTCAGTTTTCTCTTCATCTTTGAACTTGTTATTTCACTGTCGCTCCATGTAACCAACATTGCTTTCTTCTTTACTCTTTTGGATCCTTTCTTTAATTATGGACACTCCGGTCTGATATGTCCAGGATTTTTGTACTCATATCATATAGGAGGTTCACTCTTTTCCTTTTCTTTGTTATGATCCTCTTTAGTAAATTGTTTTCTTTTTCCAAACTTCTTTCTCTTCATAAATTTCTTGAATTTTCTGGAAATAAGTGCCATTTCATCATCTTTCTCACTGTCACTAGTGGTTTCTTCACTTTCATCATCTTGAGTGACACTCTTTAACACCATAGTTCTCCTCTTCTTTGATTCATCTTCATCAATGTGTTGTCGTTACTGAAGCTCATGAGTCATCAAAGAACCAACTAACTCTTTAAGTGATAATGTGTTGAGATCCTTTGCTTTTCGAATTGCAGTAACCTTGGCTTCCTATGATCTAGGTAAGGATCTTAAGATTTTTCTAACAAGATCACCATTAGCATAAGATTTTTATAGACTTTTTAGTCCATTGATAATATCAGTAAACCTTATAAACATATCAATGATATTTTCAGCTAAATACATCTTAAATAATTCATACTTATGAACAAGCATATTAATCTTGGGTTCCTTGACTTGGTTAGTACCCTCATGGGTGACTTCAAGCCTATCCCAGATTTTTTTTACAGACATGCAAGTAAAAATATGATTAAACTCATTTGTATTAAGAGAACAATAAAGAATATTCATAGCATTTGCATTTAATTGTGCTAATTTCTTATCTTGTTCATCCCATTCCAATTCAGGTTTTGGGATATCAAGATTGTCAATCTTGATGGTGGGTGTGTGTGGTCTATTAATTTGTTCGATTAAATAAAGGTGGTCTATTAGTTGATTGACCCTCAATCAAAATAGATCCCATTTGGATTACTACTGATCTTTGGCTCCAAGTTATTTAAAGCTATAGAAATTAAGAGCACACTGCTCTAATACCACTTGTTGCCCAGCTGTAGCAACCCAAGAGGGAGAGTGAATTGGGTATTTAAAAATTAATTGTGCAGATATGTCCTTATCACTAATCAAGATTTAATTGGCAGCGGTATAGTGAAATGCACAAAACAATATCTCAGAGACAAGGCAAACAATCAAACACAAGGATTTTTATAGTGGTTCAGTACTAACCCAGCACCTACATCCACTTCCCAAAAACCCTTTGGAAATTTTTACTCCAATCGTATCACAATGATTACAACCCCTAGCCTTTTCTGGCTAGTCCTCTTATTTCACGGCACAAGAAAGCCAAACCCCTAGCCTTACCCAGCTAGTCCTCTTATTTTCGGCACAAGGAAGCCAAACAATAACCAAGGGTTAAATCTAACCCTTTTATAAGAAATATGTTCAGAATATTTAAGAACAAACAACTCCTAAATTGAGTAAATATTCAAAATAATACTTCACAATTTTTGTAGCAAATCTTCATCAATAAATGAAGATCTCCGAGGTAGCTGAAGCTTTGAATGCTTGGAGGCTTTAATAGATCTGGACGGTTGAGCAGTGAATGATCTTTAAGATTTCTCAACTTTAACACGCAGAAACTTGCTTTCAATAACTCAAAAAAATATGAAATAAAGAACTCTTTCTTCCTTGGATTTCTTCCTCTTTTTTGTCCTCATTTTCTTCTTCTAATATCAGCTTTTTACAGCATTACAAAAACAAAAGTATCCATTAGACTTAATCGAAATAAATAAAAAGTAAAACGGAAAGAAAATATAACCGTTGTAAATTATTTCCCTCGAGCATTGAATGCACTGAAACCATTTGAGAAAGGGAGATCTCTGCCATAATCCAAGAGATCAAAAGTCAGTATAGCTGAAAATAGAATTAAGGAAGAGAGAGAGAGAGAGCACGTCCAAGGCTTGCAATGAGTAGTTGGCTGAAAGTAATTCCTAGTTAACTACTTCAAAAGAGTGACCAATCAGGAGAAGAAGAGCTAGCTGAAAGCTAATTTCAGTTAGCTCATAGCTGAAAGCTAATTTCAGTTAGCTCATTTGAAATCCACACGGTCAAAAAAGAAGTTCTGCAGCCCATTAGTTAGCTGAAGCTTAGCTTCAGTTAACTAGATCCAAACAGCTCATGGTCATGAAGGAGAGGGTTGAGTCCATAAGCTAGCTAAAAACAAGTTTTAGTTAGCTAGATACAAATGCCATACGGCTTGAGGGAAGACCAGCCATAAAGTAGTTAGCTTCTTAGCTAACTAATTTTTGAATTCACACGGCCAAGAAAAATCTGCCCAAAAAGTAGTTAGCTTACAAAGCAAATTAGTTAGCTCAGAAAGGCAACAAGCTAGCTGAACAGTTAACCAGATTTAAACATGGTTCGGTCAATGCTTATAGCAAGGAAAAAGTAGCTAGCTGATAAGGCAAACAAGCTAACTTAGAGAGGAAATAAGCTATCTCCATAGCTAACTATTTTCATCATGAACCGGTCAAGCTCAAAGCAAGAGAAAAAGTAGTTAACTAATAAAGCAAGCAAGCTAGCTAAAAGAAGGAACAAGCTAGCTCCTTAGCTAACTATTTTTAAGCATGAACCGACCAAGCACAAAGCAAGAAAAGTAGTTAACTAATAGAGCAAACAAGCTAGCTAAGGGAGGAAAGAAGTTAGCTCCATAGCTAACTATTTTTAAGCATGAATCGGCCAGGCTTACAGCATGAGAAAAAGTAGCTAGCTAACAAGGGAAACAAGCTAGCTAAGAGAGGAAATAAGCTAGCTTCCAAGCTAACCATTTTCATCATGAATTCGGCCAGGCATAAAGCATGAGAAAAATAGCTAGCTAACAAAGGAAACAAGCTAGCTAAGAGAGGAAATAAGCTAGCTCCTAAGTTAACTTATTTCAAGCATGGTTCGGCTAGGCTTACAGCATGAGAAAAATAGCTAGCTAACAAGGGAAACAAGCTAGCTAAGAGAGGAAATAAGCTAGCTCTCAAGCTAACCATTTTCATGCATGGTTCAGCTAGGCAAAGAACCAAACCAAAATAGCTAACTTAAGAGGCAACATAGCTAGCTAGGAAACATCCCAAGTTAACTAAATTCAAGGCTAACCGGTTGGAAGCAATTATCCATAAGATTTTGCTTGATGAGGCTCATTGTAAGGCACTTGTACTTCCCTGCATTAATCTTAGTCTCCACAATAAATAAAATTAATCTTTACTTAATTGTTTTGTAATCATCAAAATCAATCTAGGGCCAACAGGTTCAACATAGGCAAGACATACCAAACTACTATCTTAAGGCTAATATTTTCTTTGCTTAGGTCATAACTAAAATGAAGGAAGAAATGACCTCTAAGGCATGCATATTTTAAAATTTTGATAATAATTACTAATGCAAAAGCTTAAAGATTATATATTAATCTATCCAATATGCATCAAGATCATATCTTTGCCTTATACTATAGGATCGTTTGATCTAAATTATATATATAAATAAATCATCAAGATTATATCTTGCTCTTCAAAATAAGAAGTCATACTACTTGTCTTGAAGCATGTCTTAAGATCTAGGGATTATATCACTTACCTTAAGAATAATAGGTAAATTTGTTGTGCTCTACAGCCGTTCAATCGTCCGACCTCTAGAATTATCCACGCGAAGTCCCCGAATGATCGAATTTTTGAGAGTGCTAGCTTGCTGAAAAATAACTTTGCTGATCTTGAATCCTTCCACTTGAATCTTCCTCCAAGATCCACCAAACTTTTGCTAACACTATAATCACACTAGAATTTTCTATTCTAACTCTTAGAACTATATCATTTTGTTCTGACTCTTTAGAATTTTAATCCATATCATATATGGTGAAGAATGTTCTCTATTTTATAGGCATAATTAAGCCTTAGCCCATTGAATTCTAACACTTAGAATTCTAATGTTTGGTGAAAACCAAAGAGACGTGATGTTTGGTTAAAACCAAAGAGAGGTGAATTCTAACACTTAGAATTTCAACGTTTGGTGGAAACCAAAGAGGCACATTAATTTCATATAAAATTTCATATAAATTCTAACACTTAGAATTCCAACGAAAACCATTTGAAGAAGATTAAAGCTTATATATTAAATTCTACATGAGAATTTAATTTCTCATAAGATGAGATTTTAGTTATCTCAACCTGTGAGATCCTCATGCAAGAAAACTCTTTTCACACATGGAGTTTGGGTTTGGGTTTTGGTTTTAGTTGATTTGAATTTATTGGACTGAACCTACATAGATCATGGTCCTAGCCCAAATCAAATTTGGCTACTCCTGAATCTATTTAAATCCAAATCAAGTCTAATTTCAAATTAATATTTGAAATTGATTAGTCCTTCTAATAGACTTAAACCTAATTAAATTTTATTCACTTGTACTTAACCCAATTAAGATAATTTAATCAATCAAATTGATTAATTAACTCATATACGATTCTCAATCGTTGATCAGCAAATAGATCATCCTGAAAAACTTCAATGCGTGTGACTCTATAGGTTCGAACCTAAGCCGGTAGCATAGAACAACTTTCTATACTAATTGATGTGCCCATCTAGCAATGAAACCCGACGTCCGGATAGGTCGAAGAGTTGCCAAGCAAACTCCAAGAACCCTAAGAAATAGTTACCGTATAATTCATCCTTTTGACCATAAATGTTAAGGATGGCTTAAGAGCCTGCTAACTCTAAACAATAAATTCATAAAGTGATTTCAACTTTAGTGATCATGTGACCTTCCCATGAAGTGCCTCGGCCAAGGTCTTGCTAAGTTGAAATACAAGCATTTCTTCTTTAACATAATAGGTCAAATTTCATCTTGATCCATAACTGACTACCATAAGTACTTGACTACACTCAGTAACCTTTCGTAGCTAGATTAAAAATCTAAGTGGTCCAAAACCTAAGTACAATGAGTTGCTTGCAAGTTATTGGTTGTGATCTTCAGGTCTTAAGGATACTTATACCCATATCTTCTTGTATTAACTCTTGACAGCAGAGTGTCCGAAAATAAGTCACGTTTGGTAAAATGTACTCCTACACTTTCATCTGTATATCATACCAGTGTTTCTACACTCCTTGGTTAAGAGGACAACCGACAAATATGATATACAACATCCTATAATTGATAGTACTATAGCCCTGTCATAGTATATCATTTGGTCGTGAACACTTTCGAGGACCTTCAAAGATAAATCCTTCTTTATTGTAAAAGAAGATCCTAAGGGCTTCATTACTATTAGGAGCTTTAAGAAGATGTTCTTGTAATGAATAAATTGCCAAATAACTTTTATTAATATATCAATTTATAAGCAATTTACATCAGCACAATCATCAAATGATTGGCTTTAGGATACAATTCCCAACAAACTCTCGCTTAGCCTAAAGCCACTCATTACAATATTTAATACCCATCTTTAACTTATAGTCATCAAACTCTTTGATAATGAGTGCTTTAGTAAACGGGTTGCCTAGGTTTTTTTTTTTGTCAATCTTCTGAAGATTTATGTCACCTCGTTCTACAATCTCTCTAATGAAACCGGCACAGTATATGCTTAGTGTGCAGATGTGCTCGTGGTTCTTTCATTTGAGCTATGGTACCAGTGCTGTCATAGTACAACAGGAATGGTCCATCTATGAAAGGTGCCACTCCAAGCTCGAAGATAAACTTTCGCAGCCATAATTTATTTTGCGGCATCTGATGCAGCGATGTAGTTTGCTTCGCACACTAAATCTGCCAATATATGTTGCTTGGAACATTTTTAGCAGACAGCTCCATCATTCATGATAAACACTAATCTGATTGAAAACTGAAATCAGTATATCCCATAAGTTTCGAATCAGACTCTCTATAGACTAACCACTAGTCCTTAGTATTTCATAAACACTTAAGGATTGTCTTAACAACTTGCCAATATTTTTCTTCTGGATCAGATTGGTATCTAATCATTACTCATAGTGACTATGCTACGTTTAGTCTTGTACATGTCATGGTGTACATAATCGATCCTACTGCCGAAGCATATGAAATTTGACTCATACATTCTCTTTCGTTAGGAGTTGTTGGACAATCCTTCTTGGAAAGATTAATTTCATGTCCTATTGGAAGATAGCCTTTCTTGGAATTCTCCATGCTAAACCTCTTTAGCACGATATCAATGTACGTAGATTGAGATAAACCAAGCATCCTCTTAGATCTATCTCTATAGATCTTCATCCCTAGGATGTGGGATGCTTCTTTCAGATCTTTCATGTAGAATTGTGATGATAACTATGTCTTTATTCCTTGTAATGCAGGGATATCACTCCCGATTATGAGAATATCATCCACATATAATACAAGAAATATAATAACGAAACCGTTAGCCTATTTATAGATGTAAGGTTCTTCTTTATTCTTAACAAAGCCATAAGATTTAATCACAGTATCAAATCATATGTTCCAACTCCTAGATGCTTGCTTAAGTCCATAAATGGACTTCTATAGCCTGCACACTTTAGACTCATCTTTAGATATAAAACCTTCAGGCTATATCATATACACTATTCTTCTAAATTACCATTTAGAAAAGTGGTTTTAACATCCATCTGCTAAATCTCATAATCTAAGTATGCTGCTATGGCTAGCATAATCCGAATGGATTTTAGCATTGTCACCAGAGAAAATGTCTCGTCATAGTCAATACCATAATGTTGACGATACTCCTTGGCAACTAGATATGCTTTATAGATCTCTACCTTTCCATCTATGCCTCTTTTTCTCTTGAAAAACCACTTACACCCTATGGATTTTATCCCTTCGGGTGGGTCTACTAATGTCCATACATTATTGTCCTTCATGGAATCAAGTTTGAATTTTATGGCATCAAGCCATATATCAGAATCAGTCCTTTGCATAGCATGCATATAGGTGATCGAATCCTCATTGTTTTCATTGAGCTCAATAGGATTCTCATTCTGGACCAAGAAATCTAAGTATCTATCCAGTTGATGTGGTACTTTACCAGATCGCCTTAATGGTGCATCTAAAATGGGTTTTGAGTTTGATCTAATCAACTCAAATTCTAAGGGTTCAATGGTTTGTGTTGTTCCTTCTACTTGATGAACTTTCTTAAGTTCACTATTAGAGCTATTTATTCCTTTCCTAAGGAACTCCTTTTCAAGAAAAATTGCTCTATTACTGATGAACAACTTTTATTCTTCAGTATTGTAGAAATAATATCCTTTGGTTTCTTTCGGATAGCCGATAAAAAAATATTTATCAGATTTATGTTCAAGTTTATCTGATTTTGCATGTTTCACATAAGCCGAACATCTCCAGACTCTCAGATAGGTGATAACCAGTTTACATCCATACGACATCTCATATGAAGTTTTAGGAATAGACTTACTTGGAACCTTATTGAGAATATGATAAGATGATTCTAATGCATATCCCCAAAATGATATTGGCAAGCTTGCAAAACCCACAATGGATCGAACCATGTCTAACATGATTTGATTCCTTCTTTTTGACATACCGTTATGCTACAATTGTTGGCCCATATGACAACCCAAGAGGGGGGGTGAATTGGGTTCTTAAAAATTTAACCTCTGAAAACGATTGGCTTTGAGATAAATAAAATTAAGTGCAAAGCGAATATTAATCACAAGCAAAGAGATAGAGAGAGACAATCAAAGCACGGCAAACACAAAGATTTTATAGTGGTTCGGTGTATCCAACACCTACGTCCACTCCCAAGATCCACTTGGGTCCACACTATAATCCTCTTGATTACAGTCGAGTTGTTTTACAAGCTCACAACTCAGAACTTGTTGTTTTCCCCGGGATCACAATGAACCCAGCTGGTTTTCCGGGCTCACCAGCACAAAACCCAAACATAAGCTAATATAGCTTGCCCCGAGGTATACTACCTCCACTAATTCAATCCCCCTGATTGAATTAGCAAAAACAAGTAAGAAAAGTGTTTACAATAACAAACAACTCCTTAAATGAGCAAATATTCAATGTAAATGAACAAGGTTAGAAAAGCCTTTTTGAAGCAGATTGGATTTGAGCTTTTCTTCTTTTCTTCTTTTCCTCTTCTCTTTGAAGATGTTGAATCAGGCCTCAGCTCGGATTCTTTGCAAATATTGTAGATGAGAAGTTGGAAAATCACATAACATGGCTTTTGGCTTCTTTTTCTTCTTTTTGGGAAATCCTCGATTTTTTTTTGATTTTGAATGCCTTGGATTTCTCTTTGAGCTTTCTGGAGTAGATGGATTCGAACTTGGACTCTTTTCTCTTTGATTTCAAGCTCAAGACTTCTTGGATTTTTGATTTGTTTTCACTCTATTTCTTCCGTCTTTTTTTCAAACGAGCGTTCTCCCCCTTTTATAGATTTCTCTTAATCCATGTTTTTGGTGAGAAACTAGCCATTGGAATGTACCTGGAAAGTTTGTCCATACAAAATATATCCGTTAAAAGTTAGGTGAAACAAAAATATTATCGTTTGAGCTAATCTAGCATTTTAAAAATCCATTCCTGACAGGTTGGAGTCGGCTCCAACTTTTCAGGTGTCGGCTCCAAGTCGGTTATCCAAAAATAGAAAGTAAAGAGTTCGTTGAGGAGTTGGCTCTAAAAAAGTTGAGTGTCGACTCACCACATTCGGGAGTCGGCTCTGAAAGACTGTAAGTGTCGGCTCCAGAGTAGTCAAAAAACACCCGTTCTGTTCCCGCATCGGAATTGGCTCCAGACACTGTAAGTGTCGACTCCGAAACTTTGGGTGTCGGCTCCGAAACTCTGGGTGTCAGCTCCAGACCATGCCAAAAATCAGAAAGACATTTGATTGGCCATGGGGTCGGCTCCAAATCTCCTAGGTGTTGACTCCAGGCTCTGAATTTTGAAACTTTCTTTTGGCACTGGATTCAAAACACGTTTCTTTATGTCTTTTGATTGATTAAAGATTTTTAAGCCCTAAAACACTTGTTAAATTTATTAGTAATAAAATGAATATACTCAAATCTTTTATTAATCATCAAAATCAATAATTGTGTCAACAATCTCCCCCTTTTTGATGATTATAAAAATATTGAGTATATGCATGAGTAAACAATAGAGTTCTCAAATCAAAAATTTCAAATATGTGATCCTCACAGGTAAGCTCCCCCTGAATAAGGTAGCTCCCCCTATGAAGTTCAATTTAACAATTTTGCTTCCTTTTAGCTGAAAATATAGTGTTTGATACCAAAAAGGTAGATATATCAATTTTAACTATGCTTATTTAAACCAATGTTTCTCTTTTTGTTTTACAATGCATATTTGATTAGGATTTTACATTCAAAGCATATACGACATAACTACATAACTCTCCCCCTTTTTTGTAATCAACAAAAAGATCAAGAAGAGTTAAGTAAAATGACAAAATTGATAGATCAAACAATTTTTCAATGATCAAAAGATATTCATTAAGTATCTGATGAGAGTCAATCATTACAAAATGAAATTGAACTTTGTCAAACATCAAACTATACATCATTACATTAAGATTTCAAGATAAAACATCAAACAACAGCCTATACTTCATTGAATAAAAACCTATACTTCATTACATGATAATCACAGATTAGTTCTAATAATCCTTTGTAAATGTTCTAAAATTCTTCCCATCCCATCACTCTGAGTCCCTACAAATTCTTTTAATCTTCTATCAACAAACACACATGCAGTCATAATCTTATCCTGAAGCTCAGCATTGCATTTGGAGTAGGTTTCTGAGTCTTCACAAATATTCTTAAGTTCTTCAAATATGTTCTTGAGATCAGTCTTTAAGGATTCAGTAGAGGAACCAAGAGTGGATTCAATCTTACTAATGCGATCATCCAAAGAGTAAAGGGTCTCTTTCAAATTCATAAACTGACTATCAAACTCTGTCTTCATTTCTTCCTTTTGAGCAGCAAATAAGCTCTTGAGTTGCTCTATCTGAACATCAGAAAATCTGACAGAAGACATAGGTAGCTGAACAGGAACTGGAGCAGGAGCAGGAGCAGATCTGCTGGGCTCTGGAGAAGGATGCCTCGCAGAAGGACCAGCCTCAGATGGTGCAGAAGATCTAAGCTCAGGGGCTCTCTCATCTAGACTGCCTTTCCTTTCCCATTGTCCATTAATCTTAACAAAGCCCATCCAGTGCAAAGTAGCTAAACTATAATAATCAGTATGCCTAAGGTTCTTTGAAGGCTCACTGTCCGAAATCATAATTCCTTGGCTCCTGAAGACCATAGTTAGAATCATACCATAGGGTAGTGAAGATCTCCTTTTTCCTCCAGCCTCGGCCATGTAGAAAATCATCATTGCAGTAAGGTTAATAGGCTGACCTGTCAAAACACTATCCATCACCACAATGTTTCGCTCCGAGACATACTCAAAACGGCCAGTCTTAGGGAATAAAATTCTACTACAGATATTATGAAGTAGCCTAAGCTCCAAGGGTAATTGATTTTCCCTAACCTCTTCAAATTCAGAAACCTCTCTACCCAACATCCTTGATAGTGAATCAGACCTCTCACTATGAATATCAGCTACTAATCCAGTGATAGGAATGCTCAGAAGATTTCATAGCTTTTGAAAAGTAAGGTGAACTCTTTTCCCTCTAACAGAACTCACAATCCCACCGTCACCCCTTGACAAATTGAAGTAAAATTCTTTGACTAGGGCCGGATAGGTGGGACATCCAATGAACATACTTTGTCCCAACCTAGCTCTTTGATTTGATTTCCAATTGAAAAGCCCTCGGACTCAAAAAATTCAAAATCAACTTTCCTACCCATTGTAATCACTCTTCCGGCTAAGGTGTCTACCTGAGGAGATGAGGGACCAGGATTATCCGAAGGAGTAGAGGAATCTTCGCTCGGAGACGGCTCGTGGACGGGACGCCTCGCCGTGCGTCTTCCTGTGGTCACGGGCGCTCCAAGAACTGATCCTCTCCGCTTTGGTGCCATTGAGTCCTTGGGAATGTTCGATTTGAGGAGAATTTAGCTTGGAAAAGTTTTGAGAGAGTTTGGACAGGGATTGAAAAGATGGAAATGATGGAGGTGTCGACTCTGCCCTAATAAAGTCAACTTGGGACCCCCAGGTGTCGACTCCGCAAAGTCGGGTGTCGACTCCAAGTCACTAACATAGTTAGCACTCAAACTGGAGTCAGCTCCACTTATACGGGTGTCGGCTCCAAGGTCAAGGACCGAGAGCGACACAGAAGAGGTGTTGACTCCTCAAACTGAGGTGTCGACTCCACTGACAGTTTAAAAAAAAGATGAGTTTCAAACATCCGAAACTTGTCAAAATAGGATCAATAAATTTTAAAAAAATCTTTGGAATATGAAGAATTAAATTACCTGAATGACTAGATAAATTATCCTTAAAATTATGAAAGGAATATCAAGAAATTAAAAGGAATCTAGATAGTCATTCCTTAAAGTTTTAAAATCATTCCAAAGGGTCACAAATCCCTAATTCACCTGTAAGATAACAAAATCTCTCTTCACTCAAGGGTTTTATAAATATATCAGCTAATTAATCTTCAGTATTAACATAATCAAGACAAATTTCATTTTTAGCTACATGTTCTCTTATAAAGTGATATCTAATTTCAATGTGTTTGTTCTTGAATGTTGAATTGGATTTTTAGTTAAATTTATTGCACTTGTGTTATCACATCTAATAGGAGTTTTATCAAGTGTTATGCCGTAATCTTCGAGTTGTCGCTTAATTCAAAGGATTTGAGCACAGCAACTTTCAGCTGCAACATATTCTGCCTCAGCAATTGATAATGCAACCGAATTTTGCTTTTTGCTAAACCAAGAGATTAAGTTACTTCCTAAGAATTGACATGCACCACTTGTACTTTTTCTATCTAGTTTACATCTAGCATAGTCAGAATCAGAATATGCAATCAAATTCAATGTTGAGTCTCTAGAATACCATAAACCTACATTTTTAGTTTTATTTATATATCTCAAGATTCTTTTTACAGCAATTAAATGAGATTCTTTAGGTTCAGATTGAAATCTAGCACATAAACAAACAGCAAATATTATATCTGGTCTACTGGCTGTTAGGTAAAGAAAAGATCCGATTATACCTCTATAATATTTTTGATCTACTTTCTTACCATCTTTATCTTTGTCTAATTTGCATGAAGGACTCATAGGTGTTCCAAGGGGTTTAATTGATTCCATTCCAAACTTCTTGAGAAGTTCTTTTGTGTATTTTGCTTGATTGATGAAAATCCCCTCTTTGCTTTGCTTGATTTGAAGTCCTAGGAAGAAATTGAGTTCTCCCATCATGCTCATTTCGAACTCACCCTGCATTAACTTAGCAAATTCTTGGCACAAAAGATTGTTAGTTAGCACCGAATACAATATCATCAACGTATATTTGTACTACTAATAAATCCTTGTCTTTTCTTTTCAAAAATAGTGTTTTATCAACATTTCCTCTTGTAAAATCATTTTCAATCAGAAATTTACTTAATCTTTCATACCAAGCTCTAGGTGCTTGTTTTAAACCATATAGTGCTTTGTGCAATTTAAAAACATGATTTAGAAATTCATGATCTTCAAAATCAGGAGGTTGTTCAACAAAAACTTCCTCATTTATAAATCCATTAAAAAATGCACTTTTAACATCCATCTGAAATAAATTGATATGCATATGACATGCAAAAGTGAGTAATAATCTAATTGCTTCTAATCTAACTACAGGTGCAAAAGTTTCATTAAAATCAATTCCTTCTTCTTGATTATATCATTTTGCGACTAATCTAGCTTTGTTTCTAATTACTATGCCATTTTCATCCAATTTATTTCTAAATACCCATTTTGATCCTATAACATAATGATCTTTAGGTCTATCTACAAGGGTCCAGACATTATTTCTAATAAATTGATTTAATTCTTCTTGCATAGCTAACATCCAATTATTATCTTTTTCAGCCTCTTCAATAGTTTTAGGTTCAATTTGAGATACAAATGCAAGATGATTATTGATGTTTCTCATTGATGATCTAGTTCTTACTCCTTGAGATGGATTACCTATAATTAATTCTTTTGGATGACCATAGGCATATCTCCAATCTCTAGGAAGATCTACATCATTATGATTTGCATCAACAACATCAACACTAGGAGAATCATTATCTTTAGCTCCTTGTTCATGATCTGAAGATACATCTATATTTAATTTTTCAATGTCCCTTTCTAATATGTTTGTATCTTCTTCATCATCAATCTTTCCAGAACTCGATGCTTAAGATTCATCAAAAACTACATGAATAGATTCTTCTACAATTAAGTTTCTTTTGTTAAACATTCTATAGGCTTTACTAGATGTTGAATATCCTAAGAATATGCCTTCATCTGATTTTGCATCAAATTTTTCTAGATTATCTTTACCATTATTATGAATGAAACATTTACAACCAAATGCATGAAAATAACTTATGTTTGGTTTTCTATTGTTCCATAGTTCATAAAGAGTTTTCTTAAGGATTGGCCTAATTAAAGCTCTATTAAGAATGTAACATGCCGTGTTTATAGCTTCCGTCCAAAAGTACTTTGGTAAGTTGCTTTCACATAGCATGGTACGGGCCATGTCTTCTAAAGTCCTATTTTTTCTTTCTACAACTCCATTTTGTTGTGGTGTTCTAGGTGCTGAAAAATTATGATGGATGTCATTTTCAATGCAAAAGTTTTCAAATAAATGATTTTTAAATTCAGTGCCATGATCACTTCTAAGAGACACTATGGTATTATTTTTCTCATTTGTGACCTTCTTGAAGAATTTCAAAAATAATGGAAATGTCTCATCTTTATGAGCTAAAAACAATACCCAAGTGTATCTAGAATAATCATCTACAATCACAAGACCATATTTCTTTTCTCCTAGACTAGTGGTTCAGTAGGTCCGAAGAGATCCATGTGAAGTAGTTCAAGTAGCCTAGAAGTGGAAACAATGTTTTTAGTTTTGAAAGAGTTTCTAGTTTGCTTTCCAAATTGACATGCATCACAAATTTTGTTATTTTCAAAATCTAGTTGTGGAAGACCTTTTACTAAATTCATTCTAATTAATTTTGAAATTAAGTGTGTGCTTGCATGACCTAATCTACGATGCCACAGCCATCCAATCTCATTTATATTAGCATTATTAGCAACTAAGCAATGATTACCAGTAGACAAATTGTCTAAATCAATCAAGTATACATTGTCATTTCTATTTCCAGTAAATATCATGCTATTATCAATGGGATTAAAAACAGTGCAAATAGAAGCTTCAAATGATACTTTGAAATATTTATCACATAATTGGCTAATACTAATTAGATTATGCTTCAAACCATTAACATATAGGACATTTTCAATAAATGGGAGGGAGTTATTTGAATTTTACCAAACCCCATGATCTGACCTTTGCCATTATCACCAAACGTAATAACTCCTCCTCTTTTGCTTTCAAGGGTGATGAATTGATCCTTATCACTCGTCATGTGTCTTGAGTAGCCACTATCGAGATACCACTTTCGCTTTGATCTTTTGGCCGTAAGACACTCCTGCAAAAATGATCAAATCTTATATTTAGGTACCCAAGCCTTCTTGGGTCCTTCATGGTTAGTAGCAATAAAGATAGTTCCTTTTGGAACCCATATTTTCTTTCCTTTAGCAATTAAATTTTTGTTGCTTTTTCTTGCATTACATTCATAGGATTTGTGGCCTTTCTTGTTACAATAATGACATAAAACTTCATCTTTATCTTGTTCTTTTCTAAAGAAGTTTTTGACATATTTTTATTTTATGTTAGGTCTATAACCTAATCCAGCCTTATCAAATATAGCTCTTTGATTATTCAATAATAAATTAAGTTTTTCAGAACAATATGTAAATTTATCAATAATATTATTATATTTTTCAACTTCCTTCTTTAATCTATCATTCTCTTTGGAAATTGATCCTTTTTCTTCAATCAAAACTTCATTTTCTGATTTCAATTTTTCAACTTCATAGACTAATTTATCCTTCTCTTTGGCTAGATTTAAATTGTCAATTTTTAAAGATTTGTTCTTCTTTTTCAGAACCTTAAAATCACTTATTAATTCATTGAAGGCTTCATATAATTCATCAAATGTAAAATCATCATAAAGGGTTTCAGTACTTACCTCGTCGTCGTTCGTCATAAAGCAAATGTTAGCAACTTCCTTTTGTTCCTCCTCGGAAGAGGATTCTTCACTATCACTCCAGGTTGCAACATAGGCTTTCTTCTTCTTGTAGACTTTCTTTAATTGAGGACAGTCATATCTGAAATGCCCTGGTTTCTTGCACTCATAACAAATTAAGGGCTATTTTTCTTTTTCTTTGTCCTTCTCTTTCTCTTTTTCTCCTTTCATTTTTTTCCAGATTTTTTCTTGTGGAAGGGTCTCCTTCTTTGCATGAATTTCTTAAATTTTCTAGCAAGGAGTGCAGTCTCTTCATCATCATCATCATCATCATCATCACTGCAGCTCTCCTCACTTTCTGTAGCTTTAAGAGCAATTGTCTTCTTCTTCTTGACTTCCTCCTCTTGATGTTGTTTCATGGTTAGCTCATGAGTCATCAAGGATCCAAGTAGCTCTTCCAAAGGTAAAACATTTAGGTCCTTGGCTTCTTGGATAGCAGTCACCTTCGCTTCCCACAATCTTGGAAGTGACCTAAGAATTTTACGAACCAAATCAGAGTTAGTGTAAGTCTTACCGAGACTTTTCAAACCATTTACAATATCAGTGAATCTTGTGTACATGCATGTGATGGTTTCAGTTTGTTCCATGCTGAACAATTCATATTTATGCACTAAAATATTAATCTTTGATTCTTTAACTTGATTTGTACCCTCATGGGTAACATCTAATCTATCCCAAATTTCTTTCACAGAAATACATGTAGAAATTCGATTAAATTCATTTGCATCTAATGAACAATATAAAACATTCATAGCCTTGGCATTAAGTTGTGCCAATTTTTTATCATGTTCATCCCATTCTGTTTCCAGATTAGGAATCTCCATGCCATTAATTCTAGCAGTGGGTATGTGTGGTCCATTGACTATAATGCTCCATAGATCATAGTCAAATGCTTGAATAAAAATTTTCATCCTAGCTTTCCAATAACCATAATTAGTTCCATTAAACAAAGAAGGTCGATTAGTGGATTGACCTTCTAAATAAGATGAACTAGCTTGAGCTGCCATTTGGATCTTTAGCTCTTGATCGTTAGACCAAATTCAAATGAGCACTTGCTCTGATACTAATTGTTGGCCCAGATGACAACCCAAGAGGGGGGGGGGGTGAATTGGGTTCTTAAAAATTTAACCTTTGAAAATGATTGGCTTTGAGATAAATAAAATTAAGTGCAAAGCGAATATTAATCACAAGCAAAGAGATAGAGAGAGACAATCAAAGCATGGAAAACACAAAGATTTTATAGTGGTTCGGTGTATCCAACACCTACGTCCACTCCCAAGATCCACTTGGGTCCACACTATAATCCTCTTGATTACAGTTGAGTTGTTTTACAAGCTCACAACTCAGAACTTGTTGTTTTCCTCGGGATCACAATGAACCCAGCTGGTTTTCCGGGCTCACCAGCACAAAACCCAAACATAAGCTAATCTAGCTTGCCCCGAGGTATACTACCTCCACTAATTCAATCCCCCTGATTGAATTAACAAAAACAAGTAAGAAAAATGTTTACAATAACAAACAACTCCTTAAATGAGCAAATATTCAATGTAAATGAACAAGGTTAGAAAAGCCTGTTTGAAGCAGATTGGATTTGAGCTTTTCTTCTTTTCCTCTTCTCTTTGGAGATGTTGAATTAGGCCTCAGCTCGGATTCTTTGCAAATGTTGCAGATGAGAAGTTGAAAAATCACAGAACAGGGCTTTTGGCTTCTTTTTCTTCTTTTTGGGAAATCCTCCGATTTTTTTTGATTTTGAATGCCTTGGATTTCTCTTTGAGCTTTCTAGAGTAGATGGATTCAAACTTGGACTCTTTTCTCTTTGATTTCAAGCTCAAGACTTCTCGGATTTTTGATTTGTTTTGACTCTATTTCTTCCATCTTTTTTTCAAACGAGCGTTCTCCCCCTTTTATAGATTTCTCTTAATCCATATTTTTGGTGAGAAACTAGCCGTTGGAATGTACCTAGAAAGTTTGTCCATACAAAATATATCCGTTAGAAGTTAGGTGAAATGAAAATATTACCGTTTGAACTGATCTGGCATTTTAAAAATCCGTTCCTAATAGGTTGGAGTCGGCTCCAACTTTTTAGGTGTCAGCTCCAAGTCGGTTATCCAAAAATAGAAAGTAAAGAGTTTGTTGAGGAGTCGGCTCCGAAAAAGTTGAGTGTCGACTCGCCACATTCGGGAGTCGGCTTCGAAAGACTGTAAGTGTCGGTTCCAGAGTAGTCAAAAAATACGCGTTCTATTCCCGCATCGGAGTCGGCTCCAAACACTGTAAGTGTCAACTCCGAAACTTTGGGTGTCAGCTCCGAAACTCTGGGTGTTAGCTCCGGACCATGCCAAAAATCAGAAAGACATTTGATTGGCCATGGGGTCGGCTCCAGATCTCCTAGGTGTCGACTCCAGGCTCTGAATTTTGAAACTTTCTTTTGGCACTGGATTCAAAACACGTTTCTTTATGTCTTTTGATTGATCAAAGATTTTTAAGCCCTGAAACACTTGTTAAATTTATTAGTAATAAAATGAATATACTCAAATCTTTTATTAATCATAAAAATCAATAATTGGGTCAACAGCAATGTTCCTGAAAGTTTTCATTAGGAGAGAATCCCATTCTATCCTAAATATATCACAAAGTCATTTGAAAGGTATTCTCCTTCTTGATATGATCGAAGGGTCTTAATACATTTTTTTGTTTGTTTTTCTACTTCTTTATGATATAGTTTGAACATTTCAAACGACTCAGATTTATATCTCATAAGATAGATATAATCGAATCTAGAAAGGTCGTCTGTAAAAGTAATGAAGTAGTAATATCCTCCTTTGGCACAACTGCTCATTGGTCCACATACATCAGTATGTACTAGACTCAATAGCTCTTTGGCTCTTTTACCTTTTGGTAAAAGATGACTTAGTCATTTTACCAAAAAGACAGGATTCACAGATAGTTAATGATTCACAATCATCAACCTGAAGGATGCCCTCCTGGGTTAACTTGTTTAATTTGTTCTTGTTGATATAATCCAGCCGATGGTGCTAAAGATAAACATTTATAACATCAATTTTTTTAGAGCGCTTACATGATTTGTACACTACATTCATAAGCTGTGATAATATGTAAATACTATTAGATAAATGCTTAGACATTACAGTGACTTCATTCATAATGATATTCAAAGTAACATCTTTTATTGAAATTTTATAATGACTTTTTGCCAGAAGGCCTACAGAAATTACGTTTAACAAGAACATTACGCAAAAGTGATAATCATTTAGTACGATGACATTTCTATTAAAAACCATTTCAAAAACTCTTAATGCCAGAATTGGAACTAATTTTTCATTCCTGACATTAAGAAATCTTTCGTTGTCTTCAAATCTTCTAGTGACCCATACTCTTTGCAATGAATTACAAATGTTAAAAGGACTTTCGATATCCAATATCCAGATCTGATTATCATATACAAAAAAATTACAAGGTGTTATCATATAAATACCTTGTTGAGCAACATCTTGCTTCTTTTTCTTTTTTGGCCTGTTTGGATCAAGTGTGGCAATGTAAAGAGGACAGTTCCTCTTCCAGTGTCCTTGCTTCTTGCAATGAAAGCATTCAGCCTGACTTTTATCAACTTTCTTCTCCTGCATCTGATTCCTTATAGATGTCCTAGTATGTTGCACCTTTTTCTTATTCTTTTTCTTCTTTTCTTTCCCAAAGAGATAACGCTCTACCTTAGATCCTTCAACCACATTAACCAAAACCTTAGAGAGCTCATTATCCTTGTCAAAGTTCTGTAATAATCCCAACAAACTATGGTAGTTGACTGTAGGCTTTGTCATTCGATAATGAGTAAGGAAAGATCGAAAGGATTGAGGCAAGGAATTCAAGATCGCATCTTTTTTCAACTACTCATGTAGCGGAAAGCCAAGCTTGCTTAGGAGTTCTATTTTCTCGATCATGTATAATACATGATCAGTGATAGGAAGTTCATCCCTCATTCAAGCATTAAAAATAGCACAACTAGTCTTATGCCTTTCAACGTCATTGGTTGTGCTGAAAGATTCATTCAATGCTTGAATAATTTATTTTGGTTGAGTATTCTTGAATCGGCGATCGAATTCATCGTTCATTATTGCTAACATGATGCAACGCATGCTAGTTCTATCATTGAGCCACTTCTGATAAGTGTCTCTCTCAGAATTATGGGTGTTTGCATTAGGGATCTCTAGTGCAGGATTATTCAAAATATATAATATCCTCTTATGCTCAAGGATGATCTTAAGTTTTTTAAACCAGCTATTAAAATTTAAACCATTCAACTTGTCACTATCCAATAGGGACCATAATGATAAATTAGTGGTCATTTTATGCATAAGAAAAAACTAAACTTTGTTAGTATATTAATTGATTTATTCTAAAGACTTGAACTTTAGTCTAAAGATTCTTTCGTTATTTTGTTCAAATTGGCAGCCTCTACACCCTAATTCAAAGAATTATTCTTAATTCTTTAGTGGGCACTAAGATCCACATAGACTACATGCAGTCCTAAGTTGAGCTTGGCCAACCCATATGCATCTAAGAGTATGTTTAAAACCAATTATTTTTCTAAATAATTTTTAGTGTTTATTTTTGCCCCATGTTTCTCTTCAGCAGGCATAGAGTGTCTCCACTGAAAGTTCTGGTTAGGTCCAACCATTAAATAATATAATCAGTGCAACCTATCTATACACAACCAAGTCCGAGTGAAGCTCGGCTTACCTGACTATCTATTTAATAGTTACCCTGACTTATCATATAATGAATGATAATCCGATGGTTGACAAGCATCAGGCATAGAGTGCCTCCAATGATTATCAAGATATTGGACTCATTATCACTCAACTTAATGAAAGGCTATGACCTAGTTATCATATAACTATTTTATTTTAAGAACCTAATAATTTTAGAGGATTTAATAATTTAAAGATAAATTAACTAATCAAGTTCTCCTACTGAATCTATAAAGTCAGTATAATGAGACAAGATTAAGTCAGGTTAAGTGGCATCTAAATCAGTCAGACTGATTTCCTTATAGGTATGGGTCAACTCGAATTAGGTAAATGATCTTAATCCTAAATGATTTATCATGTTGACCAGGTAAGTGAGATCGATGGAGGGGATATGTTATTAACTCGATGAAAACCAAAGAGGAGAATCCTTTTACCCCATTTCGGGAGTTCCTTTGGGTATTCATAATTACCGTGTATCTATTAATGTTTATTTTGACGATGATGCTCTCCTTCCAATAACAATTGGTGATGATCCTATGAAAGTTAAAGATTTTGTTGGTTCTCACATTGCATGGCCTCGATCATTAGTTATTGATGGTCAAAGAAAGGTATCTAAAACCTTTTAAATTATCTTTAAATTTATGATTAATTTATATTGATAAACTATTTGTTATGTTAAATATATGAATTGAATTTCATTATTATGAACAGGCTAAGATTGTCCCACAAAAATTATAGCTAGAAAATAAAGAAAATGGTCCATGAAGTTTGTCATATTTAAAGAATCACATTGCAAAAAGTTTGGAAGATACAAATACAATAATGGTGGTATTGGATGTTGGTGTCTTTGGTCATGAACAGGTTTGTTATATTATTCGAGAAGATATCGATAACTTTTACTCAATTGATAAGATTACTTCTAGTTGTATTATGCTATATATGAGGTAATAAGATATTTTTATATTTTTTGCATTTGATATGCAATTACTATATGTTACAAGTTTCTAATAAAAATTGTGGGATTGAATAATTTGATTTGTGTAGCTATTTGTACAACCAAATCAAGAAATCAAAACTACTCAACATGTATGGCTTCATAGACCCTGGACAGATTTCTGTACACTCTGGATCGGCTGGAGCACGATCAGATTTGATTGCTAAAAGATTAGAGCGTTGTTATGTTAATCAATTGTTTCTAGCTCCTTATAACTCTGGGTAAGTGGTTTTTTAATGAAAATTGATACTTTTGATATTAAGTTGTTGATTATTGTTATTATGTTTATGAAGGGATCACTAGTCCTTGGTGGTTATTGACCCTCATGAGGACAAAGTATATTTTTGTGATTCTATTGGACGTTCAGTGAAAAAAAAAATGAAAGGTGTTAGTAATACATATGTATTTTTTTTAATTTTACAGTAATTTATCTGGATTATATCATTTGAGTCTCACACTATTATTATACTTTATTAAATTAGTGCACTCAAAATATACAATGCTAAAGCTGACCGAGTTGTAAGAAAAATACTTACTTGGAAGTCAATTAAGGTATATTAAGTTGCATATTCTTTTTAATAATTCATAAAATTAGATCTTATTTGTTTGAATCTTATCAAAACTTTTAAATTCATTTTTCAAGTGTCCAAAGCAACCATCAGGTGTTGAATGTGGATATTATGTCATCATGTATCATTGAGAATTATATCATTTCAACCGATGAAAAGGTAGGTTATTATTGTGTAGATGATTCACATAAGTTCTACTTTTTATGATTTTAAACTTTTATATCATGTATTATTTAGTGCTCTTTTTATGAGTAACTTATGTGAAAAGGTTTGTTATTATTGCGTACATGATTCATATAAGTAGTACTTTTTATGGTTTTAAATTTTTGTATCATGTATTATTTAGTACTCTTTTTTGATTAACTTATGTATATATGTAGTTTGGCGAGAAGAAAACTTATAAACAAGAAGAGATCGACATTATGCACGGAGAATGGGTCGAGTACTTACAAGGTTTCATTTGAAGAAATGTTATGTGGAAACATTTATTGAAGTTTGGATTATCTAAAATATTATGGATGTTTGTATGATAGTATTGGACATTTTAATTCAATGTATTTGAGATTTTTTGGAATTGAAACTATATGTTTGTATGACAGTAAATGTTTGTATGACAGTTTGCATAGAGAATTCAATATTTTTAGGATTTTTTTGAAATTGAAAGTATATATTGTATGATAAGATTTGATATTATACTACGTTTTTAATATAAAACGTAGTCTAAATGTACATAATAGACTGCATTTTTTTATAAAAATGTTGTCTAATTGTATTTAAAGACTACGTTTTATTGACTTTAGACTATATTTTCTGATAAAAACGTAGTCTAAATGTATTTAAAGACTACGTTTTATTGACTTTTAACTACATTTTTGATAATAATATAGTCTAAATGTATTTAAAGACTACGTTTTATTGACTTTTAACTACATTTTCTGATAAAAATGTAGTCTAAATGTATTAAAATACTACATTTTATTGACTTTTAACTATATTTTCTGATAAAAATGTAGTCTAAATGTATTTAAAGACTACGTTTTATTTACTTTTAACTATATTTTCTGATAAAAACTCTAAATATATTTAAAGACTACGTTTTATTGACTTTAGACTACGTTTTCTGATAAAAACGTAATCTGAATGTATTTAAAGACTACATTTTATTGACTTCTAACTATATTTCTGATAAAACGTTATCTAAATATATTTAAAGACTACGTTTTTTTGACTTTTAACTATAATTTCTGATAAAAATGTAGTCTTTTGTACAGTTATAGACTATATTTTTTGATAAAAATGTAGTCTAAATGTATTTAAAGACTACATTTTTTGACTTTTAACTACGTCTAAAAATGTAGTCTAAACGAAAAACTTTTAACTGCAGTCACACTTTTAACTACACTCGCCTAGACTACGGTTTAGAAAATGTAGTCTATATATAAAAGACTACGTTTTTAGACGTAGTCTAATTAAAAAATTATTGTAGTGAATGGATGCAAATTAATTTCTACAATAATTACAAACAAATAATCATATCAAATAGTAAATAAGAATAAATTGAGTAAAAAAAATGATATAGGGTAATGCAGATCATGCTCTGTCCTTAAAAGATGGATTTCATGTTGATTTTATGTGAAGGGTCTCGATGCATCTATCCTCCATGATTTGACTACAAAAACATCGATCTTTATAAGGACGTCCACACAACTATAAATTAAGGCTTATAAGATTGCTCCAATTCTCTCATAATAGATTGGTTTAGATAAAAAATGATTAAACTAAATAAGGTTAGGCTCAATCTCTACAAATGAAAGTTTCTATCAAGAGCTACCCAATTTGGCATAATTTAATATAAAATAAAGTTTTTTTTTGATCCAATATGAGACTAAAAATGAAAAAAAAGAAGTGTTTTGAGACAATAAAATAGAAATATCTAACAATATCAAATGCAACTCTACTTGTATTGGCTTTATCAATATAAAAATAAAATTTATTAAACTAATAAATGGTTTAATAATTGAATTTTTCTAAAAAAAGGAAAATATTCAAATAATTAAAATTTATCTAACACCTAAATCATAATTGCAAGAAAAGTTTTGAAGATTGATAGTGATTTAAAGTTGGTCCATACCTCTTGAGTTAGACAGCCACCTGAATCCAAATTTGGTTGCAAAATAAAGATGTGGTCACATTTTCTTGATTGATTTGTGTTGACCCTAGATTGATTTTGATGCTTACAAAATAATTAAGTAAAGACTAATTATATTTATTAAGCTTGTTGCAGGGAAGTTCAGATGCTTTACAAGTAAGTATTTTCATGCAAAATTTTTTAAGGGAGTATACTTCATTTTATTTTGCCACCTGATTGCTATCAAATGAATATCTTTAGCCATGGCCGTTCTATTGGCTTGGGAGTTAGCTAATTAGCTAGCTTGCTCTTCCATCTAGCTAGCTGGCACGTCAATTATCTAACTACCAAATTGTTTCTGTGGCTTGGCCAAACGATTGTTCATTTGGGCTAGCTGGTTAGCTAGCTTGTTCCTTCGTTAGCTAGCTGAAGTTCCATTTTAGCTAGCTATAGTGCATGTTACAATTCCTAGCTGAGCCTTGTCATTTTTGAGCTAGCTGGTTAGCTAGCTTAGCCTCCTTCTGAGCTAGCTGGATTTTATTTTAGTTAACTATGTTTTTGAATGCTTCTGTGCTGGCCGAATACTTTGGGTATCAGTTAGCTGATTAGCTAACTTGATTTCCCTGTTAGCTAGCTGGCTTGCCTTTTAATTAACTATCATTCCCTGATTCTTCTCTTGGCCGAACGCCCCTCTTTTTTAGCTAACTGATGAGCTAGCTGATGGTTCTCTTAGCTAGCTAGAATACCCTATTAGTTAACTACTCTACTTTGGAGCTAACTGGTTTTTTTTCTTAGCTAACTATTTTTCACAGGGACTCCAAGCCGAGCGGATGTTATTTGGAGAGCTAACTTTGACCTCTCAAGTCGTTTGAATTTATTTTGTAGTTAACTAGAGAGCTAGCTACCTTTTGGTTTAGTTAGCTGGAAAGTTAGCTGCTTCTCTTTGGACGTGTGATTGCTTTTCCTTAGTTAGCTAGTGGGCTAACTATCCTGGCCGGACACCTTCTTGTTTTTGAGTTTAGTTAGCTGAAGAGCTAACTATCTGTTGCCTAGTTAGCTAAAGAGCTAACTACTCACTCCTCTGTTGGCTAAAACCGAGCACCTCCTTTCCATAGTTAGTTGGGGAGCTAACTACCATTCTTGGCCTCTCTTCATAGCCATGTGGATTGCTTGCTAAGTTAGCTGAAGAGCTAACTATCATTTGGCTTGGTTAGCTAATGAGCTAACTACTTGTTCTTTGCTTTATCTCCTGGCCACATGCTTTGCTTGTTAGTTAGCTGGGAAGCTAACTAGCTAATGCTTTAGTTGCCTAAGGAGTTACCTGACCGTCTCCTAGATGGTTATTTTTGCCGTGCGATTTCAAGTGAGCTAGCTGGATAGCTAGCTGGGCTCTTGCTTCCTTCCTGGCTGATCTACTTCAAGACTTCAGCTACCTGGACTTAATTCCAGTCAGCTACCACTCAAGCTTTTGAGCGTGCTCTCTTTCTCTCTCTCTCTCTATTTTCTTTTCTATTTTCAACTATATTAACTTTTGATCTTTTGAATTATGGCAGCAATCTTCCTTCCTCAAATGGAGTCATACATTCAATGCTTAAGGGAAATAATCTCAACTGTTATCTTTTCTTCCCGTTTTTCTTTTCATTTGTTGCTAATGTATCTAACAGATATTTTTTTGATGGATTGTTATAAATAGCTGGGATTAGAAGCACAATATGACGAATCTGAAAAAGAGAAATATAAGAGAAAGAAATCCAAGAAAAAAAGCTTTTATTGCATATTCTTTGGAGTGGTTGAAAGCAAGTTGTTGTGTATTCAAAGATCATTGCTCAAAGGTCATCCAGATCCATTAAAGCCCTCAAGCAATTAAGACTTCAGCTACCTCGATGTTGTTCATTTATTGCTGAGGATATTGCTTCAAATTTGTAAAGTATATCTTGAATATTTGCTCATTGTAGGAGCTACTCATTCTTATATTCTTTGAACTTTTGTAAAAGGGTTAGAGTTAACCCTTTGGTTCTTGTTGGCTACATTGTGCTGTTAAACAAGAGGACTAGCCTGGTAAGGCTAGGGGTTGGCTTCCTTGTGCCGTTGAACAAGAGGACTAGCCTGGTATGGCTAGGGGTTTGGCTGCCTTGTGCCGTATAAACAAGAGGACTAGTCGGAGAAAGCTAGAGGTTGTAATCATTGTGATACGATTAGTGGAATTCCCAAAGGTTTTGGGGAGTAGATGTAGGTGCTAAGTTTGGCACCGAACCACTATAAATTCTCTTGTGTTTGTGGTTGTTTGATTCTCTGTTATTATTATTCTGTGCACTTCACTACACCACTGAGAATCAAATTTAAATTAGTGTTAAAGCACATACATGCATAGTAATTAATTTTTAATTATCCAATTCACCCCCCTCTTGGGTTGCTACATCTGGGCAACAATTTGAATACATATCCAAGTGAAGAGAAGGCATGAATCTAGGTTACTTTTTATTGAACTTTTTAATGAATTCTTTATTAATATTCGAGTTGCAAATAGGATTTTATTGAGAAAAATAAGAGTGAAATAGATCTTTGACATGGTATTAAAGGACAAAGAAAAGGAACATGGTGGTAGCTCCTAATAAAAAAAGCTTGGTGATATAGTAACGACGGAGTTGGGGCGGGTCATTTTCAAATCAGATTCTATCATCGGTTATTGTTAAGATATCAATGCTACGGTTATTGTTAAGATATCAATGCTACTTCGCCTCTGACTTCCTTTGCATAAAACCACTTGGAAATGAAGACTTTTGTGGTGATTCTCCATCACAATCCGAGATTAGCACAAAAACTAGTTCATGACATAGCAGAACATTCTCCAACATGTACCTATGAGAAAATTGAAAAAAAAAAATTAATGCACAACATGACAAGATATACATGTTATGCATGTTGTTATAGGGAGAAATAACCTTCAAGGCATGCATATTTTAAAATTTGATAATAATAACCAATACATAAGCTTAAAGATTAAATATTAATCTTTCTAACATGCATCAAGATCATATCTTTGCCTTACACTATAGGATTGTTTGATCTAAATTATGCATATAAATAAAATCATCAAGATCATATCTTGATCTTCAAGATAAGAAGTCATACTACTTGTCTTGAAGCCTGTCTTAAGATCTAGGGATCATATCACTTACTTTAAGAACAATTGGTAAATCCTTTGTGCTCTGCAACCGTTCAATCATCCGGCCTCTAGTATCGACCATGCAAAGTTCCCGAATGATCGGATTCCCGGGAGTGCTAGCTCGCGAAAAAACAACTTTGCTGATCTTGAATCCTTCCACTTGAATCTTCCTCCAAGATCCACAAAACTTTTTTTAACACCAGAATCACACCATAATTTTTTGTTCTAACTCTTTAGAATTTCAATCCATAACATTTCGTGTGTTTTTCTGGTGAAGAATGTGAAGAATGTCCTCTAATTTATAGGCTCAAATTCATTTTTTAGCCCATTGAATTCTAACACATTTGGTGAAAACCAAAGAGACATGAATTCTAACATTTAGAATTCAACGTTTTTTGTTAATTCTGATGTTCGGTGAAAACCAAAAGAGACATGAATTCTAAAACTTAGAATTCTATCATTTGATTAATTCAAAGAGGTACATTAATTTCACATGAATTCTAACACTTCGAATTTCAACGAAAACCGTTTGGAGAAGATTAAGGTTATACATTAAATTCTACATGAGATGAGATTTTAGTTATCTCATCCTCATGTGAGAAAACTCTTTTCACATATAGAGTTTGGGTTTGGATTTTGGTTTCAGCTGATTTGAATTTATTGGACTGAACCTACATAGATCATGGTCCTAGCCCAAATCAAATATGGCTACTCCTGAATCTATTTAAATACAAATCAAGTCTAATTTCAAATCAATATTTGAAATTGATTAGTCCTTCTAATAGACTTAAACCTAATTGAATCTTATTCACTTGTACTTAACCCAATTAAGATAATTCAATCAATCAAATTGATTAATTAACTCATATACGATTCTCAATCGTTGATCAGCAAATAGATCATCCTGGAAAACTTCAATGCGTGTGACTCTCTAGGTTCAATCTTAAGCCGGTAGCATAGGAACAACTTTCTATACTAATTGATGTGCCCATCTAGCAATGGAACCCGACGCCCAGATAGGTCAAAGAGTTGCCAAGCAAACTCCAAGAACCCTAAGAAATAGTTATCGTATAATTCATCCTTTTGACCACAAATGTTAAGGATGGCTTAAGAGCCTGTCAACTCTAAACAACAAATTGTGATTTCAACTTTAGTGATCATGTGACCTTCACATGAAGTGCCTTGGCCAAGGTCTTACTAAATTGAAACGCAAGCATTTCTTCTTTTAATAGGATAGGTCAAATTCCATCTTAATCCATAACTGACTACTATAAGTACTTGACTACACCCAGTAACATTTTGTAACTGGATTAAAAATTCAGGTGGTCGGTACCAAAGTACAATGAGTTGCTTGTAAGTCACCGGTTGTGATCTTCAGGTCTTAAGAATACTTATACACATATCTTCTTGAATTTACTCTTGACAGCAGAGTATTCAAAAATGAGTCACGTTTGGTGAAATGTACTCCTACACTTTCACCTGTATATCATACAAGTGTCTCTACACTCCTTGGTTAAGAGGACAACCAACAAATATGATATACAACGTCCTATAATTGATAGTACAATGGTTCTGTCATAGTATATCATTTGGTCGCGAACTCTTTTGAAGACCTTCAAAGATAAATGCTCCTTTATCGTGAAGGAAGATCCTGAGGGCTTCATTACTATTAGGAGTTTTAAGAAGATGTTCTTGTAATGAATAAACTACCAAATAACTTTTATTAATATATCAATTTATATACTATTTACATTAGACAAATCATCAAATGATTGGCTTTAGGATACAATTCTCAATAGTTGTAGCATGTCATAATCTATATTTTGAAGAAATTATAGGTTTTATGCATATTTAGCATGACATGGCATTTGTAATAATTTAGGACCTTGCCCAAAAATATTATAAATTTTTTTTAGCTCCTTAATTCTATCTAAGTATTTAGCATCTTTTTTAGGATATAACTAATATGAAAATAAATATTAACTGGCATGAGCTCTTACATACTTTCCATTCAAGCCTTGGTTTTTTCATTGGGTTAAGTCTCTATATTTAAATGTACATTTAAATCTAATAACAAATAACATACATTTAAATCTAATAACAAATATGTGGAGCTCATTTGTCAAGTCTCTTAGCTCATATGGGCCGTGAATTGAATCTATTTTAATACCATCTATCATAATTCAGGACTTTGCCTAAAAAGCCTAGCTAAGAAGCTTTTATTTGAGCTCCTTGTTCCTACGTAAGATCTTCTCAATGCATAATTCTCAATATTATAATTTAGTAGCATGGACTCTCATACTCTCAATATTATAATTTAAAATTATTTAGTATCTAGAATTTAGGGATTTATATTTTGGTGGGATATCTCATGGCCCGGATGCTAGGATGGATTGTTGTACTAAGTATCATAATGAGACCGTCCTACCATCATCTTAGTATTTCAATTGGATTATCTTAGGACATTTATTGTCCCGACGTGTCAAAATGGGATGGGACAACTGCATGTCCCATTCCATAAAAAAATCGGGTCAACCTTGTTTCATAAGATTTAAAATCTTATTCAAAATTTTTTAGTATATAGCTGATGTGAGATTAAACACACTCGCTCTCATGGGCTCTCATATTTTCAATGTTGCAATTTAAAATAAGACCATGAAATACATGGCTTGGATATTCTAAATCACCGGTCATGCTTATATGTTAGCATCCAACCTAAATTTTCATTAAATTACTTAATTTATAATAAATTATAATATATAGAGGTAGATATAGTTATATTTGAATGTAGCCAAGTCTACATTTGATCATCTTTTCGACCTTATATCCATATAGTTTATGAATTCCAAAAATAAAAAGTAAAAAAAGATAGGATGGCTTTGAAATTTGTATAAATTTGAAAATGAAAAAGGTGATCGAAATATAATGAACGACCATCATAGGAGTTAATATGGGCTATGAATTGGGTTTGCTTTAATACCATTTGTCATAACCTAGAACTTAACCTAAAAAGGTTAGCTAAGAAATTTTTATTTAGGCTCTTTGAGTTTGTATAAGTATCTAAAATCTTCTTAGTAAATAATCGATGTAGGACAAAGTACTCGCTAGCATGGACTCTCGCATTCTTAATATTATTATAAAAAATAATTTAAGTACTTAGGATTTGAAGTTTTAGCTTTCAATAGGGCGTCTCAAGTTGAGATGGGTTGCTATCTTAAATATAATGAGATCATTCTGTCATTATCTGGGCATCCCAATTGGCTTGTCTTAGGGCACTTGTTGTTGGGATAGAATGATTATACATCTTATTTCATAAAAAAATGAGGATGACTCCATTGAAAAATATTTAAAACCTTGTTCGAATCTTTTTAGTACATAATTTATATGAGACTAAACACTCATTGGCATGGGCTCTCACATTCTTAGTGTTACAATTTAAAATAAGTCCCTGGAATTGATGTCATGGATATTTTAAATCCCATGTCATCACCATAAGCTAACATCCAACCTAAATTTTCATAAAATTACTTAATTTATAATAAATCAACACACACACACACATATAACACATGGATGTGGTAAGGCTATTAAATAGACTGAGCCCTTACATGGAAAACTAAAAGCATTCAATGCTTAGCCAAGTCTTGCATATCATGAAGCATTCAAAAGATTCAATTAATTTGATGGTAAAAAACTTTCTTTCAATTTTCATTAATTATTCTATTTTGATGCCGAGAATTAGAAAGAGGTTATAAATAAAAGCAACCCATAAAATGCATGAGGATGCCACTAGTTACCAATAAAAACTCTAATAAATAAAGCCTTGAAAGCATAACTTATATATGCTTTAACTTTGATAAGCCTCTTTGTTACATAGAAGAGTTAATCAAATGTTGGGATACATTATATGTTATTAGCTACGTCCGAAGCTCAATGTCTAGATCCAATTTGATTCAGCTATTTGGCCTATTTTTTTTAACTAGATCTATTGCAATTTAAAGAGTTACCCTTAAGGAGTGAAATTTTGAATTAAATGGAGCAGGCTAGATGGCCCATCTAATTCGTAATCAAATCTAATATCTAAATGTATGTATTCTCAGATCAAGTTAAATTGTTTTTCTTTTTTTTTTTTAATTTTCCTACTTGAATTTTATTTTATATATTTTTGTTTGCATATCCACATTCATTTCATGAACCTATTTTTCGTGGGATGGGATTGGGTGAGCTTGAATCATGGTCATCCCTATTGCATGATTATGCTAAACATGTCATTTTTATTTAATTATTAATTACAGCATCTCAGACATATAATGCATTTGGATGGCTATCATTTCTCTTGTGAAGTGGTAAAAGATGTGCAAACTATATGCTCCATGGAGTTCCTCACATTAAAAAAATAACTTCATCGTCGAACTAATACTACAGGAAAGGCTTCAAATGCTTCTCTCCTAGTCTTTCACATCTTTCACATTATTTGGCCATCAGCACAAAATGTCAGCCATCAGCACAAAATTTCTCTCCTAGTCTTCTCTCCTAGTCTTTCCCATGACATACATCGTTATTGCAAGAAAACCCGGTGCCGTGGCAAACCATATCCAAGACCCGGGCTTTTAATACCCCCGCTACCAACCACCTCCTGCCATGTGGACCGTGTGAGGATGGAACCAACCGCTCATTTCTCTTCACGGAGATGACACTTCCCCCTTCCCCTCTTCCCCTCTCTTCTCTCGCATCTCGCCATCTTTCCCTCTCCACCGAAAACCCTAGTAATCTCTTTGCCCATCTCTCTCTCTCTCTCTCTATACATATAAGGAAGCTCTCGACCCGAATCCTAGACGTGGAAAGCCTCTTTCTTGGCTTCGTATCCGAAGAGGAGAAAAAATGGAGTGCCTCGGCGGCGCGAACTACGCGGCGCTATCCGTTTCCTTCCACGACTGGAGGTTCCGCCGGAGGTGGGCGGTGGCAGGGAAGGGGCTCGTCCACCAGAGGCAGAGGTCTCTTGGGCTTGTTAGGCGGCTCCGGG
Organism: Calamus simplicifolius; assembly: GCA_900491605.1. Classification (NCBI taxonomy): domain Eukaryota; kingdom Viridiplantae; phylum Streptophyta; class Magnoliopsida; order Arecales; family Arecaceae; genus Calamus; species Calamus simplicifolius. Next base: position 343,288 of record UESW01004659.1, read on the forward strand.
TGAGGGGCGACGGAGGGAGCAAGGAGAGCTGCACCGTGACGGAGGCGACGGTGGCGGGAGAGGAGGAGTTCGCCGACAAGGAGGATTTCATAAAGGCTGGAGGCAGCGAGCTGTTCTATGTCAGAATGCAGGAGAGCAAACCCATGGAGAAGCAGGGCAAGATCGCCGACAAGGTCTTTTTCTTTCGCTCCAGGCATTGTCATGATTTCTTTATTGTTTGAGTCCTTTATTTTTCGAGTTTTTCTACGTCGGTTTCACGATTTCTTTTCTTCAAGAACTGGTTTTGGGGTTTGGATTGCCCTGTTTTTCTGGAAGATGACGTGGTGTGATGTCGTTTTTGAACCCCTTCCGATTTTTTTTTTTTTAAAGTGCCGATAACAATGTCCGGGTAAATTCTCCTCATTAATTTCTGATAAAAAAATATTTACCAGAAGAAATTGAGTAATAATTTTTCCCCTTTAACTCCCGGGAATTCTAGAATTTGATTTCTTGTCAGTTTTTGAACCAGTTATTTCCCATTCTGCAAGTTTGGTCTTGGAGTTGGTATTGTCCCGTTGTCTCTTAGAGAATGCAAAATGCAGGGCGTGAATACTTCTTATGCATAGTGCTGATAAAAATGTTTTCTCTGAATGCTAACTCTCGGTGTGAGAAGCTTAATGAAGTCCAATGATCATATTCTTCAAAAGACGTCAACTAGCATGATCATGGTTGATTTCTTTTCCAGAGGGTGTGGCTATGGTTGACTGTGGTATTCTAACATCATGTCTTCAAGAAAGTTCAACCTGAAGTTGCCAATTTCTATAACAAATTGAATGTAATGATGTCACTGGCAGGATCATGTCCGTAGACTATAATTTTAATTGGAGATGCACAAAGTAATCCTCAGAATGCACCTAGATGAAAATGTTGAGATGTTAACAACTTGTTTATTATGTTATCAATCCAAAATAAAATTCCTGAATTCCTGACATTCCAAGGGAGAAGCATTGCAAGATTCATCATGATTAACAAAATCTCCTGGCTTTATAAAATAAATTTGAAATCCATAATTCAATCATGTAATCACTGCATGAATCATGCCTGGAATGTCTTCTGCCTCCCCATAGTTTGAGATTCTGTGATCTAAGTCATTGAACTTTGCAGTGATGTCCACAAAAGAACTTGTAACACCGTCTACTTGTGGGGAGGTGAAACTAAAAGACTGCATGTGGTGTTCTGCTGTAGAGGGAGCCATTCCGTCAACACGTGGACCTCTTGGCAAGAAAAGGGTTGACCTTTCATGTCAGATTCTCTGGTGAATGACACCTAATTTTGGCCAAACCTTTAAGTGTAGTTTCTTGCTCCAACCTAATAAGGAGGTTCTTTCTTTTGATTTCATGTATCTGTTAGATCGTTTGTTTAGCTGCTTCCTTCTTGTTCATAATTCTTTGACCGGGCATGTGAAAAAATTTCCTCTTTTTCGTGAAACTCATTTTTGTAGGGAGTTGAATAAAGGGCCAGTCATGCAGGGATGATTTAGATAAAAAAACATTTGTCCATAGGACCATTTACATGCCACTTTGCATTAATTTTGGCCATCCGTCAGGAGGTCCAGGGATATTGAGGCTTTCAATCTTTCCTAAAATCCTAATGGGTGGTCAATCCTTCTAACCAATCAACTGAAAGATGTGGACCCTCTGACTGGAGATATGATCTTTGGTTTTCCATCTCATCAGCCTGTTTCGTGTTTGCCTACATAGTGCACTCCAAGCTATAGGATAATGCAAAAAGGTGGTCATGTGCCAGGAATGTAGTCTAACATGTATAAATTTTGTCACACATTCCTATTTCATCAAAATTATTTGTATTAAAATGTTTGAATGCGTTTATAATGGTGAGCAACAGCAATTTTTATTAAAAGGTGGTCATGTGCCATGAGATGGCTCCTGGGTTCAATATCTGGCAACAGCAATTTTCCACTCAGAAAAGGAAACATGTTTGAATATTTTTTACTCTCTCTTAGTTATTTTTTCCCCTCTTGACCAGTACTTCCACTATTCTCTTTGTTCCATTGCACTTTAAATTTATTATCCATTTAATTTGAGTGTAAAATGTATTATCTGATTCCCTGGTAAGTTTTAACTCATTCTTCTTGCAGTTGTCACCTATATCTGTGGGGAATTCTATACTAGATTTAATAGTGATTGGTTGTGGTCCAGCTGGTCTTTCTCTGGCTGCAGAATCAGCTAAGAAAGGATTGAAAGTTGGTCTTATAGGACCTGATCTTCCCTTTACAAATAACTATGGTGTATGGGAGGACGAGTTTAAAGGTAACTACTTGACCCATGGTGGAGTTACACATTCTATTGATTCGATTTGAATTTCCATTAAGCGTCTGAGAGGATTAGGGACTGGTCTGGTATCAGCTTATAAATTGGCAAATTTTTCTTAGACATAATGCCAAAAGTTTTCCTTTTGTGATTTGTTAATCTTTACAGCATTTTGTGTCGTTGTCTGCATAATTTATGCAACCTAAGCACATAATATTTCTTAAGATAAATCAATCATTCTTTTGGTTATAGATAAAGACATAGCCATTATATATTTCTTTTTGTTCAACCATAGGTCACTGGAGATATTGTCTGGCATTCTTGTTTGACTTTTATTAGTTTGTGCCTTAGAACAATTAGTTCATAAAGCTGATTCATACAGGTGGGATAAGTTTTGTTGTTTTTTGATCATGTCTATCAGCTAATGATGTCTATTTACGTTGTTCATCCACCACTAAATTCTTCTATGTATTTCGTCTGCATAATTTGAGGTTTAACAAATTGTTCTTTAGATCTTGGGTTACAAAGCTGTATTGAGCATGTTTGGCGGGATACAATCGTATATCTTGATAGTGATGATCCAATTTTAATTGGTCGCGCGTATGGTAGAGTTAGTCGACATTTGTTGCATGAAGAGTTGTTGAAAAGGTAAGCAGTTGTTCGTTTGTCTTGAATTGCACATACATCATGTTCTTATTTAGGACTGTCTTGCACAAACTAAGATCTGTTGAATATCTCCAGGTGCCATGAGTCTGGTGTCACATACCTAAATTCGAAAGTGGAAAAGATCATTGAAGCAGGTGATGGGTGTAGCATAGTTGCTTGTGAAAGAGATCTAATGATTCCTTGCAGGTACGGTTAAAGAAAAATGAAAAAAATTAGCAGCTTATGTTATAAATGTCTAAGTTCTAGAGGTGCAGGCTTGCCATTGTTGCTTCTGGAGCAGCATCTGGAAAACTTCTCCAGTATGAGGTAGGGGGTCCTCGTCTTTCTGTGCAGACAGCATATGGAGTGGATGTTGAGGTAGGAAATACTGGTACATGTTTATTTAATATATAAGTGGTTATTATATTGCCCATGTGGCACTTAGTTCTTTTGCATATTGATTCTCTTCTCAAACTCAATTCTTGATATAAATAGGATGAGGATTCTTTTACCAGTGGTTGATTTTATCTGTATAGCCATTATGTTCATCTTTGATTTCTAGAGTCTCGACTCTGTTTCCCTTTTTTATTTTTTATTTTTTTTCAAATTAGGGGATTCTGTTTTACTTACGCTTGAGAGTAAAATTGTGCTGTTATCCTGACTCTATAGGAACTTCTTATCTTTTATATTTTGTTTTGAATACAGATGAACCAGATGTTTAAGTATAACCACTTTCTTTGACTTATAAACTATAGACTAGAAGTTAGTAGTAGAATACAAGGAAGACTCATAATAGAAAGTGTGTAGGTATCCTTAGCTTTGCTGAATCAGGCAATTTAGTGAGGTGTTACATGTAACTCTGGACACTCATAATTTATTCTTTTATTCTTTTATGCTTTGATCTTTGACCAGTTAAATCCATCACATGGACTGGTGTTTGATAGATTGGTTTTTATCATGTAGCATTAGTAATGAGCCATATTATGCTTCTTTATTTTGGCAATGTAACAAGAATCTATCATAAAAATGTCCAATACCAATATATAATTTTCACTACAATTGTTTGTTAATAATTCTCATGCCTCTTGAATGCAAGAGGATTTTTTTTCTAATTATTCATTAATTTTTCCCATTATTATTGAACAGAATTCTAAGCATTTTATCTCTACTTTTAGCTGTAAGTTCTTTCAGTATGATTCTTAAATTTCAGGTGGAAAACAATCCATATGATCCCAGCTTAATGGTTTTCATGGACTACAGAGATTACAAGAAAGAAACACAACAAAGCCATGAACCAGAATATCCCACATTTCTTTATGTCATGCCCATGTCATCTACAAGAGTCTTCTTTGAGGTTTGTATGCTATGTTGGTTAATGTTTATTCGGTATATTTTACTCTCTCTCTCTCTCTCTCTCTCTCTCATAGTGTAAATACTGATTGCTATCCTGATTACAGGAAACATGTCTAGCTTCAAAAGATGCCATTCCCTTTGATCTTCTTAAGAAAAAATTGATGTCTCGTTTGGAAGCTATGGGTGTTCGTGTATTGAAAGTCTATGAAGAGGTAAGCACATTTGAATAGCTGTGTGAAACCTCTTAATGTAGCTAGAACTAGAATTTGTTGTTATTTTTGTTTTCCATTTGTTAGCCTTTCTAATAATAATATAGGAATACTTTACAAGCTTCTAGTTAACAATTCAGAAAGGAAAGAACTAAAAAAAATGCTTGAAAGGCAGCCTGTTTAGAAACAAATTTTGAGGACAATGAAGCAAATAAAAAAAAAACGAAGGTTGCAGTGACCATATTAGTGTTCTAATGCAATAAAGGTTGACTATTAACCTTATATATTTCTTGTATCATATTTCCTGTGCTTCTCATGTCTTTATTGTGTGACTTCTATCCTTTGTAATTCGTTGTAATTAATTCTTATTATTATTCAATACTTATTTTTTATTGTATTATCAATATAGATATATGGGAAATAATTATCTTTAAATTTTTTTTTGCCTATTGTAATTTGTAAGTTGCAGTAAAAAAGGAGGTGACTTGTATGCTAATGAATAACTCATCATCTCATATAAGACTTATTTACAGAATTTTTAATTTTGACCGCAACATTAAGACTTCAAATGTCTTCTAAGATCTTAAATTTTGCTGCGTTATAAAGGAATGGTCCTATATTCCTGTTGGTGGATCCTTACCAAACACAGATCAAAAAAACCTTGCATTTGGTGCTGCGGCTAGCATGGTTCATCCAGCTACAGGTAATAACACTGTGGTTCTTGCTTTTCTTTTTTTAAAGTTTATCTAAATACACTAATCATATATTATACATAACAAACAGGATATTCGGTTGTGCGGTCCTTGTCAGAAGCTCCAACTTATGCTTCTGTAATAGCAAATATTTTGAAGAAAGATATGTATTCCAGACAGAATATTCTGGTTGGAAGTGCTCAGAATCCCTCAATGCTAGGTATCCAAATGTTTACATTTCACTAGAGACACAATTTAAGCACCCTTTTCTCATAATTTTTTTCTTTAAAAGTGTTGGATCAAAATTCTTTGTTTTGATATTTCTTTCTCCGATGAAAGCATTAGTTCAAAATGACAAGGTAGTTATTGTTAGAAGACTCTATCCATACTGTTCTAACTTCTTATGGCTTTTAAAATATATATTGTTTAATGAAGACAATATAGTGCATCCTCCATGATTTCAAGAATTGCTGCAATGTGATGGTATGACCAGTGCTGTACCATTTCAATGTGAAATTAGCACCAGCACAGGTGCTGGAATGCCAAATTTAATTGTACCAATATGTACCATTGATACTGATGGTTTTTTTTTTTTTTTTGAATATATCAATTTTAGTATGCACCATCAATATTTTGGTACTATACTGGCACCCCATTGTTTCGAATGAAGAACGGTGTAGGATTTACTAGTGGTATTTAAAATCTTGGCATCGGTCGGAACATTGGGCCTTAGTTACCAATGGGCTGATCTAGGGTCTAGATGTGATTAGTGGAAGTTGGAGGAAGAATGGTGTTTTCCCATGCTTGCACCTAAACTGTCGACTAATGAATTCATGGAGATCAGGTCAATAAATGATCTCATTTAACCATATCAGGATAAAGAAATACGCTAGGTTCTCAAAAGACTAGCTGGGAAGCCACCGGAACTATACGGTCCACCACTTACGAGTTATGGTCCCTTTAGCAGCTTACTGAATGGAGTTGCTTTTGGAAACAGATTAGTGTAGATCCCAATCATGCCAGAAATTCCAGTAAAATATTTGGTAAGACATAATAATATGATCCAACTTTCAGCAAACTACATACATAGCAAATATTCATATTGGAATGTGTTCGCATGGTGAGAGTTCATGGTCAAGTGGCTTACTGCCATTGCTCTCTATAAGAGAGTTGAGTAGCTTGAATCTTTTTATGTCTAATAGGCAAAAAAAGTCCGCTAAAGGACCATGAAAATTCCTTAATCCTTTTTAGTGATGCAAAGTAATGAGATTATTCATTCCTATCATTTTAAAAGCAGCCTGAGATAAAATTTTAAGATATTAATGTACATCAAAATGAATGCTATGAACAAATAGAACCTGCGTATGGTACAATGATTAACCTTGCAATCTGCAAGCTTTAATATGGAACACTGAATTGTTCTGCTAGGCTCCATCTTAATATATGGAACAATACTATACTAGCAACACAAAAAGGCATCCCCATATAGGTTGTCCATGAGATATTCGATTAACTTTATGAATAACAGAAGCCGTATCTCTATGAACACATTCAGTTAAATTTGTAGGAATTTACTATCTTGTCTGCATGATTAGATTCCAAAATTTCTTGCATTGTCATATCATTTTTGCTGTTGGAAATACTTGTTGGAAATTTCATGCCTTAATTGGCATGTTTTTTTTTTTTTTTTTGACTAATCACAGAAAATATGCATCATTGCTTTTGAAACAGTTGAACAATTTAATCTGCATTTCTATTATTACTTGGATGCTTTTTTTTTATGACTCACTAGCTTTCTTTCTATTTTATGTAATCCTCCCATTCAGCATGGAGAACACTTTGGCCACAAGAAAGAAAACGTCAAAGGTCATTCTTTCTCTTCGGATTAGCACTAATACTACAGTTGGATATTGAAGGCATCAGAACCTTCTTCCAGACATTTTTCAGCTTGCCTAATTGGTACATCTTCCTTTTTTACTTACAGGCTTTTGGCATTCATTTAGTTTTAATGTAAACGGTTCTGGCATTTTGTGGTGGTTGGATTTTTAAAGATCTCTAACCTCCTTTTAAGAGTGTCATCAGAGTCCTAGTTCCGAAACCGTGGCAATATAAGCAATTAGCCTAGTGAACATTTTGTGGTACCTTGATCAATGATCTTTATAAAGTAGGAATTCTGTCACCCTAGGCCTACTGATAGGTGCATGGCAAACATGGCTGCACCATGCTACTTTTAAAGAATCCATCTATTACGAAGTAGTCTGGAGGATTTGGCTTTCTCAGTAATGCCCCAGATAGTGCATGCCATAGTTTTTGATGAAAGGTACATACTGTAGTTTCCAATAGCTGTCTTAAATTGATTGTTGCATGCCATGTGTATTTGGCAGTGCTACCAAGAAAAATATTTTTCATTCTAAAAAAATATTTAAATTGCATTATTTCATAGCAAAACTTGATCTTGTTGGTTTTCACCTGGAGTCACCATTCTTGCTATGCAGGATGTGGCAAGGGTTTCTTGGGTCCACACTTTCATCAGTGGACCTCATATGGTTTGCTTTCTACATGTTTGCAGTAGCCCCTAACAGCATGAGAATGTGCCTTGTCAGACATCTCTTTTCTGACCCTAGTGGGGCAACCATGGTAATGACATATCTTGCTCTGTAAATTCACCCCATGCTCTCTGCTCTAGCCCTCAGGGGAATTTTCATCCAATAAAGTTTTGTTCTTGTACATATCATCGAAGTTTTGAATCTTCCTTCTAACAGTGGATATGCTCCTCTCAAATCTTAATGTAATGCAATGCTTCGGGTTTTGTATTACTGTCTCTGATTTCAATATCATGTTGTATTAAAGGATGAGTGTAAGATTGCTCTTTTCAGATGTAAGGATAAATTTACGTACATTTAGCCCTTTTCAGACCTTATAATGGCGAGAATTTTGTGCACTGAATGGTATCTAAACCATACCACACTCAATGAAAACGTGTTATCTAATTTTTGGTAACCCGTAACTATGGAATCAATTGTTGGGAACAATGGGCTTATAATTTCTAGGGGCCATAATAATAAAAGTAATTATTTGAAAAGGAACAAATTAAGATATCTTTGTTTGAGAGATTTTTAAGCAGGAAAGAAACGATTTAGGAGGATTTTCAATATCCTTCCAAACTCTTTAATAATAATAATAATTGATGAGGTATAAAATTGTCATTGCACTAACACTTGTATACACGACAAATGATCGAAATCAATCTTGATATCTAGTTAGCCAGCTGTCATGTTTGGAAAATAGCAGAGCGAATCGTTTTCGGCAGAGTCAAGTCATCTCGGCGAACCGAGTTATTCTCATGCCTTAGCGAACCGAGCTATTCTCATGTCTTGGCAAACCGAGTTACTTTTACGCCTTGGCTAGACCAAGGCATTGCGGAATCAAGCGCGGGAGAGTTCAAATTCATGATAGTTGAACAATATCTCAAACAAAAATTATGCAAACAATACCGGAAGTTGCCTAAGGCCTATAGAAGTGGCCTAGGGCCTATAGAATCGCTGAATCTTAAAGCGTCAACCAGCTCTCCTAGCCGTCGATCCTCTAACTAACTAGATATGATCCCATTGGTCCGTAACAAACTTGATTCGAATTCGATTCGAATCTAAACGGTTTTTGGACCCCTATGACATGCTCAAGGAATCAGATGATCGCCTATAAATACCCTAATCCTGAAGTCTTTTTAGGTACGCTTTTACTGATACTCTAACTAAAAACTTCATTAAAGCTTGAGCAGAGCTCTGAGTTCTCGAGAGGCCATTCATCTTGAGGAACTCTTCTGCGAGAGCCTTCTCCTCACATCTGCTTGCTGTGAATTTCTACTGACTTGGGCATCGGGGGTCTTCCGCAGAGGGCCACCCTAGATACTCTCTACGCGAGGACTATCTTGCAGATTCCATCCGGGCGAGAGAACAACATCCAAATCCGGAGTCGAGCCGCACCCGAGTCGGAGAACGGATTTCCGCGGCAACTGATTGGCGCTAGAGGAAGGGCTTCAAGTCCCGTAAACTTATAATCCATGAGACAAGGTTCAAAATCAGGAGAAGAATCCTTAATGGCCAATCGAAAGAGAGCCACATCTGATGCTTAAGATCAGGCCGCCTCTCAAAGGCCTGATCCAATCAGTAGTGTAGCACCTCCGCTACTACCGCCGGCTGAGACCCCTTCACCGACCCGCGAGGGCCAAGCCAATGCCGCAGTGGGCTGAAGAGAAGAGCCCTCTCAGATCTCGACGAGGTCATTCTATTTCTCTAGTGTCTTCTCAAGATTTGATGCCACTGTCGTCTTTCCATCGCCCAATCCCTCATACCACTCTGGATGAAGGGATTAGGCAGTAGATGCAGGAGATGCATCGTGAGTGGCATTGGGAGCTTGACGCCGCTAAGAAGGCCCCTCCGTCCTAGCCAAAGGCGGAGCAGGGCGTCCCTTTCTCTGAAGGGATCATGCAGAAAGTGATCTCTCCCCATGTCAAGCTCCCTAGCATCGAACCATATTATGGATCTGCCGATCCCAACGATCATCTAAGCAATTTCAGATCCATCATGATGTTCCACGGAGCATCAGATGCGATCCTGTGTCGAGCCTTCCCTTCTACTCTTAGAGGATCTGTTAGAACCTGGTTTAACAGTTTTAAGCCGGGTTCCGTTGATTCTTTTGATGAGCTAAGCCGCTTATTCATCAGCCAGTTCGTCAACAGCCATTGCCAATGGCGGAGATCTGATTCCCTCTCTAAAATCAAGCAGCGAGAGGGGGAATCTCTGAAGAACTACCTTGGCCGTTTCAACACAGCTCTTCTGGAGGTCGACTACTTTAATCACTAGGTAGCCATATCTGCCTTGGCGGGGGGAGTATCGAAGGAAGGGGACTTCTACTTGGCTCTGGAAGTTAATTATCTGAAGAGCCTCTCTGATATGATGGCCTTGGTGGATAAGTATGCCAGGATTGAGGAATCGCAAAGGTCGGCTCGAGCCGAGCAGTTGAAGAAGAAGGAGGCAAAAGGCTAGGAGAAACATCGATCCTTCCGTTATGCCAGTCTGCCTCGTCGCTAAAGAGCTCCTCCATCGCCTCCTCGAGATCGAACCCAGAGCCTGACTCGAAGGTTCGATCGATATACTCCTCTCACCGCACCGAGGGTGCAAATCCTGATGGAGATTGAGCGTTAGATTCCTCGGCTTCCTCCTCTCCGGAGCAACGCGACTTAGCGGATATGACCAAGTATTGCTGCTTCCCTCGAGACCACGGGCATGATATCGAGAAGTGCTGGCAACTTCAGAATGAGATCGAACGGCTAATTCGACGGGGTAGGCTGGACCGATTTAGGAGGGCATCTGAGCTGAACAATGAAGTAAATCACCAGCCCGAGCCTCGTCAGCTCCCTCCAACGAATCCTCCAGTTATCGGCAACATCAATATGATAACAGTGACCGGTTCTTCGTCAAACTGGCCGGATGAGGAAGAGAATCCGCCGAAAAAGACTCAAGTTGACGAGCTCTCCTTTTCTGATGAGGACCTCCAGGAGATACAATACCCCCATGATGATTCCTTAGTTGTATCCCTGAATATGAACGGCTATGATGTACATCGTATCTTAATTGATAGTGGAAGCTCCGTTAATGTTTTGTATTTTGATGCTTTCGTGAGATTAAAATTACGGATGGAAAGCCTCCGGGCCATAGAATCCACCATAGTAGGTTTTACGGGTGATGCCATAGTCCCCGAGGGGATCGTCACCTTGACAGTTCGAGCAGGCACTTGGCCCAATATAGCCGCTACACCCATGGATTTTCTCATGACAAAGCTTCGGTCCCCTTATAACGCCATCCTCGGTAGGCCTGGGCTGATATCCCTCAAAGCTATCATTTTTGTTCCCCATCTCGCCATGAAATTTCTCACCGAATGGGGAGTGGGAATTGTCCGAGGGAGTCAAGTCGTGGCTCGGCATTGCTTCATAGCCGATCTTCAATCCAGGAAGCCCGAGGTTGATGGGCTAGATGCTTGGGAGGATTTTGCCGAACAGCGAGGAGAGCCAGCCGAGGAATTAGAGAGGTGCCACTCGACGAAGCTCGGCCCGATCGAATCATAAAGGTCGGGTCACAACTGAAGGAAAAGCCTCAGCAGGACTTGGTTGAGTTTCTTTAGAAGAATGCTAACGTTTTCGCCCGGTTCGCGTCGAACATGCCTGAAATTAACTCGGATGTCATGGTCCACCGCCTCAATGTGGACAAAGCATTTTGGCCGATCAAGCAAAAGAAGAGAAGCTTCGCCCTCAAGTGTCAAAAGGCTATCGAGGAAGAGGTAGACAAGCTCATTAAAGCCAACTTCATCTGGGAAGTCAATTATCCTGACTGGCTGGCGAATGTGGTTATGGTGAAGAAATCAAACGGTAAATGGAGGATCTATATCGACTTCACCAACCTCAACAAAGCTTGCCCAAAGGACAGCTTCCCTCTTCCTCGGATCGATCAACTTGTGGATTCAACTTCGGGCCACCAAATGCTGACTTTTTGGATGCTTATTCGGGTTACAACTAGATTCGGATGGCACCCGAGGATGAAGAAAAAACTGCCTTCATCACCGACCAAGGTATTTATTGTTAATGGATTATGCCTTTCGGTTTAAAAAATGCAGGTGCAACCTAGCAAATGCTGGTCAATAAAGTCTTCAAGGAACAAATTGGTTGAAATATGGAGGTGTACGTTGATGACGTGTTGGTAAGAGCAAAGAGGCATCTCGGCATATTGAAGATCTTGCAGAAAGCTTCGCAACGCTCTGAAGGTACCGGATGAAGCTCAACCCAACCAAATGTGCTTTCGGAGTTAACTCTAAAAAGTTCTTGGGTTTCATGATATCTCAATGAGGCATCAAGGAAAATTCATAGAAGATCCAAGCCTTGCAGCAGATGGCCCCTCCGAGGTCAATCAAAGAAGTGCAACGCCTCACTGGGAGGATAGCGGCTCTCAATCGCTTCGTTGCTTGGTCAGTTGAGAGATGTTTGCCCTTCTTCAAAGTACTCCGATCGGTCAAGAACTTTCAATGGACCCCAGACTATCAAAAATCTTTCAAAGATCTCAAAAAATACCTCGGCTCACCACCTTTCCTTAGCAGCCCGAAGCCAGAGGAAATGCTGAATCTATACTGGCGGTCTCTGAGGACGCTATCGGCTCTGTGATGGTCAGAGAGGAAAACAAAGTTCAAAAACCGGTCTATTATGTTAGCAATTGCTTAGAGACGTCGAGATGAGGTATACCCAGGTCGAGAAGATGGTATTGGCTCTAATAATGTCAGTCCGAAAGCTGCAACCATATTTTCAAGCACACACTGTGACAGTTTTAACCGACTAACCGATCAAGTCAATTATCCATCATCCAGAAGCGTTGGGAAGAATGACCAAATGGGCTGTCGAATTGAGTGAATATGACATTCGGTATCAGCCTCGTCCAGCCATCAAAGCTTAGGTCCTGGCGGATTTTCTCCTTAAATGCACCATACCCGAAAATGGTTCCACTCTGGACACTCCTGAACAACCAAGGCTCAGTGCTTTGTGGCTGCTCCATGCTGATGGGTCCTCCAGTGCAAGTGGTTCTAGCGCTGGTCTATTCCTCACTAGCCCAGAGGGGGCAATTTTCGAGTATGGCATCCACTTCTCCTTTCCAGCCTCTAACAATGAGGCAGAATATGAGGCTCTGCTCGTCGGACTTTACATCGCCTGCGAGCTTAAGGTTGAAAAGCTGAACGCCTACACCGACTCTTAGTTGGTGGCTGGCCAGTGCGAGGAGAGTTCGAGGCTCAGGAGCCGAACATGATTCGATATCTTCAAAAGGTGCGTAATCTATCATCCTGCTTTGCTGAATTTTAAGTTATTAAAATCCCAAGGGCTGAGAATGCGCGCACCGACCTTTTATCCCACTTGGCAACCATGGACTCGATGGATCTTGAGCAGAAGTTCTACTTGGAAGTCTTGGAGAAACCTAGCATTGCCGATGCTGATCAAATAATGCAAGTCGATGCCGAACCATCCTGGTGGATCCTATGCTTAAGTATCTCAAAGAAGGACTGCTCCCTACTAACAGAAAGGAAGCAAGGAAACTAAAGATGTAATAATCTCATTATGTTTTAATTGATGATCGGCTATATAAGTGATTCTTATTTATGACGTTGCTTAAGTGCCTTCGCCCATTAGAGGCCGATTATGCTTTTCGGGAGGTTTACGAAGGCATCTGTGGTAATCATCTTGGCGGCCGAGCTTTGTACCACAAAGTGTTGCGTCAGGGATATTATTGGCCTACTATGCAAAGAGATGTTGATGACCTCATCCGAGCTTGTGATTCGTGCCAACGACATTCAAATATTCAAAGACTCCCCTCTGCTCACCTAATGCCTGTATCATTCACCTGGCCTTTTGCCAAGTGAGGAATAGACATTCTTGGTCCTTTTTCCCTCGCCACAAGGCAGAGGAAGTTCTTGTTTGTAGCAATCGACTATTCACCAAGTGGGTCGAAGCCGAGGCAGTCGCCCAGATAACCGAAGCTCGGGCTAGGGACTTTGTATGGAGATCTATCATTTGTCGATTTGGCCTTCCTCACACCATCATCACCAATAATGGAAAACAATTCGATAATCCTAAGTTCTGGGAGTTCTGTGAGGATCACGGCATCCTTCACTGCCTCACTTTGGTCGGGCATCCTTAAGCTAATGGGAAGGCCGAGATAACCAACCGAACCCTTATGCAGGGAATTAAAGTTCGGCTTAACAGAGCACGAGGCAGATGGGCAGAGGAGCTTCACCATGTGCTGTGGGCTTATTGAACCACTGAGAGGATCCCCACAGGTTAGACTCCATTCAGAATGACTTTTGGCATGGAGGCTATCATCCCTATGGAAATCGGGCTCCCTTCCCCTCACATGGAAGGTTATTTGGAGGAATCTGATGACAAGCAACTCCGAATCAATCTGGATCTGATAGAGGAAGTCAGGGAGAAAGCCCGGATCCGAATGACAGCTTATCAGCAAAGGATAGCTCGTTACCATTCTACCAGAGTCAAAGAAAAATCCTTCCTTCCTGGTGACTTAGTACTCCAGAAGGCATCTGTCTCAAAGCCATTGGAGCAAGGAAAGCTGTCGCCAAATTGGGAAGGCCCCTATCAAATTGCGGAGGTAATCAGGCCTAGTACCTACAAACTCCAAGACCTGGAAGGAAAATCTATCTCTAGAACATGGAACTCGAATAATCTTCGTATATATCACCAATGAAGTACGCCTCCACTAAACCCGCTTTATTTACAATAGTAAAACTTCATTTTCAAAATCTGCAATGTTCTTGTTCCAATTGCTTTTTTCAAAGACTATAATGAGAAGCAGGCTTTGCTATATAATCTGTTCAAGCCTCGGCAGGGCCAAGTGATTTCTCCGTACCTTGGCCACGCCAAGTAAAATATAATATGTTCAAGCCTCGGCAGAGCCGAGTGATTTCTTCGTACCTTGGCTGCACCAAGTAAAATATAATTTGTTTAAGTCTCGGCAGGGCCGAGTGATTTCTCGTACTTTGGCTGCGCTAAGTAAAATATAATATGTTCAAGCCTCGGTAGGGCTGAGTGGTTCTCCGTACCTTGGCTGCGCCAAGTAAAATATAATCTGTTCAAGCCACGGCAGGGTCGAGTGATTTCTCGTACCTTGGCCGCGCCAAGTAAAATATAATCTATTCAAGCCTAAGTGAAGCATAATTTCTCAAGCCTCGGCACGACCGAGTGACTCTTTCAGAATGTCGGCAAAGTCAATTAGTTTTTCAATGTTCTAGCATAGTTGAACCGCTCTGTCATGCCTCGACAAAAGTTAAACGGCCTTTCTTTGTGCTTCAGCAGGACTGGACGAATTTGCTTCTCGCCAAGGTAAAGCCTACTTCGTCTCTCAGCAAAACCGAGCCTATATTATGAATTGGCAGGGCCGCCTAGGCCTCCCTCTTATCTAAGCAGAGGCAACTTCCCTCTCTACAAAAGATTAAGCAAAATCATATCGCCGAAATGCTCAACCAAAATGAAACGCTTAAAATGTTGCTGGCAATTATGAGCCAGCATTATCGTTAAAAAGCGAGGTACATGCAAAATGGCTCTTATGTCAGAACAATACGAATATGTTAGCAAAGAAATTAATTTCTAATATGGAAAAAAAAGCAGAGCAAAAAGATAATGGTGCAAGAAGAACCTTTATTTTATTAATAATAAGAGATTACAACCTCTTGAGAGGCATTACAAGTGCATCATAGCATAGGAAATAAAAGAAAATAAATCAAAAGGCTCGGGTGAGCAGTTCCAATCGATGACATCGCTTCCGCTTTTGATCCAAGAAATGAGAGAAAATAGGCAGCTCCGTTGAGTCACTAGTTAATGCCAAAGAACAAAGGAAGCCATCCCATGGGCCCCCATTGGATGAATTAAGGGATCCAAACTGGACTAAAAGCCCGTGGATGCCGATGCCGAGGCTTCCCCCAGCTGGTGCGCTGGGTTGCTAGTCACTTCCCAAGAACATAGACAGCAACCCAGCACTACTTACCTTCCTCCTCATTGAGAGCTGGATGATGGACCCTCGGACTGTTGAATTAAGGGATCCAATATGGCGTTCAACCAAAATGGACTAAGGATGAAGGAAAGTTCATATAAGCCAGGGGCCCATAGGTGTTTGCATTTCCAATGGTTTGAAGGGCCCCATGGCAAGTGAAAGGAGCCATACAAGGAGCACATGTGTGCGCTCCCCGTATAACCCCTGTATCGTCCCCGTGCGCTCTTCGTATGACCTCCGAGACTCCTTCTCTGAGAACTACTTGCTCTTCAGCAACTTCTCCATCGCCCCAACTATCGGGATCAAACCCAACTTTCAAAAGGGAAATCTAACCTCACCACCCTTGACCTCAATAAGAGGAGAGCCATGAAAATCTCTTTAACTCACGGAGCAAGAAGGCCTTTGGGGAGTGCTCAGATATCTTTCGCTCCCCCCCTTTTATGGGCAACGGGCTGAGAACAGCCATTATTTGAGAGAAGACTCCAGAACTCGAAATGCCACGGTCTCATTGCACTCGGAGCCACATGGCACACTATGGAAAAAGAAGGCGCATCCCAAGATGCGTTGGGCATGCCTTTTAGGCCGTGACGAAGGACAAAAGATTTCCTTCTGATCTCGAATCAAGAGCTTTAAATGCTGAGAACAGCCTACAAGTCTTTGGGATATGGATAGGCCTAGGATAGGCCTAGAAAATCCTCCGTCGAAAACAATGTCATCCAATAGAATTGAATGCTTAGCGCATACGCAAAGCGAGCTCGCGTTGGAAAAGACCAATGAGATAAATGTCTAGAGGGAAAACAAGATCTCCCTCGGCAAGCCGCGAGCTGTTTCATCTGCTTCGGCGAGACGCAAATCAAAATTTTGCTTCGGTTAAACCGGGCTATCCACTTTATCTCGGCCACAACCAAAGTGGTTCCTTCGTTTCGGCCATTTCAAACAATCCATCTCACTTCGGTCGGAACCGAGATAATATTTTTAGCAAAGCCGAATAACCCCATACGTTGGCAAATCTAATCAAGTCAGTCTTGGACAAGCTAGGTGATTCATTCGAAACGACTAAAAGTCATTTTTTCTTAAGATATAGCTCATCAGCAATGAGCTATAAGTACAAGGAGGCAATAAACGAGCAAAATCATCTGAAAAGTGATACCCAAAACAACGGAACACATGAAAGAAAACGAGAAATTCGTTCATTAAGTGAATTTTGGCCAAGTTACAAGTAGAAGAAACAGAAATACATAAACAACCCTCAAGAATCAAGGTTCAGGTTTGACTTCAGGGGCTCCCTTGGCAACGTTCGAAAGAGATTGGCTTGGTTCACCCACTTCAAATGCAGTCGGGCAAGGAACATCGGGTTCTTTTACATCAAGCTAAGGACATCCTTCTGGAACCGCGGCTCCACGACATCCAGAATGGTTTCGAGGTCGACATCTGAAATTTCTTTATATTCAGCCTCGGCAGATACTTCGGTCCCTGGGGTTCGGGTATCATAATACTTGGCCTCTAGGAAGGATAGGTCTAACTTTGGGTACGCCCAAGAGATCTTTGCCTACATCTCTTCTTCACCGTACCGAAATGCATCGGCGCAAGCCGCCCTATCCTATCAAGAAATTGGGTAGAATTTTTGTATTCTTCCACGGCCAGAGCGGCCCGGTTATTAGTCTCGGCTACCTAACCTTCTAGTTCGGAATTCATTTGACGGCTCGAGGCCAACTCCTCTCTTAAGACTTTTAGCTGGTTCTGAACCTCGAGCCCAATTCTGCCCATCTGCAGACACAAAATCGATTAAAGCCATAACCGAGAGTAAAGACAAAAAGATATAAGAGACATTTTACCTCCTCTTCCCATCGAGCCATCTTCGCACTCAGCTCATGGACTTTGTCAAGAGCTTTCAATTTATCATCTTTACTTTGCTGGAGCCTGTCCTTGAGATCGTTAATTCATGATTGTCTCTCTTCGGTCTTCCGCTGAGATTGAGCAAGGTCGGCGATAAGATTGGCAATGTGATCTTGCTGCCATTTAGTTTGGCTCTCTCTATCGGCAAGCTTCCTGCTCAAACTGGCGAGCTGATCTTGCTGCTGATACCTACGCTCCTCCTTGTCGAACCTCTTATTCAAACTGCTTTTCTCCTTGGCGAAACTCTCTTTCAATTCACCCCACCTTTCATTAAAATGCTGCTGCATAGCCCTCATCTCTTCAACATGTTTGGACTTAATTTGTGACAGCTCCAGATAAGCCTTATCGGATTGTTCACGAAATCAGTGGAGCTCCTTAACTTTAATCTCGAGCTGAGATGCTCTTTCGGCAGTGGCTTGATAAGACCTCCCATCTTCTCAAGGTTCCCCTGAACAGATGCCAAAGCCCCAGAAAGTTTATTGGATGATTTTGCCCTCTCTCAAAGACTGGCAACCTCCCTTCTGGCTTGAGCACAAGCCCCCATGGCCAGGTTTAAGCACCAGCTTAGCGCTCTCATGATTAAAGCATTCTACGGGCAAAATATATGTGAGAAAACACAACCGATCCAGCTGGTCAAAACCTATTACCTTGACATAATGACTTACCTAGGAGGCATAGTTCATGGTGATCCTCATGAAGGCGGGGCTATCAATCTTAGGAAGGAGATAAATATCCTTCAGCACTCCAAGCTTCCTGAATGCCACATCGACAAGATCCTCGACGGCGACTCACCGCCGAGGAACCCTCCCCCGTGCACAGCACGGACCACATTAAAGCGGCGACATGTCTTCCACATCCGGATCATGTGTAAGAAAATTCACAGCCGAAGGATTAATCTGAAGAGCTTCAGACTGGGGAGCATTCATCCGCTCAACTTCCTCCATCAAAGCCTTAGCCTGCGAAGCCTCGGATACTTTAGCTCGCCTGAACTCCTCCTCTGATGCTTCGGCTGGAGAAACTTCGATCCATACATCCCCTTCACTCAGTGGCTCTTCTTGATTTTCAGGCGTTTGCTCATCTCCAATGGGCTCTATCAAAGCCTTGGCCTCCTCCACGGCTCCCCCCAATACCTCGAGAAAAATTCCCCAGCGTAGAATCCTTTGCGACCCCAATTGTCAATTCAATTTTCCCCTAACATCTGCCGATTCTCCCTCAGGCAACTCCTTTTGAGTCTCGGCGGTGACAGCTACCTCCTTCATCCCCTCGATCAAAGCAGGGGTCTCTCCCTCACCCATATGGGGCACCCTAGGGCTGCCAACCTCCACCGAGCAAGGCTGGTTAACCTCGAGCGAAGAGATTACCGAGTAAACTGTGATATCTCCTCTGGGTCGTCTGATATGACTATTATTTGGAGAGGAGAAGCCTCAATGGCCTCCCCCAAGCTCTCCCCAACTACTTGTTCCTCCTCCGCTGCCGCACCTTCCTTCAACAGGGAGGGCTCATCAACCATGGCCGACACATTCATTTCTCCCTTCCTCGGGGTGGAGGAGTGTTGACCGACCTGGCTTGCTTCGGCCCCTTTGAGTGTTCCCTAGAAAGACTGGATTTCTTCTCGGATTTGTGCTTTTCACCAGAGCTAGTTTCCCCTCTGGCGTTTGCCCAATTCCTTCCTATTTGACCCATGAATAACGACCTTTTGGCTATAAGCACAACAAACAATCATTTAGATCGTAATAAAATCACTGAATACATCAGTCGCAGGAAGAGGGGAGAAAGCTTATCCTGGAGATCAAAAGAACTAAGCCCGACGAAAAGGGCATCCTCCGACAAAAGGCCGCGAGCACTCGACCGATGCTCAGACAGCTCTGGGCGCACCTTCGGATCCTTCACGTAACTCACCCATGCCCAGCGGAAATCAAGCCAATGTTCCTCTCGACGATGAAAAACTGAGACTTTCACTCCTTTATCGACGATGGATTATCCGATATCATCTTGAATGATTTCCGAGGACCAATATAGGGCCACTCGGAGTTCCTTCCGAAAATAAGTTGTAGCAGAGTCGGAATATAGAAAGAGTTGCCGTTACCCCAACACGGCTGCACATCGAAATAAACCCGATGAGGTTGCGCCAGCTATTCGGAGCCACCATCGTCGGCATATGTTGTAGAATCTCATTACTTTTTTCACCACGGGTGAAGGGAAAACCGAAGGCCAGCTCTCAAGCTTTCTCATAGAAGAATACCCCATGCCCGGCTGCATTGAGACCCTCTGCTCGGCCTTCGGGGCCATAGAGCGACGTTCTTGGGGATCTTGTATCGATGACGTATTCTACCCAGATCTTCAAGAGTTATCTTAGAGGCCACATCATTCGAACCCTTCATGTTATCGGGTTGAAGAACACACCACAGATGAACTCACAAGAGTTTTGAGGAACGAAATCTCTAAGGGAGAAATGAGAAGACGCTGCAGAAAGAACACCGCCCTAACCCTTTCCCCTCCTTAAAAAGGCATTCTAGGGAGAAAGTGTGGCGTCTCTAGAAGAAGCCCAAACGCTGAAATTGCCGCTACAGGCGCCGTAAACATAGGGGTTCACCACATGGAGCTCCCTCAATTGCCATCCATGAGAAACGAGGGGTTTTTCCCTCCCCGCGCAATGATAAGAAATGATGGGGCAGCGACCCGGCATTTACGAGGCAATCATTGTGTCCTTCTAAATCCCCCTAGATGAAATTATACTGGACTCTACTTCTTACATCCAAATTTATACTTCGACTAGGGAGTGAGGGCATGTGATTAGGTATAAAATTGTCATTGCACCAACATTCATATAAGCAGAGCCGAATCGTCTTCGGCAGAGTCAAGTCACCTCGGCAAACCGAGTTACTTCTACACCTCGGCTAGACCAAGGCATTTAAGCACCTATGCGGAATCAAGCGCGGAAGAGTTCAAATTCATGATAGTTGAACAAGATCTCAAACGAAAAATTATGCAAACAATACCGGAAGTGGCCTAATGCCTATAGATGTTGCCTAGGGCCTATAGAATCGCTGAATCTCAAAGCGTCAACCAACTCTCCTAGCCGTCGATCCTTTAACTAACTAGATACTGATCTCATCGGCCCCGTAACAAACTTGATTCGAATTTAATTCGAATCTAAACGGTTTTCGAACCCCTATGACGTGCCCAAGGAATCAGATGATCACCTATAAATACCCTAGTCCTGAAGTCTCTCAGGTACGCTTTCACTAATACTCTAACTAAAACTCCATTAAAGCTTGAGCAGAGCTCTGAGTTCTCAAGAGGTCATTCATCTTGAGAAACTTCTGCGAGAGCCTTCTCCTCATCTGCTTGCTGTGATTTCTACTAACTTGAGCATTAGAGAGTCTTCCGCAAAGGGCCACCCTATATATTCGCAGGTTCTATCTGGGTGAAAGATCAGCGTTCAGATCCGGAAGTGAGCTGCACTCGAGTCGAAAAACGGATTTCCGTAGCAACAATAATAATATTTTTTAAACATGTAATTGAATGGTTAGTAATGATTTATTTTATTTTCTTTTATTTGACTATGTATAAAAATCTTCTTTTTATTCTATAGTTTATAAGATTGCCAATGAGTTTCAATCCGACTTTTATCTTTCTTTTTCTTTCCTCTATCATCAAATAGGGACTTGAGAGGTTAGTTGATTTTGTTAATGTGGCCTAGCCATTCATCTTTATTAGGATGTGCAATCAGGTGACCATTACATGACAATTGATAACGTGTTATTTCAAAAATACCCCTCTTTATTATGTATTTATTTAATTATTTAATTTCATGCTATCGGGACACTTTAAACGATCACCCCTGTGTAACGAACCCAGAGTCACAATTAAGAAAATCTAATTTTTACAAACAAAAACAAAGAAAAAAAATCTGATTTTTATGATCAATGAAGAAAGAGAAGTGAGTCAAGGCTTGACCTTATCAATATTTTCTCTGTTGAGCAGCAAATAGTTTAGATTAAATCTAATCCCCTCCCTCCCCGAAAAGCAAGAAAAAGAGGGGGAAAAAAAATATCAAAAGGATTGCATTACTGAATCGAAGTATTCCGGCCGCTTTCTTTCATAGAACTATAATTTCCCCGAAGATTCAAGTCCCATTCATTTCCCCCATCTCTTCATCCTGGATTATCTTTTCAATAGACTTCCATGCTCTATCGCCGGATACAGCAGGATTCCTAGCTTTTATTTATATAACAAAAGATCTCTTTATATGTTTATCTTCGAAGTTCTGTTTGAGGGGAAGACAAAAAGATAGAGCTTCGCTTCTTTCAGTGATTCTCCCAGAATATATATATGGCGAGAAATATATCTCATCCCTTGAGAGATTAATTTCGGAATCAACAAATTAGTACCTGTAACATTTTAGAAGCTGTTTTTATGTTTTCACTTAACATTCGAACGCCAATGCCGTCCTAATGGATCACCATTCATTCACTATGTTTGGCTCTCGCTGTTGCCACAAATAGGCGGTTGGCGATTTTATGAACCTCATCATGGAAGCGCGGTGGGATGTGCTTTGCACCTATGTGGAGCCATAATAACACAGGATGCATCCTGCATTGTAAATTGTGATATCATGACGTAATCTAACTTTTACAATTGCTGGTTGAAAATCAAATCTGCAGACGAGACGAGAAAAATAGCAGCAAACAGAAATGCCCGAAGCTGCTTTCCAAGGCTATCAACAAGCCTAAACATCTTAACTTTCAGGAGAAACGAGGAAAATGCTATAAAGAATCATATATCAAAATATAACAATTTGAGAGACGATGCTTTCGAATCTCAAAATCATAAATCAAAATATAACACAAAAGAGCTTCGGTGCTCGGTTCATTGCTCCTGCAGCCGCCTGTCCCTAGTTTATCAAAAATACTCCAAGCCTAGTAAGGAAACGTTACATCACATTTGCATTTATTAGGGGCCACAGAGATAAATTAGCAAATTACCACCTAAAGCACAGGAATGCATGTATGAATGTTGTTCAAACCCCTAAAAACGATCACAAGAATGAATTAACTGGAAGCATGCAACTCATGACACCAGAGACGCTGCAGCTTGTAGGACCTCAGTTAGCTTGACAAGCTTTTGAGGCTTTTGAGGATTTTTTCTGGACCAGTCCAATAAAGTTTTTTTTTTGAACAACCATGCCTAGAACATCAACTCAACTCAACTAAGCCTTTTCCCAACTATATAGGATCAGCTACATGAATATGCTTCCTCCACTCTGTTCTATTTAAATCTAAATCAAAACTTAAATTATAAATAATTATATTTTTCTAATTATTCCGGTTCATGTTAATTATGCCTGCAACATCAATTAAACCTTAATCTCCAACTAATTGAAATCAATGTCATAAATCCTTTTTTCAGGAAAAATGCTTGTTCATCCACTACTTTGAGCTACTTCAAGTTTCCATGACTTTTGAGTCAGGCCATTGGCACAACTAGCAAAGCATACAGATATAACATGTGGTAAAAGAATGAAAGATCAGATATTCTAATGCTAAATCCGTTAATCTTGGAATGGAAACATGCCACTTAAACATATAACAAATACTCAAGCAATCAACAAATAGGGAAAAATGATAAATAAGTTTTCCTTTTAAAAAATTTATGCAAAATTTTAGGAGCAACCAATAATCATGCCTAACACTGTGTTCGGCTGCAAAAAAAATACCGTCAATTTGAAATATTTAGGTTAAAAGGATATTTCTTTTTTTTTTGAATCTATGGTCTCTAGCTCACAGAGGAACCGTTGTGCCAAGGCTCACCATCAAATTATGCTAAACTCCTTCTGTGGTTTAATTGAACAAATATAGGCATGCACAGTTGAGTGCATAAGTAATTATAGTATAAGTGGACCTCTTTAAACAAAAAGGAAAAGAAAAAAAAAAAAGATGAAGGTTTAAGTTTTGCCTGATGAAATAGAAACTAATTGAGAGAACTCTCAGAAATAATTTTTTGCAATGACTTATTATGCAAAAGAAAGAAAAGGCACAATGATTTCTTCAATAAAATCAAAGCTTGGTGAACAAGGTGGAGAGGCATCAAATTAATAAACAACATGAAACACCAATTAGAAGGGGCATAATTTAAAAGGTATGAAAAGATGAAAATAACGACAATTAAGGGTGAGATCAATGGAAAGAATATGTGGGCCTAGAAATCAGAAAATCACATAGCATCAGAGAACTAGAACAAGCAACTAAAATCCAAGGAACTATACCTCCTGCAAGTAGGCACATCCAGCAAAAAACATATTGCAGCAGAAGAAAACATGATAATCGAATAAGATGACCGGTAGACAGCAGAGAAGATCAAAGTTTTAAATCCTATGGAACAATACTATTTTGATTCCTCTGTGGAATGGGACACATTGTTTTGGTCCGTTCCTATACTCGAGATGGGACATGTTCCAAAATATGCACCGATTGGGATGCTGATACGATGGCGAGATGATTCCGTCTCAACATTTGAGATGACAATCCATTCTAATGTGAAGAAGATCATTGAAACCATGAAGAAGATCACTGAAACTAGCAAGTCATGCAGTATTATACATCAGCAAAAGAAGCAATCAGCTCTTACAAATAGTCTAAAAAAGGTCTAACCAAAATAACCACCCATAGTAGTTTTCTATCCATTTCCAAAAGAAATAGTTAAAGAGCATCCTGTGTCCTCCTAGTGCAGATCTGCTCAAGATTTTTCCACCGATATCATAAAAGAGAGCATATGCAGAAGTCCATGCACCCAAAAGATCAGTCCAAAGAATTCTAGAGGAAGCAGCCATATGTGAGAAAGGTGTTACTGGATCGGTCGAAGAATTATCCGGATGTGACTAGCAAATAATCAATAAATAATCTATATTTTTCACAAAAACATAGCAAATCAAACTATTTCAAAGGTGAAAGCAATAGTTTAAGTATATCTTTCATTAAGCACTTTGCCTTGAGTTAGTGATGAAGTCATCATCTTCATCATCCTCTAAGTCTGTTTCCATCATGCATGGGTTTGGTTATAATAAAGCAGACCTCTAAGTTGAGAAGACTCCATGCAAGGCTTGAGTAGGTCATAATACCAGCTGTCAACCTGATGGCGGCTCTCTAAAATACTTGTTTGCTGATCTATAGTGCTATGGAGCTTTGGGTTTGGAGACTGGCTTTTGCTGATTTATAGTACTATATGCTTAAATCTGTCTGGCCAATTATTTGTTTTAGCAGTCTTAAGGCAAATTTAGGCAAGAGAGGTGCTTGCCATGAAACCTATATGGTCACTTGGCTGGTAGGAAAACATAACTGATTCTACTTTAAGCTCATGCAACCAACAACCTTCCAAAATCACTCTAGGCTTACAAAGAGTCCAGGCAAATGAGTAAAACGATAACTGTGTTCATCCTAAAGGCATGAAGCCAAAGAATCAAATGATTCAACTAGGTTCTGCATCTTGACACAGATTCCAGGTTTATAACACACCTATCTAACAAGAAACACCATGCCACACTAGAAAATTAGCACCTTATACCAACCTGCTAGAGGTTGCTCAATCAATTACCAAAACAATATATTGACATCAAATAATTACACATCTGCAAATATGCACAAAGTCTAGGACAGTAGACCACAATCCTGGAGGGAAACCATACATTAACAATTGAAGGAACACTCAAATTCCACTCTATAAAGCCTAGAACTTAAAAAGGAACATCCCCCCACCCAATATCCATAGAAAACCAAAATGCTCATTCAAACTCAAATTGGCAATATAAGATAGGAGCCTACTAATGGCTACCTTTTCTTTCATCTCCACTTCAAAATTCATCAGAATAGAAATCCTAAAGATCTTAGCACCCCATGCTTCCAAAGCCCTCAGAAGACTATAACCGACAGAAGTCTTACCATCTCTTTAAGAGGGAGATGTTAATCAGAAATAAAGATACCTTTAGTTTTGATTTCTATCCTTCCATCCAATAGATGTCAAGCATACTTCTAACAGAGGTTTATTTCAACTTTGCCAATCACCTGGTCCAAAACATGTTTCTTAGGTCTATCAACAAAAAGTGACAAACCAAGCAACCCTTCTCTACCATTGTCTCGACCTTGCAACCTGTCCATACACCAACTGAATCCACCATCTCAAGCAAGCTTAACCCAAAAAGAAGTAATAATGACAGTACTTTGCATTGATTTTATCTCAGAAGAATGCAAGATGAGCACAATAAATCCTTGTCATTCCAACTAACAGTACAAGCATAGTAAAAATCTTGATAGCTGAGTTTGCAAAAAAATAAAAAAATAGAAAAATAGAAAACGAAGCCACTAAGACATGCACTTCAAGGAACAGTTTAAAAAGAGTATTAACTTAGTTACAAATCCTCAGTCCACCATATTACCATCTTTAGTCATGAAAGGGGAAAAAGATGTGTAATCTCTATGCATACTGCATAGCCCTTTCTCATCCTTCTTTTCTATTATGTTGTTACCAGGTAATTCAATTGAGATACTCATTGAATGATGAGAATTGATTCAAATTTTGCTGTGAGCAGAGGTTTATGGTTTAAGCAATATTAAAAAGTGGAAATTTCCATCTGAAATATAGGTCAACTTCATCCATCCTAGGAATGGAAATGGGCCTTAGGTTGGACTGAAGCCTATCTTGAGAGGCTATTTTTAAGACAAGCCTAGGCTCTTAACTATTCAAAATTTGGGTTGGTTCAGAGCTAACAAATTAAAGCCTGAATGAAATTCAAGTTAGCTTGGGCAACCCCTTGCTTGACCCAAGCTTGAAAAGGAACCCAAATAGTATTAAATTGTATATATTTATATAAGCGTAAAGAACTATACTGCAGCCATCCATTTTATTTTGATGGATGATACAGACTACTTCAAGTCACCTTATGGCTTTGCTAGAATACCCTAGATTTGGCCAAGCCCTCCCTCACTGGTGGCTACACATTACCTTCGGTCCAAAATATCCTCTACCATGACTCCCAACCATCACCATATCTTTGGCCCTTTGTTTCTTCCTCTATCCTATCTGTAAACCGACCCTGGCCCCTTGCTTTCAACTTCATCCCTTTGGCTTCACCCTCAACTTCTTAGCTCTACCCTAAGTGGCTAAGCCCTTTCTCTCCACCTTGACCCTCGGTTCTGCCCAATTCCCTTCATCTCCCCTTGGTCCCACCCTTGACTTTGTCCTTGACCACACCCTTGCCTTAACCCTCGGTTTCATCCTTGGCCTTGCCTCTCCTCCAACTGCACATTGTTAGATGATACCAAAGCACATAGTCAGAGACATGGATCAGATTGCTTGCACCATTGCTGGAAAGTGAAGACTACCATTTCTTTGCATGAAGTGGAAGCACCTTATAGAAAATGCAGATTTGGCTAGAAACCCACTCAATCAAAGATGTGCCTTCATTTTCCATGCCTATCCCACCTTGTCTAGTTGGACTAATGCATGCAGCTTCATCCCTGTATGCAGAGGAGTTATTTTCATATTTCAAAAGCATGATACCTAAGACACAATAAAGCAACTTTACTGTTGTGCAAAGTCCCACCCTCAAAATGTTGGAATCAAGATTAACATAAAAATAAGGATGCTAGCATTGAAGGGTTTGATGAATTAATTAAATGACCACATTATAAATTTCATACAAGTCATGGAAAGAAAAGACAGAAAACACACACACACACACACATTATAAAGCTACAACAACCCTAATTAGCTTCCCATAATGGCAAATGAAGAATTTTGGCCATGTGATAAGACCATAAGTAACATCGCCCAAGGTGCTTCAAGCGCTCACCTAGGTTCTCAAGCAATGGACAACAATCCTGATGCATCTCAACAATCCTCAAGCAAGGCAGGTTTAGCAAGAAGACACCTAGGTGAGCACTTGGACCAAAGAAAGAGGTATTTGGATGAGTGCCCCTCCAACTCCGGTACCATGCATTATATCCCTTTTATGCCTTTCCTTTAAGAGACATTAACCTTGAGGGACATTTTGGTCCAGCACATACAAATGAAAGGTTAATAGAGGACTGATTCAGAAGAGAGAGATAAGGAGAATGATGATTATAAATCTAGTGGAGGTGTAAGTGATAAAGAGTTCAAGTGATGAGTATCGTGATGATGTCCAAAGGCGCGAATACATTCTAGGATGTCTTTTTACGTGCCATGTTTTGTTTATAAATGTGTTTTAAAAAGTAGTATTCTGATGTTATGTTTCAACTTTGAAGGTACTTAGGATGTAAATTGTCTAACTTTTGCCATTTGTTGTTTCAAAATATGTGGAATGCACTATTTTGATTTGATGTTTTGAAAGAAATTGAACATGATATTACAAGTTCTCAATTATTATGAATTAGGATGTTTGAATGATTAGTTTTATGATGGTTGTGCTGTTTGTAGATAGAGACAGTATTTGTTTTTAATTTATTTACTGAATCTTTTTATAAATAAGTGCCTTGCTTTCAATAGGCAAGCACCTTTTTGGTGTATAGTGCTTCTCAGGAGTTCTGGGGTCCCATTGCTTTAAAATGACTGTACATTTGATAACCTTCCCTAAAAGTAGGATAAGCGGATGCACAAACAAAAACATATTATGGCAGCCTGAGGAATGCACAACAAACTAGCATATAAAAGGGGACAAACATTAAGGGTACAAAATAAAAAAGACCCAAGTCTAGACTTTGATTCCTGCTTCCCATCTACATCTAATAAAATGTCTAGGGCTTCTGCTCTTCCTACTCTTAGATTAAGGGTATAATGTGAAAAATCACAATAATGTAAAACCTAGAGGAACCATCAATAACAAATAGTAAGTGTAAAAAATCACAATAATGTAAAGCCTAGATGAATCATCAGGAACAAACAGAAAGCATAGCAAACAATGGCTATTTTATCCGAAAGACCAATAAAGGAGCAAATGAAATCACACATCCCAGAGAAATCCAGTCAAATGAGGGTAAAAAACATGCAACAGCTTAGTCCATACAGATTCATTGATGCAAAAAGACAACACACATCTGTATCAGTTACAAAGAGCATCTTTTATCTCAATACAACAAGTAGGAAGTATGTCTGATTAACAATACAGAAAGCATGACTAGACATCTGTCTCATCAATGCTGTACCTTTTGCAGGCAACTTGGAAGCTGAGATCTTAACCACCTGCAAAATGATTAAATCAACAACAGAAGCAGTTTCAGCATATTCATTGCTGAAGATGGATAATGCAGCCACAAATTTCAGCAGGCCCCCAAGGTCCAGTAGCCATCATAGAATGATTGTAACCAATTGTGATGATAAGAGAATGTAAGAGACTTGATTCTACCATGAAATAAATATCAAGCAAAAAAGTAGACCTTAATAGAGCCTGCCACTGCACTCAGCTGAACCACAATAACAATCTTTCCGCTTTATGTTGCCCTCTGAATCACGAACTTGATCTATTGTATAATTATAATGATACGTCAGCTCTTGTAATGGAGGAATATTATCAGCAGCAAAGAACATTATGTGCGGCATTTTCTTGTCATCGTGATCATAAAGAAGATTTTGTGCATAAAGGTTGGGTGAACAGCTGATTAATAAATCTTCCAACATTTCCATACTTAGCTGCATCAATGGTGAAACCTACATCCTCAATTGTATCACAATTTGAACTAGACTGCAAGCCTGGTATAAGGTTAGGGAGGCCTTCCCACAGAGACTTATCATCATAGTTATGACCTATATCAAAGAGGTAGTCATCATTGCTTCTCTGTTCAGCTTCTGAATCCTGAAGCAGCTCTCCTACATACTCACATATGAAGCTTCCTGATGGTATGGAGTTCAGAGACCTCACCCCCCAACCCCTTGATCTGGTTTTGAAGATCTCTAGTCGTATATTGATGCCATGCTGGCTGACCCTGTTATGGCATGATGGAGGGCATCTACAGGAGGGACCGCACTCATAAACAAGAGGCTTTGCATGCACAATAGCACCATCAAAGTTAAAAGGAATTTCACCTCCATTTTTAACTGCACAAGCACACTTGTCAGAATCTGAGCAGCCATTCGTGCAGTCACAACCCTTTGGAGGAGTCTTGACATAACATGAAGGGTATATGGTTTTGGTTATATAGTTAAAAGCTGGTGGCTGCTCATCATCAACTGTATTGATTGCACAAATGGGTATCTTTTCCTTTCCCTCAGATATATCATGTAGGCACAGGCCTTCCCGTACTTTGGACTTCATTGACCTTTTGACTGCTTGCAAGCCAACTACTGGCTGATTTGGCATCCTTCTTAATTGAAACTTGAAAACGAAAAAGCCATGAGGTCCTCTCTCCTGCCAGTATCTCTCCACAACATACAATCCATCATATGTAAAGGTCGAGATAGTCTTTGCCCTTGCATCATGGAAATCACTTCCCTTTAACTCCTTATAACCATAAATGACCCTAACAGGAGTCCTCAAGTCTATACTGTTTTTTAATGCCAAATTTCCACGTTCAAGTTTCTGATCTCCAGCTTGTTTGTCTCCTCCTGAAGGGTTTCCACCTGCACCAGAATATATAAGGACATCTGCATCCGAATTGTCCGTGTCATCAGGATAACCTCCAGAAGCCACAAT
Organism: Calamus simplicifolius; assembly: GCA_900491605.1. NCBI lineage: Eukaryota > Viridiplantae > Streptophyta > Magnoliopsida > Arecales > Arecaceae > Calamus > Calamus simplicifolius. The sequence continues at coordinate 373,645 of UESW01004659.1, forward strand.
ACTTGTTGCCACAGATTTACGATTTAACTTTATGGAATCAATACCGCCTTGAAATGGCCGGTGGATACCAACAATAGATAGCTCCACCCTATAGTGGAATTCATCTCCAACTTCAACCCCAGGCACATTTCCTAAGAATGGCTCACCAGTGTTCACCCACTCTTTTTGCTTCTTAAGAATCCCAGCAGTCACTAGGTCAACTCGTTTACTCTTGCCCATCTGCACTGTCCTTGCTTCCTGACTTTGCAAGAGCTTCCTGCAGACCAGTTGAAACAAACGCAGAGCTTTCTTGACTTTATGCCGAGCAGTGACTTCTTGACTACCAGCATTGTTGTTATTCCCATTAGAAGGAATTACAGGAGTGATGGTGACACTGAATTCACTAGGTCTTCTATATATGGTTAGGGCTTTTTCATTTTCCTCTCTTTGAGGCACCGAATCTCCCTTTTCCTCCAGTCTTTTCAAAGCCAATTTCTTACTCAATGATATTTCTTCTTTTTTCACTTTGCCTCTTGGTGCAACAGAAGAGGATGCACGAGACTTTCTGCTATGCCTCCATGGACAGTTCTGAGCTGCAAACAGAGACTGCACAACCGACCTGTCTTGACAAGCTTCCATTGTCCCATATTCTGACTTTGAGCACTCATACCACGCTCTTCATTCTCCTTTTTGTCTGGAAGCTTTCTTGTAAGATTCTTATTATCCTTCTGAAACTTCACAGACAACTTGTCTATTGCCTTCCCTACTGATTTCCTACCTTCTCCAAATTGTGTCCTTTCAACCAGACTAGATGGTTTTCTCTTTTGCACTTCTACAATCTGAAGGTTCTCATTGACTAGTTTCACGTCACAGCCTTCCGACTTTCTCTCAGATGCTGATTCAGATAATTTCTTTTCTCACGGTGTTCTTTCACAACATTTTCTTTCATGCTACTCTTCAAAGCACTTTTAGCTTGATATTTGTCACTAGTTTCTTTAATTGCCTCATGGATGAGCTTAGAATCATGGTTTCCCAGCTCATTATCAACTTTTTACTATGTCCAACTTTGTCTAAGCCTTTGACAGCCAATGAGAGCTTCTCCTCTGGCATCTTCATCCCATCCAAGCTCTTTCCCTTAGATGAAGCCGAAGCAGGCTTCACTTGGGCTTCACCACTAGTTTCTTGATTGCTTTGTTGAATCTTATTGGCGTCATTCCTTTTCACCATGCCATCAAAAGCCTCATCAGTATATGCATCCTTGTTTGAAACTTTGACTGCTAATGGCTGCTTTACCGCAGCCTGCTTCTCCCCATCCAAGATATTTCCCTTAGCATGCGCAGCTTGATTTTCACCGTTAATTTCTTGATCACCCTCTTGAATCTTCTTGGGATCACTTCTTTTTACCAAATTATTAATGACTTCATCAGCAGACACAACCTTCGCTGGATCTTCGGTCACCGGTTTCTGATTCACCAAACATTCTCTCTTTCCATCCAAACTCTTGTTTTTGTGAGGATCCCAAATGTCTACGGGACCCTCTTTGCTGAACAGAGGAGCATATCTACCACAACCAATGGGAAAATCCCGGACCGCAGAGATCTTTCTCCTTTTACGAGGAGGAAATGTTCCTAACTCAACAATTCCAACTGGTTCAGGAAAAACCACTGCCCCCACCTCCTTCTGCTTGGTTTTGGCTTCAAGATGCTCCAAACATTTTGATGAATTCACATCTTTAGGTTCCAAAATTTCTGCCAAGCTAGTCAATTTTGCCGTCTTTTCCTTCGAAATCATTGATGATCCGGCGGTATCGACCAGGTCCAAAGAAGCCACCTCCTCTCCAACAGCCAGCAACTTGACAGCACCATCAGGCCGAGGCCTCTTGTTGGAATCTGACACCCTAGAGGGGTCCAATCCAGCAGAAGAGGTGATGGGTTTCGGATTAGACACAGTGGCAAGGGGGCCGCATCCTTTGGGCCATTGCCGGATGGCGGAGACCTTCCGCTGCTTATATTTTATGGGAGCGGCGGGGTCTGACACCTCCAACATGTCGCCGCCCGTCCTTTCTTCAATCCTTGGCCCAGAACTTAACCAAGCCTCCTAAATCAAGAGAATAATCAAAGAACATTGAAGCCCCAGCCTGGATTGGGGCCTAAAAGCCCTAAATCAATTGGAATGGAAAGAGAGGGAGGGAGGGGCTGACCTATTTACCGGGAAAAATGGGGCGGAGGATTGAGCAGCTTCAGCAGCCGTTGGAGGCGGAGGATGCGGCCAGCGGCGAGTGGCCGCGTCTCTCCTTCTAAATCTTCCGTCGGTAATCGGCGCTACGACGGAAGATAATGAAGTAGGGGGAGAGAGGCCATGGAGATTGATTTGGCTGAGCTAGGGTTCTCTGCCGAGTGGAACAAAAGGCGCTTTATGGAAGGGTTGGTTGTATCTGGACAATGGGAAGCCCTTGTAATGATCCGAATAATCTTAGTAAAGAAAGGGGAAGCTTCCAAAATACACCGCAAAAATTACTTTCTCCGCTCTTAAATTTTTTTTAAAATTTAAAATTAAAATTTTTTTAAAATCCTCATCCTGTACGCTTCGGTACCCCCACCACCTCGGTTTGCTCTAGTGGCCCTCCCCTCTTCGTTCGCTCTGGTGGCCTCCCTCGGGCACTAACCCCCCTCCTTATAGAGTTGGGCATCAAGCTGTGCCACCCATAGGCCGACACGACTCATTAAGCCATGTTGTGTCAGACTCAAAAAATTTGGTCCATCAGTTCGACATGACATGGCCCATGACAGACCTGTGCCAGCACGGCACGGCCCACATGGGCTTAGGCCGTGCCGACACGACACAACCCACGTGGGCCTGGGTCGGCACGATCCATAAGAACCTAATAAAAAATTTTATAAAAAAATATTTTTTTAATAAATTAAAAATTTATTGAATATTAAGCCACCTTAATGGTAGGGGTTTAGCATAAATCACTACCAGTTTATTAATTTAAAATCAAAATATATATGAAGGGAGGGGACGAGGCCCGATCTCCGGAATATAATAAGAAAAAAAAAAAAAATAGAGACGACTCACTCATCAATAGTATTTGTGTCATTATCATCTTTGCTGGTTAAGTCATGTCCATCTTTATTTTGAAGCTCGCCTCAACATCCTACTCCTCTTTTCCTCTAGAACACGCCGACCTGCACTGAAAGCAAATTTCGATGCTATGTGGACATCGACACAACTAAAATATCCCATGCACTGTAGACATAACATGATATTGATTTCTAACACTCTTTCACCAAACTAATACATCTAGACTCTCTATTTGATTTTCATCATATGCAGAATGAAGATCGTTTTATAAATAAATTCTAATTCATTACTTAAAGATAAAGAAGATGATGAAGCATGTATGTGCCTTCTAATGAATGAAAAAATAGATGACGAATGAGATCTAAAAGAAGAAGCAAAGCTTTAAGCAGGTATTCTAGATCCACAAATTTTGTCATCATGTAAAGCATAAATATCATCAAGAAATCGTGTTACCTTATCTTTAGTAGGATTTTGATTCATATTTTTATAATATTCATCAATTAAAATATTTATGCCATTTAATTTAACTCTATGATCAAAAACAGCAGCTAAGTTATGAAAATGACATATCCTATTTCAATATTCATTCTATTTAGTTTCTATATGATATATAATAGGCATTAAAATATCATCATTTCTATATTCTTTAAATTTTTCACTAATTACATATGCTTTTTTTTAAATAAACAAGAAGTTAGATAATAAATACCAGAAAGAACATTTGTAGCATCATAAAAAGTAACCAAAAAAATCTTCTAAAATGTTACCTTGATTCCAATTAGTTTCAATCAATGTAAATCCTAATCTATGATCATTAATATAAGCATTTAATAAGTTCTTATATGGATATGCATCATGTATCATGGTATAGGTACTATTCAAACGAGTAATTACATTAAGTTTAAATTTTTTAAAACATTTACCATGATCTACACATAATTGTTTAAATTCTTAAAGCCTTGCTCTTGAAGCATGAATAAAAGAAACTGCATTTCTAATTTTTGAAATAACCACTTGAATTATGTCAATGCCAGATTGAATAGAAAGATTTAATAAATGACATGCATATCTAATATAAAATAATTATCCATTTAAAATGGGATGCAAAGGTCATTTAATAATACAACAATAAAATTATTATTAGATGCATTATCAAAAGTAATAGATATTATTTTATTATTAATATTATATGAGCATGCAGTTTGATAAATAGCATTTGAAATTTATTGTCCCGAATGCGGAAAATCAAAAGCACAAAAAGCAAGAATTCGTTTATTTAGTTACCAATCATTATCAATATAATGAGCAGTAATAGCAATAAAATAGTCTACGATCAAATATCAGAAGTTAAAGAAATTCTAGAATTTAAATTTGAAAGTATTTCAATTAAACTTTGTTTCATTGCTAAAAAGTTTATCATAGCCACTCTTCTAAATGTATGCCTACTAGTTCTTCTATAAGCAAGTTGTAGGCTTAATTGAACATAATATTCAAAATTATAAGATTCATATAAACTAAAAGGTAATTCATTCTGAACTATCCATCTTACAAGTAATTTTCTTTGATTTTCATAGTTATATGCAAAATTACTTACAAGTGATCCCTATTGTATATCAAGGATACTTTGCTGATGGAAATCATGCATCTTATGAGTCTCTTAATGTCTTTTTAAATGCCCTGTTCCCTCAGTACTAGTACAACTGTAAAGTTTTGCACATGTTCTACATTTTTCTTTGTAAACTCCATCAACCATAATTCTATCGAAATCATTCCAAACATTACTAGTCCTCTTACGAGAAGAGGTTTGACATTCATTAACACTAGCTCTAGAGGGAACTTGGGGTTGGGGTTAGGGTTGGGGATTAGTTTCCTCACCCTTAGAAAAAGGATGGATGCCAAAATTACTTTCGTCATAAGATGCCATATCTAAAATTTTTAATTAATAAATGCAAAAAAATTAAAACTAACCACAAGAAGGAATTGAGAAGAGGATCAGAGATGGAGGCGTGGAGCTAAGATTTGTGAGCTTCCTCTTGTGCTCTCGCCAGTCATCTCTCAATAAGAAGTGACCTCCTTTCTCTTGTACTTTCAACAAGAACCTCCTCTTGTGTAGCACTTGAACACTTGCTAGAGCACTTGCCACTTGCAAGAATACTTGCAAACTAAAAATTAACTTGCTAGAGCTTGCTAGAAGAGAGAAATAGTAGTAGTAGAGAAGGGAGAAGAGTTGGTTTGGTGTGGTAAGAATGAGGAAGGAATGGGCTATTTATAAAAAAAAAAGATTTTGTTTCAACCACCTAACCATGCAACCATATTAGGTTGATAACAAAATATCCTAACAAATTTAGGATATTTATTATCATGATTATGTTAGGATTATAACTACTAAACCACATTCCTAAAAAATAGAAAATTCATTATCCCATGAAACCAACATCCCAACCTTGGATTTGACTTCATGATAATGCCCCAAATTATTGGTGTTCCCTCCTACATGATGTGAAGATGGGTCATGCCCATCATATGTGTTGGGTTACGGAATAGAAAATCCCAATCTAATTGGAATTAAATGGTAGCGAAACAAAATAAATTTATTCTATAACCCATAACCCACCAAGAATCACATGCGTTTCATAAAACAGAAAGAAGGATAAACTAAAATATTACCTTTTTGTTGATCAGTATGTAATCCGTCTGTTCTTGTGTTGGTTTTGCTCGGATCTTCAAAGGTGCTGCCTTTCAGAAAGACGACCACCCTCTATAAGTATCCACACACGAACGACACCAAAATAGTTTTGAATGCTAGTTCAACAAGTCCATTTTTCACAAAAACAAACCATATTTCCAACTCTCTATTTATCCATTTTTAAGGCAGAAGACACGATGCTTCAAAAGCCCCAATCGACGTGACCTTTTAAATGCCCAATCGATATGACCTTTCAAATGCCCAATCGACATGACCTTTCAAATGCCCCACATACTTTAAAACGTACATATCATATATACAAGTCTGACAGGAGTTTTTGGCTCACTAGGATTTTAATTAATGTTTATTTAAAACTCCTTTTAAATAATAAAAATTTAAATCCTTATCATTACAAAATAAGGATTTAAATTTTTAACCAAAAACCTTTATGGATTATTTCCTTATCTAATAAAAAAATATAACAAATTAATTACTTGTCATAATTTAAATTACGAATTTAAATTTTCTTAAAATTAAACTCGAATCTAAATGACAACTAATTATTATTTGTAATTTAAAATAATCTCATCATTTTAAATTACATAGAGAGTAACAAACCGTAACCATTATTGTCCGTTCTTAGTGTGCGACCCTATAGGTTCAATTAACGTTGGCCGTATGCCTAAATCACATTTTGATCCTACAAGTCATAAGCGGCCTCTAGCAAGACATTATGACTACCCAAGTTAAATAAAAAGCTCATATTCCAAGACAACCTTAAAGTAGCTATTGACATAATCCTTTTGTCACATGATATCTTGATAGAATATAAGGCATGGATAAAGTCAACCTTATATCGCTCTATCTTTAATTTCTCGAAACCCAATTAGACTGACTAGACAAATGATATTGATCTCCATCAATTCATTTGAGCATGGCCATGCATTTCTCAGTCTCAATCATCGAGGGGCCCAGAGATATCTCTCTTATAATAAGAGGGACAAATTCCATCTTAATCACTCATATCTCACTACATGATTCTTATTATGTTCAATCATAATCTTTATAATCATCCGGTTAAAGACAACGTTTGATTATGTCAAAACATAATATTCCTCATGTTGAGAACTATAGCAATCTCAGGTCTAAGGATTTAATGACACAGCTACTAGAGATTAACTTATGACTTTGATCCATGTATTAATCTCAAGGCGGGTCTTGTCCAATATTTGTTCTCAACAAATACATATAAATTTGATTTGTATCTCATACACATATTCATCCCATGAATATCAGTCAAATTTCATACTAATCTTAATTTATTGTCATTCCCACAACAATAACCGATTAGGGACATTTAGAATAATTCATAATATTATTCAAGGACATTATTATATAATAAACATGCAAATTATGATAATAGTAAATGTTCATAAATATTCAAAATACCATGTCCATACAATAGGCCTAGGGCACTATTACTAACAATCTCCCACTTGCACTAGGCCCACTCATCAATGTATCTAATACCTATGAACCTAGCATGATGATCATGCTTTGCTTGTGGTAGAGGCTTAGTCAATGGATCAGCAACATTGTCATCTGTTAGAACTCTGCATATTTTTACGTCACCTCTATCAATGATTTCTTGAATGAGATGATAACGCCTAAGAATGTGTTTGGATCGCTGATGTGACCTAGGTTCTTTTGCTTGTGCGATAGCACCATTATTGTCACAATGAACATCAACAGGATTTGTGATACTAGGAACCACTCCAAGGTTAGTAATGAACTTCTTGATCCAAACTGTTTCCTTTGCTGCATCAGATGCTGCTATGTATTCAGCTTCAGTTGTAGAATCAGCAACAGTGCTTTGCTTCGAACTTTTTCAGCTAACAACACCACCATTTAAACAAAACACATATCCTGACTGCGATCGGAAATCATCTTTGTCAGATTGAAAACTTGCATCTGTGTAACCACTTACAACCAGATCATCTTCCAATCCGCCATACACCAAGAACACATCTTTAGATCTTCTCAGATATTTAAGAATGTTCTTGACAGCCGTCCAGTGACTCTCACCAGGATCTGACTGGTATCTACTTGTTATGCTTAAAGCATAAGAGACATCTGGTCTAGTGCACAACATAGCATACATGATAGATCCTATTGCTGAAGCATAAGGAATCTTACTCATGCGCTCTCGCTCATCTTTTGTGTTAGGACACTGAGATTTGCTAAGTGTAATACCATGAGACATAGGCAAGTATCCTCTCTTGGAATCTTGTATACTGAACCTTTTCAGTACTTTGTCTATGTAAGTACTTTGACTTAGACCAATCAGCCTCTTAGATCTATCTCTATAGATCTTTATCCCTAGGATATAGGCAGCTTTGCCTAAGTCTTTCATTGAGAAACATTTCCCTAACCAAGACTTGACACTCTGCAAGGTAGGGATATCATTCCCAATGAGTAAGATGTCATCAACATATAAGACCAGAAATACAATGGCGCTCCCACTAACTTTCTTGTAAACACAATGTTCATCTTCATTTTTGATAAATCCAAACTCTTTGACTGATTCATCAAAACGAAGATTCCAACTCTGAGAAGCCTGCTTCAAACCATAAATGGATCTTTGAAGCTTGCATACTTTACTAAATTCTCAGGTTGTACAAAACCCTCAGGTTGTGTCATGTACACATCCTCAAGTAGGTTTCCATTAAGAAACGTAGTTTTAACATCCATTTGCCAAATCTCATAGTCATAATATGCAGCAATGGCAATGAGAATTCTAATAGACTTAAGCATGGCTACAGGTGAAAAAGTTTCATCATAGTCTATACCATGAGTTTGTTTGAAACCTTTTGCAACTAGCCTTGCTTTGTAAGTATGCACTTTACCATTCATGTCAGTTTTCTTTTTGAAAACCCATTTGCACCCAATGGTCTTTGTACCTTCAGGTGGCTCAATCAAGGTCCATACCTGATTATCATACATGGATTGGATTTCAGACTTCATGGCCTCTAACCATTTCTCAGAGTCTGGATCTAACATAGCCTCTTGATAGGTAGTAGGTTCATTTTGATCCACTAACAATACATCATGATTATCAGTCATAAAAATCCATATCTCTCGGGCTCATGACGTATCCTATCAGATCTACGTAATTTTTGTGCTACAGGTGGTGTGTCAACAGTGGTTTGTTGACTTTGAGCATCCACAGACGGTTCAATGTTATCTTGTGGTTCTCGAATTTCTTCGATTTGTACCTTGCTCCCACTGGTTCCTTTAGAAATAAATTCCCTTTCTAGAAAGACACCATTCCGAGCAACAAACACTTTGTTCTCAATGGGATTGTAAAAGTAGTATCCTTTAGTCTCTTTAGGATATCCCACAAAAAAACATTTATCAGACTTGGGTTCCAGCTTATTTGAAACTTGACGTTTTACATAAGCTTCACAACCCCAATCTTAAGAAAAGATAAACTGGGCTTTTTACCATTCCACATCTCATATGGCATCTTTTCAACCACTTTGGTTGGAACTCGATTTAGTGTGAACGCAGCTGTGGCAAGTGCATAACCCCAAAAGGTAAGTGGAAGATCTGTTGGACTCATCATAGATTGAACCATATCTAATAGGTTCGATTTCTTCTTTCAGACACACCATTCCATTGTGGTGTTCCAGGAGGGTAAGTTGTGGAATGATTCCACAACTTCTAAGATGGTCATAAAAATCTTGGCTCAAATATTCTCCACCTCGATCAGATCGAAGTACCTTGATTGTCTTGCCAAGTTGGTTTTATACTTCATATTGAAAATATTTAAACATTTCAAATGATTCAGATTTGTGTCTCATCAAGTAGACATAACCATATCTACTGAAGTTATCAGTAAATGTAATGAAGTACTTGTAACCTCCTCTAGCATCTGAACTTAATGGTCCACATACATCTGTATGTATTAGGCCCAATAATTCATTGGCCCTTTCACTGTGTCCAGTAAAGGGATCCTTTATCATCTTACCCAATAGACAAGATTCACATGTATCATATGATTCAAAATCAAATGAGTTCAAAAGTCCATCTTGATGGAGTTTTGATATGCGTTTCTCATTTATATGGCCAAGTCGACAATGCCAAAGATAGGTTGAATTTAAGTCATTAGACTTAAATTTCTTGGTAGTTATGTTATAGACAGAAGAATTGTTGGATTTTTGAAGATTCAAAACATAAAGACCATCTAGTAATTTGGCATTTGCATAGAACATGTCTTTATGATAAATGGAGCAATTATTATTCTTAATAATAAAAGAAAAACCATCATTATCCAAACAAGAAACTGAAATAATATTCCTACACATTGTAGGAACATAAAAGCAATTGTTCAAAACTAACAAAAGCCCACTGGGCAAAGAAAGTTCATAACTTCCTACAGCTAAAGCAGCAACTTTGCTCCATTGCCTACTCGAAGATCAACTTCGCCCTTCTTCAGTTGTCTACTCCTTTTGAGCCCCTGCACATTTGTGCAAATGTGAGATCCACATCCAGTATCTAATACCCAGGAACTAGAAGGAAAGAAATTAATCTCTATAACATAAATACCTGAAGAACCGGTCTCACCAGTCTTCTTCTTCTTCTTTAGATCCTCCAAATACAGCTTGCAGTTTCTCTTCCAATGACCAGGTTCATTGCAAAAGAAACAGACACCCTCCTTTGGGGCTTTAGCCTTGGGTTTAGGATTGGGCTTGGGTTGAGCATTGGACTTTCCAGCCCTTCCCTTACTCTTTCCTTTTCTTTTCTTCATAAGGCCCTTTCCCTTTTGAACCATCAGAATATGGCCAAGCTTGGACTTAATATTCTGTTTAGCAGTTTTAAGCATCGTATGCAGCTCAGAAATTGATTTGTCCATTTCATTCATGTTATAGTTCATGATAAATTGATCATAACTATCAGGAAGTGAATTTAGGATCAAATCTGTTGCCAACTCTTAGCTCATTGGAAATCCAAGCCTATCAAGGTACTCAATATAGCCTTTCATTTTCAACACATGAGCGCTAACTGAAGCACCCTCAGCCATTTTACAAGAGTGCAATGCCTTGGTAGTATCATACCTTTCTTGCCTTGCTTGTTGCTGAAACATTTCCTTTAGATTGACAATCATATCATAAGTTTCCATGTTTTCAAATCTTTCTGAAGTTCAGAACTCATGGTAGCTAGCATCAAGCATGCAACATCAATAGAGTCATTATGATGCTTCTCATAAGCATTCTTTTCAGCTCTAGAAGCATTATCGGCTGGTTCTTCAGGGTGAGGTTGATCCAGGACATAAAGCTTCCTTTCTTGTTTGAGAACAATTCTCAAATTTCAAAACCAGTCAAGGAAATTAGTCCCAGTAAGTTTGTCCTTCGCAAGGATTGATCGCAGTGACATAGTAGAATTGTTATCATTGTTGGCCATCTACAATAAATGCAAAGTTCGTTAAGTATTTGATTATGAAAAACTCCCACTAAATTAACAACCCTCAATGATAAAATTATATTAATTTAGTGAGCTAAGATCCATATTTATACTCAACTTTAAGTCAGCTTTGGCATGACGCTTAAAATTAAGTTTTTTAGGTAGGTAACTCTTACCAATTGCAACTCATGCAACTCTTAGAAATTTATGGGATTATGACATCATATGTCTCGGCATGTTTAAATCCCATCTCATGCCATTAGGCCCAAAACCGTTTTGATAACCTAATTAAGTTAAACCATTTTTAAACATATGGGTAGCACCATTACCCATCTTGCCTCACTAATGTAACCCAATGTACTTCTACTTTGGTAGAACCCACATTAAGGTGATAAAAGCCTTGACAAGTGTTCAAATATGGATGGCATGTCAACTTAAGATTTTATGTGAGGGATCTAGATAGATTAACAGATCTCATCATGCATTTAGTATCACATACTCATTGATATCATACATAGCATCACATACTTATGAAACATCATACATAGCATCTCATACATGTATGTAATAAACATGTCATAGTATGACCTTATCAAGATTGATCTTCATAAGCCAATATGAAGATCAATGGTCAATCCTAGGTAATAATGAGCAACACCATAATGTCTACTTGACCATCATCATGTGCATAGACACCTAGCTCCTCTATCACCATGGTTGGATTGCAGGATTTTAAATGGTTTGCTTTGTCTTCTTGCTTTATTACAATAAATAAACAAATACTACTAAAAGTAAAAGAAAAATTATAATGAAACAAAATAGCACGCAGGCCATATATATGATAATTACAACCCTTGTAAAAGAATAATAAAAACCTACCAATCATATTGGTCACAAGGCCATACCATGCACCATACAAAGCAAAGCAACACACCATGCAAAATATATCATGTTATCATATAGCATATACATATTGCATTAAAGAAAATAGGCGTGTTTTTAAAACCAATTAAATTTACAAGGTGCTCTGACTGCAGTTCCTAAAATTTGGAGATACAATAAAGTTTCATCCTAAAATTTGATTTTATTGATCTAATCAATAAATTTAAGGCTCACATCCGCACCACCATAAATAGCAATTGATAAATCCTTATTGATATGTGAATTCAGTTCATGTATTAATCTAATTAAGACATCACCGAAATCATATATCAAGATATTAAACACTTTAATTGCAGTATCCCATTCGGATTTTTAATCATATTAACGAATCCTTATAGGAAACAGATTCATCAATTAACACCTTAGAAAATCTATTATCTATGTCGTTCGTGCAAACACTAATATCATATATATATACAAGAACACAAACCATGCCAAGATCATATACATCTCATACATACAATCAAACATGGCAGTTTCGATTTTTTGAAAACGCAAGAGTCTCTGATACCACTGTTGGTTTACGGAATAGAAAATCCCAATCTAATTGGAATTAAATAGCAGCGGAAACAAAATAAATTTATTCCATAACCCATAACCCACCAAGAATCACATGCATTTCATAAGATAAACTAAAATATTACCTTTTTGTTGATCAGTATGTAAGGTTTGCTCGGATCTTCAAAGGTGCTGCCTTTCAGAAAGACGACCACCCTCTACAAGTATCCACACACGAACGAACACCAAAATAGTTTTGAATGCTAGTTCAACAAGTCCATTTTTCACAAAAACAAACCATATTTCCAACTCTCTATTTATCCATTTTAAGGCAGAAGACACGATGCTTCAAAAGCCCCAATCGATGACCTTTTAAATGCCCAATCGATATGACCTTTCAAATGCCCAATCGACGTGACCTTTCAAATGCCCTACATATCATATATATATATATACAAGTCTGACAGGAGTTTTTGGCTCACTAGGATTTTAATTAATATTTATTTAAAACTCCTTTTAAATAATAACAATTTAAATCCTTATCCTTACAAAATAAGGATTTAAATTTTTAACCAAAAACCTTTATGGATTATTTCCTTATCCAATAAAAAAATATAACAAATTAATTACTTGTCATAATTTAAATTACAATTTAAATTTTTTAAAATTAAACTCGAATCTAAATGACAACTAATTATTATTTGTAATTTAAAATAATCTCATTATTTTAAATTACATAGAGAGTAACAAACCGTAACCATTATTGTCCGTTCTTAGTGTGCGACCCTATAGGTTCAATTAACGTTGGCAGTAGGCCTAAATCACATTTTGATCCTACAAGTCATAGGAGGCCTCTAGCAAGACATTATGACTACCCAAGTTAAATGAAAAGCTCATGTTCCGAGACAACCTTAAAGTAGCTATTGACATAATCCTTTTGTCACTGTTAAGGTTTAGTCCTTGATGAATAGCAATGGAATTCCCCGTTCAACAAGAACTAGAACTAAGGATTTTATTCTTTTAGGATTTTATTTTAATCCTCCTTAACCTCTGGAATTCTCCTCCCCTCCGCCTTGAGTTGACTGACCACCTTCCTCCTGTTGACCACCTTTTCTTTCTCCCTTCACGTGCAGTCTTCCAGGGAGAAGTGGTGCATGGGTTTTCCACCAAAATCCTCACGCAACGCTTCTTGTCCGGTGGATCTTCGTTCCCACGAAGATTTCTTTCCGTGAAGACTCTTCACCCGATCTCACCAAGCTCCACGCTGGATCACGGAATTGGATTATAGAACCCGAGCGTCTGGCTTCTCCTCATGAAGCCGCTCCACGCTCTCTCCTCGTGTCCGATCGCATGAAGCCCCAGCGGAAGAAGCCCTGTGGGAGGAGGTGAGGCCGTTCTCCTCTGCTGGACTCCCTCGTGAGTTCCACGAAGCCCCGGCTTCGTTCCTGAAAAAGAATCCGAAGAAGAGGAGGAGGAGGGGGAGAAGAGATAGGGGGAAAAAGAGGGCTGCCGCTTTGCAATGAGAGAAGGAATTTCTGGGAGAAAAGAATCTGTTCTCTATTCCATCCAAACCCTAGAGACTAGAGTTTAAATACATCCACGAAGTGGGCCAGGCCTAGACTCAACAAAAAACTCCCATGGACTAAACCAATGAGATTAAACTAATCCCCAAGCCCGTGTACACCCGTGACTTGATTTAATCTCAACCCTTGGACTCAAACCCAGCCCAATACAAGTTAGCCCACCTGGGCCTTGATAGCACCACACCAGGCCCAACAATCTCCACCTTGGTGCTTTCAAGGCCTCAGCACGTCCACTGTGTCCATCAGCTTTAACAACGAAATACACTTTTGAAAACTGTCCCGTGGAAGAACCTTAGTCAGTGCATCTGCTGGATTTTCTTTGGTGTATACCTTCACCAGCTCCACCTCACCATCTTCCACCAGCTCTCTGATCCTGTGGTATCTGAGGTCAATGTGCTTCGTCCTGGCATGATAGACTGCATTCTGCGCAAGCATCAGAGCACTCTGGCTGTCACTATGCACCTGGACAACCTTCTGATCAAGTCCCATCTCCAGCATCAAGCCCTTCAGCCAAAGAGCTTCCTTTGCTGCCTCTGTGATACCTATGTATTCTGCCTCCGTGGTAGATAAGGCTGTGATGGGCTGCAGACATGATCTCCACGATACTGGACCACCAAACAGGCTGAACACAAAGCATGTTGTGGATCTCCTAGTGTCCACATCTCCACCAAAGTCTGCATCCACATACCCATATAACTGCCCACGAGCCTCCTTGGATAAGTTGGATCTCTCAGCACCTTCTTGCTGTCCATAGCAAATACCAACCCCAACTGTACCTACCAAGTACCTGAAGATTCCCTTTAGTACTCGCCAGTGCTCCCTGCTAGGGTGCGCCATGAACCTGCTCACCTGGCTCACTGCATGGGCTATGTCTGGCCTACAACATACCATGGCATACATAGGCTCCCAACACCAGAAGCATATGGTACCTTCTCCATCTCCTGAGCCTCCACCTCAGTCTGTGGTGACATGGTCTTCGATAAGGAAAAATGTGCTGCCAAAGGTAGTGCTGTCGGTTTGGCATCCTTCATCCCATATCGCTCCAGAATCTTTTTAATGTAGCCACCCTGACTCAGATGCAGCACACCTTTGGATCTATCTCTGATGATTTCCATCCCTAGGATCTTCCTGGCTGGCCCCAGATCCTTCATCTCAAACTCCCGAGACAAAGCTATCTTCAGTTCCTGTACAGCCTTCTCACTCTTGCATGCTATCAGCATGTTATCTACATACAAGAGTAAGTACATCCTAGACCCATCATCCAGAGATTTAACATACACACAAGAATCATACTCACACCTGGAAAGTCCAATGCTCCTAACATAAGTGTCAAATCTCTTGTACCACTGCCTTGGCGACTGCTTCAGCCCATACAGAGATTTCTTCAGCAAACAGACTTTCCCATCTGATCTTGGTTCTCTAAACCCTGGTGGCTGCTCCATGTAGATGCTCTCCTCCAAATGACCATGGAGGAATGCTGTCTTCACATCCATCTGCTCCAACTCCAAGTCCTGAGCTGCTACAATACTCAATAATAGTCTGATGGAAGTGTGCCTGACAACTGGAGAAAATATCTCACCATAATCGATGCCTTCTTTCTGAGAGTATCCTTTGGCCACTAGTCTTGCCTTATACCTGATACCCTCTTGTTCTGAAGCTCCTTCCTTGCGCTGATAAACCCATTTACAACCAATGGGTTTCTTTCCTTGTGGCAGCTGGACCACCTGCCACGTATTATTTCTGTGAAGAGACTGCATTTCCTCTGCCATAGCATGGATCCACCTATCTCTATCCTGACTTTCCATAGCCTCTTCATAGGTGAAAGGGTCTCCATTTGCTGTCACCAGGGCATATGACAACGAATCCTCGAAGCCGTATCGAACTGGTGGTCGCACGTTCCTCCTGGGCCTTTGCTGTGCGATCCCAGTATCAGTCCCCTGTTCAGCTGCATCCTGCTGAACTCCATGGCTTCTACCCCCTCTGTCAGTCCTCTCCACCTGAATCTCAAATCCTCCTGGTCCACTAGCAAATGGCACAACTGTATAGGAGGTTATCTGACTAGTGTTACCATGTTCTACCTCCTGTAGTTCCTGCTGTGCATCCATGCCACTTCTGTTCTGGAGGATTGAGCTCTCATCAAAGGTTACATCTCTGCTGATGACAACCTTCTTCTCCAAGGGGTCCCAAAGCCGATACCCCTTGACTCCTCGCGGGTAGCCTAGGAACACCATCTTCTTAGACCTGGCATCCAACTTACTCCGCTCCCCAGCTCCAACATGCACATATGCTGTGCATCCAAACACCCTTAGATGGTTTAGGCTTGTCTTCCTTCCAGACCATATCTCCTCTGGAATGTCTCCATCTAACCTGGTGTGCGGTGACCGATTGACCAAGTAGCTAGCTGCATCTACTGCGTCAACCCATAACATCTTTGGAAGCCCTGCCTGCAGCCTTAAGCATCTTGCCTTTTCCAATAATGTTCTGTTCATCCTTTCAGCCACCCCATTCTGTTGAGGAGTTCCCATCACCGAGAAGTGCCTTCTGATGCCCCACTCCTCACAAAAAATATGGAACTCCCTGCTGGTGTATTCCCCGCCATTATCAGACCTCAGACACTTCACACTTTTACCCTGCTCCTTCTCCACCTCAGCCTTCCAGATTTTGAACTTGGTGAAGACCTCTGATTTCTCCTTCATAAAGTAGATCCACAGCTTCCTTGAGAAATCATCTATCAGGGTCATAAAGTATCTGGCCCCATTCCTTGCAGAAACTGGGGCTGGTCCCCAGACATCTGTGTGTACTAACTCCAGGGGTTCAGCACTCCTAGCTGTGTTGACTGAGAACTGTACTCTCCTCTGCTTTCCCATCTGACAAGGCTCACAGATCTCCATATCTCCGCTACTCAAGTCTGGAAGCAGACCTCTCTTGCTCAGTTCTTTCATCCCCTTGTCTCCCATGTGGCCCAGGCGGTAATGCCACATCCTGTACACATCCCGGGGATCTTGCTCCACAGCTGCCACCTCAGATTTCACAGTCATCACAGAGCCCTCCATCTTGTATAGATTATTTTCCAGCCTCCTCCCTCTCATCACCACCATGGCTCCATTGGAGATGTTCAGAACTCCACTCCTGGCACGACTGCTGAAGCTGTATCCAGTCCGCTCCAAGTACCCCAGTGATACCAGATTCTTCTTGAGTTCTGGGACATGCTTCACACTGGTAAGAGTGCGCACTATACCATCAAACATTCTCACCCTCACTGTGCCAATACCTGCCACCTTGCAAGGGTGATTATCTCCAAGAGTCACATTCCCCTCCTCAACCTCTATGTAAGTACTGAACCACGACCGGTTGGGAGTGTAATGATGAGAACAGGCTGAATCCAAGGTCCACATCTCTGTGCTGTGCCTGTGATCATCTGATATAACCAAGAGATCATCCTCCACCTCCTGATCTGCAACTGTACTCACAGACTCAGATCCTCCTTTTTCTCCCTTCTGATTTTTCCACTTAGGACAATTCTTCTTAAAATGTCCTACCTCTCCACACTTATAGCACTTCAGCTCTCTCTTGCCTTTCCTGGACTTTGATCGTCCTCCAGACTTACTTCTGTCCCTGCCCCTACCTCTGCCTGTCCTTTCCCCAACTGATAGACCCTCCTGGGGAACAGCTTCCTTGGTCATCTTCTCCCTCTGCTCATTCGTCCGAAGCACCGAGACAATATCTTCATAAATTAATGTCTCCTTCCCATAGAGCAGTGTTGTGACCAATGAGTCATAAGACGTGGGCATTGAACATAAAGCAGAAGTGCTTTATCTTCTTCCTCCATCTTGACCCCGACATTCAGAAGTTCATTGCTCATCTGGTCGAATATTTGGATGTGACCCAGCACATCTCCACCTTCTGACATCCGAAGGCTGTAGAGGCGCTTCTTCAACATCAACTTGTTGCACATATTCTTCCCCATATAGAGGGTGTGCAACTTCGTCCAGAGTCCCTTCGGGGTCTTCTCCTCCAGCACTGAATAGAGGACTGAATCCGCCAGACAGCCCCTGATCATTGAACATGTCTTCTTCTCCAATAAAATCCACTGCTTGTCTGTCATCCCATCTGGCCTTTCCTCCAAAGCCAAATCTAAACCCTGCTGCACAAGGAGGTCCTCTACCCGGACTTTCCACATGGAGAAACTTCCCTTCCCATCAAACTTCTCAACCTCTATTTTTATGCTACTCCCCATGGCCAATTTCAAAATTAGCACAAAAATAAATTTTATAAAATAGAGAAGTACCTTGACGAGATTCTGTTGAAATTATTTCAACTCCTTGAAGGCCTCCAGATTACTCCTTGAACCTGGCTCTGATACCACTTGTTAAGGTTTAGTCCTTGATGAATAGCAATGGAATTCCCCGTTCAACAAGAACTAGAACTAAGGATTTTATTCTTTTAGGATTTTATTTTAATCCTCCTTAACCTCTGGAATTCTCCTCCCTCCGCCTTGAGTTGACTGACCACCTTCCTCCTGTTGACCACTTTTTCTTTCTCCCTTCACGTGCAGTCTTCCAGGGAGAAGTGGTGCATGGGTTTTCCACCAAAATCCTCACGCAACGCTTCTTGTCCGGTGGATCTTCGTTCCCACGAAGATTTCTTTCCGTGAAGACTCTTCACCCGATCTCACCAAGCTCCACGCTGGATCACGGAATTGGATTATAGAACCCGAGCGTCTGGCTTCTCCTCATGAAGCCGCTCCACGCTCTCTCCTCGTCCGATCGCATGAAGCCCCAGCGGAAGAAGCCCTGTGGGAGGAGGTGAGGCCGTTCTCCTCTGCTGGACTCCCTCGTGAGTTCCACGAAGCCCCGGCTTCGTTCCTGAAAAAGAATCCGAAGAAGAGGAGGAGGAGGAGGAGAAGAGATAGGGGGAAAAAGAGGGCTGCCGCTTTGCAATGAGAGAAGGAATTTTTGGGAGAAAAGAATCTGTTCTCTATTCCATCCAAACCCTAGAGACTAGAGTTTAAATACATCCACGAAGTGGGCCAGGCCCAGACTCAACAAAAAACTCCCATGGACTAAACCAATGAGATTAAACTAATCCCCAAGCCCGTGTACACCCGTGACTTGATTTAATCTCAACCCTTGGACTCAAACCCAGCCCAATACAAGTTAGCCCACCTGGGCCTTGATAGCACCACACCAGGCCCAACAGTCACATGATATCTTGATAGAATATAAGGCATGGATAAAGTCAACCTTATATCGCTCTATCTTTAATTTCTCGAAACCCAATTAGACTGACTAGACAAATGATATTGATCTCCATCAATTCATTTGAGCATGGCCATGCATTTCTCAGTCTCAATCATCGAGGGGCCCAGAGATATCTCTCTTATAATAAGAGGGACAAATTCCATCTTAATCACTCATATCTCACTACATGATTCTTATTATGTTCAATCATAATCTTTATAATCATCCGGTTAAAGATAATGTTTGATTATGTCAAAACATAATATTCCTCATGTTGAGAACTATAGCAATCTCAGGTCTAAGGATTTAATGATACAGCTACTAGAGATTAACTTATGACTTTGATCCATGTATTAATCTCAAGGCGGGTCTTGTCCAATATTTGTTCTCAACAAATACATATAAATTTGATTTGTATCTCATACACATATTCATCCCATGAATATCAGTCAAATTTCATACTAATTTTAATTTATTGTCATTCCCACAACAATAACCGATTAGGGACATTTAGAATAATTCATAATATTATTCAAGGATATTATTATATAATAAACATGCAAATTATGATAATAGTAAATGTTCATAAATATTCAAAATACCATGTCCATACAATAGGCCTAGGGCACTATTACTAACAATATGGGCATGGATCCATCCTCCATGTGGCACGATCTTAGCCTTCGATTCAATTGAATTTTTATGAATCAAATCATGCCATCATATGGACCCAATTAAACATCACATTATTAATCCCAATTAATGTAAGCCATCCATCACATGGATCAAGCCTAATTGGGTATCCAATTAATGGATTTTATATGTACATCACATGTACAAAAGGTCTCTCTCATTGGATACAAAATTCTTTTCTCTATTATGAATCTTATTCATCAATTTTATGTTCTCTCGTTAAGATTAAGTCAAACCCAATCCTAGTTAATTGGTCATCTAATCTGAATCAAGTCCAACTTAATTCTCATTTTAACTACATCCAAAATCTTTTTAATGCATGTGACCCACTAGTCCCTTAACACATTGGTAATAATCATATCCTTAATATTGACCCTAAGGATAACCTGGTCAATACTTTGTCTAAGTCAATTCTTTGATCAAATCAACCCCTTGATCAAATTAAAAATTCATGATTATAATTCATGAGCGGCCTCTAGCAAAGCATCATACCATCCAAGTTTAAGGATTTTGTTAACGTGATCATCAACAATACCTATCCATGAACGGTTACTGCGTACGATTAAATTCCTTTATCACATATCCCAGATTAATCAGTGGTATTAAATGTGTCAACCCTATAATTGATCTTTATTTACTTGATCTTAGAAAAAATTGACTCACATGAATTAAAACTTTGAAACCATTTCGAATTCTAACTCAACCTTGCAAGGATTTAATAGTCAATTCTATTCATCAAGTGGTAGTGGGATATAATCCTCTCTATCAAGGAAACAAATCCTATCTTGATCAAACACTACCTTCATGTGCTTCATGTTATACCCAACCGATACATATTTGCCATCCATGGCTAGAGCGATGTTTGCATATCGTCAAAGCATGACATTCCACACATGAGGTGTAATGAAGATTTCAAGTTAAAGGATCACTCACACCATCATTATCATAGATTAACCATCAATATTATATAGAATATCCATATGGATCTCTATGCGTGTCATTCAATGCATCGTTACAATAACGAGCATCCACAGACCTATCCAAGTATCTCTATACTTCAGCTTGCAGATCAGCTGCTCACCACAAGGGTGAAGATATGTAATGTGTGCTAATCTCAATGGCTTTCAACGGTGCCCAGTCCTATCTACACATCGACTAGGGAATGAATCGAACCATAATGTGCAATTTTGGATCTCATAATTTGTAATCTCTATTACAAATTCTATATGCATAGTTCACATTCTTTTGGACTTTATCTTACTGGTAAAATATATCCAAATATATATATTTATAAGAAAAACATCTGAATAGTTAAAAAAAAATATTTGATTTGCATTCATAATGTAATGTGTACAAAATAGTATCCAACCCAATTGGATTTAGGCCACACACTAATAGAAAGTTGTAGGTTCAATGACTTCCTCCTTAAACATATCATCCATCCCATATTCTAATAATGTTATATGATCTTCCACGTTGAAGGCTCTAGTAGTGCTACTACTTGTGTATGTCATGGATGGAAATACACGATTGATACACAGTCAGATACAAAGTGCCAAATATGAGGATGTATACTAATTTTAGATGCATCAATATCCTATAGTGATAAAACAACAATCAATTAAGGAATAAGCCTTCTGAATTTAAGAGAAATCAATCAAGGATGTACTAATTTTGAATGAGCCTTACCTTCTTGTTTGATTTTCATAGCCCAAGCCTTTAGTTCAACTGATACAATCATAAGCATCAACATTTCTTCTATAAGAATCAAAGAAGAGAAACAGACAAGGAAATGCACAAAAGAGCATAGGAACTCACTAAAATCAAGCTCCAAGTCTTATTCTACCTATTTTGTAGTCATAATTTAATTCCATTGAAGTTAAATATTACCATTATAATGCTAATTATCATTTCTTGAGAGGAGTACATTCTAATTGTGTCAACACTATACAAGATAAGCAATGCAGTGATGCACTTAATAATGTTAGAGCTTATCATCGATTATGACATGCTAGAGAGTGAGGTTGCCTCTGTATACCACTGGTGAGTAGGGATCTCTACCCCTAATATCAACAACATCATTACCAATGTCCCTCTTCACCACCATGCCAACAACCCCCATCATCTCCATAATCATCCCCCTCATTTTCATGACCCTTCATGGCTAATTCTACAACATCCTCTCCTTCTCTAACGTTGGAAGTTCATTGGTAACCCTAGAATTCAAGTAACTACTAGCATCAGCAGTGATGGAGGAAAAGAAGGCACTACTAGAAAAGTGTGATTAAACAACGGATTTTATCGAGAGAAAAAAAAAACTTCCATAATTTTGAGGGATTTTTTGATAAAAAAATATTAACTGTAAAATTTTTTGATAAAAAATATTTTCTTAAAAAATTTCTTGCAAAATTATTTTGCGAGGGATTTTCTAAGGGATTTTCTATCATAAATGGGTTCTTTGTAAAAAAAAATTATGATAAAAAATCCCTAGTAAAATCACTCAAAAATTAATTTTATGAGAAATTTTTTGAGGGATTTATTTTTCATTAATGAGTCCTTAATAAAATTTTTTGATAAAAAAATTCTATCGAAAAATCTCTCATAAAATTAATTTTGTGAGATTTTACCTTGGAAAGTCCCTCGAAAACCTTTCCTCGAAGATTGCCTTGGAAATGTTTCCTCAGAAAATCCCTCAGAAATGATCCCTCGAAAATCCCTCGTAATTTGAGGGATTTTTTGATAAAAATTATTAACTATAAATTTTTTTGATAAAAAATATTTTCTCAAAAATCCCTTGAAAAATTATTTTGTAAAGGATTTTTTGAGGGATTTTCTATTATAAATGGGTTCTTTGTAAAAAAATTGATAAAAAAATCCCTAGGAAAATCTATCAAAAATTAATTTTGTGAGAAATTTTTCAAGGAATTCATTTTTCATTAATAAATCCTTAATAAAATTTTTTGATAAAAAAATTCTACCAAAAATCCCTTGTAAAATTAATTTTGCGAGTGATTTGCCAAAAAAATTTGTTCTCATAAATGAGTTCAAAAACAATTCCTTAGAAAATTCCTCGAAAACCTTTCCTCAAAGAATCCTTCGAAAATGTTCCCTCAAAATCTCTCAAGGGATTTTTCAACAAAAAATATTAACTATAAAATTTTTTGATAGAAAATATTTTCTCAAAAAATTCTTCATAAATTAATTTTGCGAGAAATTTTCTGAGGGATCTTTTTATCATAAATGGGTTCTTTATTAAAAAAATTCTAATAAAAAAATCCCTAGGAAAATCTGTCAAAATTAATTTTGTAAGGAATTTATTTTAATTAATGAGTCCTTAGTAAAATTTTTGATGAAAAAAATTCTCTCACCAAATTAATTTTGTGAGGAATTTGTCGAGAAAATTTTTTCTCATAAATGAGTTCAAAAAAAATTCCTCAAAAAATCCCTAAAAAATATTCTCTCGAAAAATTCCTTGGAAAATCTCGCAAAAATTAATTTTGTGAGGAATTTTTTAAGGAATT
This sequence comes from Calamus simplicifolius, assembly GCA_900491605.1. NCBI lineage: Eukaryota > Viridiplantae > Streptophyta > Magnoliopsida > Arecales > Arecaceae > Calamus > Calamus simplicifolius. The sequence continues at coordinate 397,334 of UESW01004659.1, forward strand.
TGTTTTACATTAATGAGTTCTTAGTAAAATTTTTTGATGATTTTATAAGAGATTTTTTGAGAATCCCTCGGAAAGTTTCCCTCGAAAAATCCCTTAGAAATGTTCCCTCAGCAAATCTATTGGAAAATCTCTCAGAAATTAATTTTGTGAGAAATTTTTTGAGGGATTTATTTTTCATTAATGAGTTATTAGTAAAATTTTTTGATAAAATATTCTCTTGAAAAATCCTTTGCAAAATTAATTTTGTGGGAGATTTGCTGAGAAATTTTTTTCTCATAAATGAGTTCAAAAAAATTCCTCAAAAAATCCATTAGAAACTCTGTTGTCATTGGAAAATCCCTCGAAAAATTACTTTTATAGTGGATTTTTGAGAAAACTTTCTATTTCTTTGTAAAATCCACATATATATTCATTGCGATGAATATATGGATAGAGGAATGACAAGTAATATGTAAACACAATATCCAATTTTAAAACCTCACAATGATTGATAGGTCCAAAGGAGTCAAAGTTAAATTGGACTATAGGTAGATAATGTAAACTGATAATGTAAACTTTTAAGCCATGTGATTGATGTAGTGCATTGAATATATATATATATATATATATATATATATATATATATATATATATATATATATATATATATATATATTATTGTTGATAAATAATTTATAGAAATGTTACAAGAGATGAAAAGACATTGAATGAGAATAAAATAATGATTATTCGATAAAAATAATTCACATACAAACGATATGTTGCCTAAATTATTAAATTATGAATTAAGTCATATCTAAATAGAAGTTTAATAAATTTTTTCTATTTCTCTACTTACTAGGACTTGATCAATTTCAAGTAAAAATTAGCAATGCAATTAATAGTTGCTATGGTTCATAAACCCTATTCCAACATTCATAATTCATTAATGATATATATTTTTAGTGTTGATGGTCATCTCTAAAATCCAAATTTCATCTATTATTGTCATCAAGTCTTCTTAGTCTTCACTAACTCATATAAAAGCACATTTAACAAGAAGTCTAGATATGAAGAACTTATTCTTTTGTAGTTACTTTACTAATATTCAGTATGTACAAGCACATGATTCATCTTAAATTAGATAAATTAATGGTTGTAAACTCATCAATCTATGAGATAATGTCCATGGTTTTATTTGATTTAGATTTTTTTCTCATTTATAAAGAATGGTAAATGGATACTGCTTTTTTTTTTTCAACGATCCAATAAAATAGTATAAAAAATATTGCTTTATATATTAATAAATTATTTAAATAATTTATGAAGTGATTTAAATGGTTAATAAATCTTGATAGTTCTTTCAACTAATATTTTCTTTAAAAAAATATCTTCCATTAAATATATTTATATATATATATATATATATATATATATATATATATATATATATCGAACCATTAGATCAAATTCTAATGGTTCAAGATCTTAGTACAAATCCAAATTTCATAAATTTATGGAATTTTAATGGATTGAAATCAAATTCTGCCTTGTCCTACGATACTTATGAAAATCGTAGGCAATAACTTCAGCTGAATCTTTGCCTACGAATTTCATGACTTTCGTAGGCAAAGATTCAGAGGAAAGTCATTGCCTATGATTTTTATAAAAATCGTAGGTGTTGCTATGAAAATCCGTTCTCGACTCGGATGTGCTCTGACTCTGGGTCCAAATGCCGATCTCAACGCCCGGGGTGAAACCTGCAAGACAGTCCGTATGCAAAGATTTTCTTGGGATTGTCCTCCGTGGGTGACCATCCGACGCTCAAGTCAGTGGAGGCTTACAACAAACAGATGTAAGGAGAAGACTCTCACATAAGAGTTTCCCTAAATGGATTTATCTTTCGGAAGCTCCGAGCTCTGTGAGAGCTTCAATGGAGTTTTTTCAGTATGAGAGCCAGTGAATGAGTGCATACCTGAGAGATTTGAGGGCTGTGGTATTTATAGGTGATCACCTGATTCCTTGGGTGCATTGCAAGGGGGGGTCTGAAAGCTGTTGAGATTCGAAGCAGATTCGAATCAAGTTCGTTATGAGGCCAGTAAGATCCATATCTTATCGGTTAGAAGATTGACGAACAGGAGAGCTAGATGATGCCTTGAGATTCAGTGATCGTGTAGGTTCTAGACCGCTCCTATGGCCCTTAGGCCACTTCTGGGCATGATTCTCCATTTGAAATCTTATTTAGTTATCATGAATTCAAACTCTCCCACGTCAGATTCCGCAGAGGTATTTAAGTGCCTTGGTTCGGCCGAGGCAAGGAACAATTTGATTTTTTGAGGTACAAGATAGCTTGGACTACCGAGGTATGAAGATAGCTTGGGCTACGAGAAATGAAGATAGCTCGGGCTACTAGGGTGAAGATAGCTCGGGCTGCCGAGGAATGAAGATAGCTTGGGCTACCAAGGGATGAAAATAGCTCGGGTCATCGGGGTGGCCCGATGCCGCTAAGGGTGATTGGGCTTCGTTGCTTGGTGGATGTGACAGCTGGCCGATAAGACATTGGGATTGGACTTGACCCAATTGTCGATGCATGTGGATATTAATGCAATGATAATTTGACCCCTCATCATATGCCCCCCACTCCCTAGTCCAAAGTTTAAATTTGGATGTAGGGAGTAGAGTTTCAGAATAATCTCATTCGGGGGATTCGAAAAGGCGAGCAATGATAATCTCGTAAATGATGGGCCATCGTTTTGTCATCATTTTTTGCCGCAACACAAGGAGGGAACGCCTTATTTCCAGTAGGCTGCGATTGTGGGGGTCCCGCATGGTAGGGCTTTTGCATTTTTTGGCGCTCATATCAGAAGTTTTAGCGCCTTGGGCCTTCTTTCTAGAGGGCTATTTAAAGAGGGTTAGGGCGGCGTTCTTTCTGTAATACGTTCTCGCCCCTGCTATAGAGATTTTTCATTCCTCCGTAAACCCTTGCTTGCTTGTTTGTGTTTCGCCCCTTAATTTGCCAATATGAAGGGCCCGAGCGCGTTGCCTCAGAGATAACCCTTGATGACCTGGATAGAATCCGTCATCATTATAGGGTTCCTCGGGATGTGTTCCTATGGGTGCTGAAGGCCGAGCATAGGGTATCGATGGAGTTAAGCCATGGAGTCTTCTTCTATAAGGAGAGCCTGAGGACATGTCTCCAGTTCCCTCTTCACCCGCTGGTGCAGGAGGTGATGAGGTTTTATAACATTTGCCCGATGATGGTAGCCCCGAATAGCTGGCATAATCTCATCGGGTTCATTTTGATGTGTAGCCGTGTTGGGGTGACTGCAACCCTTGCTATATTCTGAGTTTATTATAACATGGTTTCCGGAAGAAGCTCTGAGTGGGCCTATAATGGTCCACGAAGTTGTTCAAGATGATTTCAGATAATCCATCTTCGATAAAGGAGTGGAAGTCCAGATTTTTCATTACCGAGGGAAACATCGACTCGAATTTTTGGGGGATGGGCAAGCTACGTGAAAGACTTGGAGGGCGCTCGGAGTTATCCGAGCAAGAGAAAGGGATTTAGTAATCCTCCGCGGTGGTCGGGTGCTGTCGGCCAGCACCCTGTTATCTGAGGATGCCCTTTTCACCATCGAACTTAGCTCCATTGACCCCCAAGGTGAGTCTTCGCTCTGATGGTCAGTATGTTTAGGCAACTCCATTACTGTTTAACTGAATATCTTCTATGTTTTCAGCCAAGAGGTCCACATTTGTGGGCCAAATGAAGAAGGAGCTGGGCAAGCACCACAGGGGCTCCAGCTCTGGGGACAAGCATGGGTCCAAAAAGAGATCTCGTCCTTCTGGGTCTCGCCCGAAGGAGACGAAGATGGATGGTGTTGGCCGCCATTCTTCCATCCCAGAGAGGGGGGAAGCGGGAGCACCGGCTATGGCCAATGAGCCCTCCCTACCGGAGGAGGGCAAGGTAGCGGAAGAGGAGAGAGCCGTTGGGGGGAGCTCGGAGGGAGCTATTGAGGTTTCTCCTCTCAAAATAGTGGTCATATCAGACGATGCTGAGGAGACATTACTGGTTCGCTTGGTAATCCTCTCATCCGAGGCTAATCAGCCTCACTCGCCGGAAGCCTCTAGCCCCATGATGCTGTGCGCTGACGAGGAAGGAGCCCTCGCTTTGGTCGAGGGGTTAGAAGAGGCAGTCGTGGCTTCCAAAGTTCGCGTGGAGCCACCGGTGGAAAGGTTGGTGGAGGCTGAGGTGCCTCTTGCTAGAAGGCTCTCCCCTGTGACGTCAGGGGGTGCTATGGAGGAAGCCGAGGTTTGGGTAGAGTCCATCGAGGACGAAGCAATGCTTGTGGAGGAGGAGGAAGAAGAAGAAGGATCACCGAGCGGGAGGGATGCTCGGGCTGAGGCTCCTTCAGTCGGGGCTGAAGCATCTGAGGCCCCGCAGGCTAGAGCTTTGGTGGAGGAGGCCAAACGGATGGCGGCTCCCCAGGTCGAAGCCCTTTGGGCTGGTTCTTTAGCCATGGGTTCCCTTATTCCTGGTCCGAAGGTGGAGGACATATTTGTCGCCTTAATGCGGTCTATGCTGCATGTGGGAGAGGTTTCCTCGGCAGGTAAGCCTACCGTAGAAGATATTGTTGAGGCGGCTTTTGGGCAGTTCGAGATGCCGAAGGATGTCTACCTCCTCCCCGAGATCAGTAGCCCTGCTCTCATGACGATCACTGCGAACTACGCCTCCCAAGTAAGTTGTCGCACCCGGGTAGTAATTCTTGGTCGGCTGGCTCGGTCGTATTTTCTAACTTGTAATCTCTCTGCAGAATGCATTGATTACAAGGGCACTAAGTGGGCGCCTAAATCTGGCCATGGGGGCCTATGCTCAGGCCATAAGGGAGGTCGCCGATCTTCGGATGAGGGTAGATTCAACTAGCAGACTTTCCAAGGCCTTGTCGTCGATCCAGGAGGACCTTGAGAAGATGAGCAGGTCCTACCAAGCTACCGTCGAGAGGGCCTTTCGACTCAAGACTCAAGTTAAAGAGCTCCAGGGCTTTCGCAAGCAATCGGATAAGGCCTGTTTGGAGTTATCACAAATTAAGTCCAAGCATACCGACGAAGTCAGTGCCATGCGGCGGCATTTTGACGAGAGGTGGGGCCAGCTGAAGAGTAGCCATGCCAGGAAAAAGATAGTTGGATCAAGAGGCTCGATGAGGAGGAACGCAGGTACCGGCGACAGTAGGATCAGCTCATCGGCCTGAACAGGAAGCTTCCGATAGGGAGGATCGGCTGAAGTGGCAGCATGATCAAATTGCTAAACTTACTGCTGATCTTAATCAATCTTGATGGAAAATTAAGGACAAGTAATCCTGGATTAATGACCTCAAGGAGGGTCTTTAGTAGAATAAAGTGGCCAAATTGAAGGCCCTTGACAAGGTTCATGAGTTGAACGATAAAATGGCTCGGCAGATGAAGAGGTATTGCATCTTCTTACTCGCTTACTTCTAGTGTTTTTTCTTTTGGTCACAATCTCACATGATCCGGTGTTTGCAGATAGGTAGAATCGAGCTCGAGGTCCAGGACCAGTTCGAGGCTTTGTGGACGGAGTTGGCTTCGAGTCGCCAAATGAATTCCAAACTTGGGAGTCAACTGGATGAAGCTAACAGACGAATCTCCTTGGCCATGGACGAGTACAAAAGTTTTGCTCGATTCGCCGAGGAACATAAAGCGGCTTGCGCCGACACATTTTGGTTCGGCGAAGAGGAGACTCAATCAAAGATCTCCCAGGCATATCCTGAGTTAGATCTATCTTTCCTAGAGGCCAAGCTTTATGATACCATACCCCGAGGCCGAAGAAGTTGAATATGAGGATATTTCGGATGTCGATCTCGAGACTATTTTGGGTGCTATGAGGCTGTGGCCCCCGATGGGTGTTCCCAGTCTGCCACCGAGGGATTTGAGGCTCTCCCCCCCTCCATATTCAAAGCGGGTGAACCAAGTCAAATCCCTTCAGATGTTACCGAGGGGGCTCCTGGATCTGATTTGAACCCTGATTCTTAAGGGTTGTTCATGTATTTTTGCTTTTTGACTTGTAATTTGGCCATAACTTAATGAATGAATCTTTTGCCTCCTTCTGTTTGTCTTATTGCTCAGGTTACTATTCTCCGAACAATCTTTTTGTCTGAAGTTCTTCTCGACGGTGAACGAATCGAAAACGAATAGTGCTTTTAGGTCGGATTGCTCTTGGGAGTTCTGAATTGAGTATTGTGTTTAATCGAAGCTAGATTGACATGTTCCATCAGTGTACGAAATTGTTTACTTATGCCGCGGATATTGTCCCAGTTCCACCCAAAGGAAATCAGAATGGCCGATGTATAAAATGTGTAAGTTAGCTCAGTTCATCGAGGCATAGGGTAGTTTGGCCGAAACTTACGAAGACGCCTTGGTTGGGGCCGAGGTTAGATAGATAGTTTGGTCTATCGAAGTAAGGAGTTGGCTCGTTCTCCACTGAGGCAGATGGAACAGCTCGTAATTTGCCGAAGGGCACCTCGTTTTTCTTAAGGCATTTATCCCGTTGGCCTTTTCCAATGCAAGTCCCTTTTGCATGTGTGTTAAGCACCTAACCGTCATTGGATGGCATCGTTTTCAAAAGGGGGATCTTCCAGGCCTGCCCATATCTCAAGGACCTGCAGACGGTTTTCTGCATTTAAAGCTCTTGATTCGAGATCAGAAGGAAATCTTCGTCTTTCATCATGGCCTGGGAGGCATGTTCGACGTGCTTCAGAATGCACCCCTTTTTTCTTGGCTCACCACGTGGCAGTTCGACCATGGCGTTTTGAATTCCGAGGCTTTCTGCTTTAATGGTTGCTTCCGGTTTGTTTGCCTATAAAATGGGGAGAACGGACCGTGTTAGGCCATCTCCCAAGACCTTCTCTTTCTATGAGTTATAGGGGCTTTCATGGTGCCCATTTTATTGTGGTTGAGAGTGGAGAGTTTGAGCTTCCCTTTTGAAAGCTGGTTCATCCCAGATAGCTGGGGTGATGAAGAAGCTATTGAAGAGCAAGTAGTCCTCAAGGAAGGAATCTCGGAGGTCATATGGAGAGCGCACGGGATGCACACAGAGGTCATATGGGGAGCACACATATGCGCTTCCTGTGTGGCCTTTGTCACTTGCCATGGGGACCACATGAAATGCAAAGCATACATACCCCCCATGGTTTACATGAACTTCACCTCCTTCCCTAACTTGGATCTCTCAGTTCATCCGTCTGAGAGGTCTTTTCTTGGATAAGGAGGGAGGCGAGTAGTGTTGGTTTGCTAGTCTCTTGTCCACGCTGTTGGGCAGCAGCTAGCAGCCCAGCATCCCACTTAGGGAGGAGACATCCTCAGCATCGGCATCCACAGGTCTCTAGCCCAGTTTGGATCCCTTAGTTTATCCAGGGGACCCGTGGATGGCCGACTTTGCTATCAACTAGTGACTTCAATAGAGTCATCTGATTTCTTTGAATTCTTGGGTCGGATGCAGAAACATCATTATTGACCGAATCTGCTCGACCGAGCTTTTATTTTATTTGTCTTTATTTCCTGTGCTATGATGCACTTGTAATGCCTCTCAGGAGGTTATAATTTTTGTCAATAAAGAAAGTTTTTACCCTTCCTTCTTCAAATACTTATTTCTTTTCCCAATATGATTGTGTTGGGAGATGCTTTATTCGTATTATGCTTTCTGGATCGTAGCATAGTTTACGAGTTTCCAGCGATGCCTTTGCAGTTTCGCTTTCGTTAGGCATTCTAATGATATTTGGTCCTCTATGGAGGGAGTGTTTGCCTCTGTTCAGGTTAGAGGGAGGCCTGGGCGGCCTTGCTAACTTGCAATGTAAACATGATTCTTCCTGAGGGATGGAGTAAGTTTTTCTTTGAAAAGAAATAACTCGCATAATCTTGCTGGCGAGCAGAGAAAGCCATTCACCTCCGCCGAAGTATAATAGGACGTCTTAGCTAGGCTAGAGCGTCTGAGGAATCTTTTGACTTGATTGAGGCTTTAGACATTATTCAGAGATATATCACTCGGTTCGGCCAAGGCTTCAAGATCATATTTTACTTGGCGCTTCCAAGGTACGGAGACATCACTTGGCTCGGCCGAGGCTTCAAGATTATATTTTACTTGGCACTGCCAAGGTACGGAGACATCACTCGGCTCGATCGAGGCTTCAAGATTATATTTTACTTGGCGCTGCCAAGGTACGGAGATATGACTCGGCTCGGCCGATACTTCAAGATTATATTTTACTTGGCTGCCAAGGTACGGAGACATCACTCGGCTCGGCTGAGGCTTCAAGATTATATTTTACTTGGTGCTGCCAAGGTACGAAGACATCACTCGGCTCGATCGAGGCTTCAAGATTATATTTTACTTGGCGCTGCCAAGGTACAGAGACATCACTCGGCTTGGCTGAGGCTTCAAGATTATATTTTACTTGATGCTGTCAAGGTATGGAGACATCACTCGGCTCGGCCAAGGCTTCAAGATTATATTTTGCTTGGCACGGCCAAGGTACGGAGACATCACTCGGCTGTACGGAGACATCACTCGGCTCGATTTAGTGTATAGTAAAACCTGCTTCTCACTACAGCTTTCAAGGAGAGTTATAAAAATAAAGATTTTGCGAATATCTGAAAGTTAAATTTAATTTAATGAACAGGATAAGTTTTGTAAGAGCGTACTTCTACTGATGATATGTGCAGAGATTATCCGAGTTCTTGTTCGGGGAATAGATTTTCTATTCAGATCTTGGAGTTTGTAGGTGCCGGTCTGATTACCTCCGTAACTTGGTAGGGACCTTCCCAATTCGAGGAAAATTTCCCTTGTTCCAATGGCTTTGAGATGGATGCCTTCCGAAGCACTAGGTCACCTGGGAAGAAAGACTTCCCTTTGACTCTGGCGGAATGATAACGGGCTACTCTTTGTTGGTAGGCGGCCATCTGAATTCGGGCTTTCTTCTTGACTTCTTATACTAATTCAAGATTAGTTCGGAGCTGCTCATCATTAGATTTCTATGAATAACCTTCCACGCGAGGGAAGGGAGTCCGACCTTCATGGGGATGACAGCTTCTGTGCCAAAAGCCATCTTGAATGGGGTTTGCCCCGTGGGTACCCTTTCAGTATTTCAATATTTTCACAACACATGGTGGAGCTCTTCAGCCCATCTACCTCGTGCTCAGTTGAGCCGAGCTTTAATTCCCTACAAGAGAGTTCGGTTGGTTACCTCGGCCTCTCCATTGGCTTGAGGATGTCCGACTGATGTTAGGCGATGAAGAATACCATGATCCTCGCAGAATTCCTGGAACTTAGGGTTGTCAAACTGCTTCCTGTTATCGGTGATGATAGTGTGGGGAAGGCCGAAGCAGCAGATGATGGACCTCCATACGAAGTCTTTAGCTCGAGCTTCAGTTATTTGGGCGACTGCTTCGGCTTCAACCCACTTGGTGAAATAATCAATCATAACAAATAAGAACTTTCTTTGTCCCGTTGCGAGGGGGAAAAGGCCAAGGATATCCATCCCCATTTGGCAAAAGGCCAGGGGGATGATATGACAGTCAGGTGCGCAGAGGGGAGCCTCTGGATATTTGAGTTCCTCTGGCATGAATCACAGGCTCAGATGAAGTCATCAGCATCTTTCTGCATCGTCGGCCAATAATATCCTTGATGCAACACTTTGTGGCATAGGGCCCGACCACCAAGATGATTGCCATAGATGCCTTCATGGACCTTCCGAAGAGCATAATCGACCTCCGATGGTCGAGGCATTTGAGTAATGGCATAGAGAAGGATCGCTTATACATCCGATTATCAATCAGAACATAATGAGATGATTGCATTTTCAGCCTCCTTGCTTTTTTTCTATCATTGGGCAGCAGCCCTTCTTTAAGGTACTTGTGCAGGGGATCGATCCAAGATGGTTCAGTGTCGACCTGCATCATCTGGTCAGCATCGGCGATGCTGGGTTTCTTCAAGACTTCCAAGTGGAATCTCCATTCAAGATCCATTGATTCTGTAGTCGTCAGGTGGGACAGAAGGTCGGCGCATGCATTTTCATCCCTTGGGATCTGGATGATTTTAAATTCATCAAAAACGAGGATAGATCATGCACCTTTTGGAGATACCGAATCATGTACAGCTCTCAAACCTCAAATTCTCCTTGCACCTGGCCAGCTACCAACTGAGAGTCGGTGTAGGCATTTAGTTTTTCAACTTTAAGCTCGTGGGCGATGTAGAGTCCGGCGAGCAGGGCTTCATACTCTACTTCATTGTTTGAAGCCGAGAAGGAGAAGCAGATGCCATATTCGAAAGTTATGCCCTTCGGGCTGGTGAGGACTAGGCTGGCACCAGAACTGCTCACGTTGAAGGATCCGTCAGCGTGAAGCAACCACGGGGCGCTGGGCTTTGGCTCTTCAGGGGTGTCCAAAGTAGAGCCATCTTCCGGTATGGTGCATTCGAGGAGGAAATCCACCAAAACCTGGGCTTTAATGGCTGGGTGAGGCTGATATTGAATGTCATGTTACTCAGCTCGACAGCTCATTTGGTCATTCTCCCCGATGCTTCTAGATGATGGATAATTGCCTTGATGGGCTGGTCGATCAGGACAGTGATAGTGTGCGCTTGGAAATACGACTGTAGCTTTCGGACCGATGTTACCAGAGCCAGGACCATCTTCTCGACTCGAGTGTACCTCATTTCAGCGTCTTTGAGTAGTTTGTTGACATAATAAACAGGTTTTTGGACTTTGTTCTCCTCTTTGATTAGCACCGAGCCAACAACATTTTTAGAGACTGCCAAGTATAGGCTCAGCATTTCCCCTGGTTTCGGGCTGCTGAGGAGAGGTGGTGAGCCAAGGTATTTCTTGAGATCTTCAAAGGACTTCTAACAGTCTGGAGTCCATTGGAAGTTTTTGGCCAACCAGAGCGCTTTGAAGAAGGGGAGGCACTTTTCGGCTGACCGAGCAATGAAGCAGCTGAGGACTGCTATTCTTCTGGTAAGGCGTTGCACGTCTTTGATCGACCCCGGAGGGGCCATATGCCGTAGGGCTTGGATCTTCTGTGGGTTTGCTTCAAGCCTAAGAATTTTCCAAAGTTGACCCCGAAAGCGCTTTTGGTGGGGTTTAGATTCATTTGATACTTTCGAAGCGTTGCGAAGCTCTCCGCGAGGTCCTCGATGTGCTGGGATGCCTCCTTGCTCTTCACCAGCATATTGTCAACATATACCTCCATGTTCCGACCGATTTGCTCCTTGAAGACTTTATTGACCAGCCTTTGGTAGGTGACACCTGCATTCTTTAAACCAAAGGACATAACTCGGTAATAATAGATACCTCGGTCGGTGATGAAGGCGGTTTTCTCCTCATCTTCGGGCGCCATTCAGATCTGGTTGTAGCCCGAATAGGCATCCATAAAATCAGCATTTGATGGCCCGAAGTTGAATCCACAAGCTGTTCGATCCGCGGAAGAGGGAAGCTATCTTTTGGATAGGCTTTGTTGAGGTCGGTGAAGTCGATGCAGATCCTCCATTTGCCATTTGATTTCTTCACCATAACCACATTCGCCAGCCAATCGGATAATTAACTTCTCGGATGAAATTGGCTTTGATGAGTTTGTCCACTTCTTCTTTGATAGCCTTTTAGCGCTCAGGGGCGAAGCTCCTTTTCTTCTGTTTAATCGGCCGAAATGTCTCGTCCACATTGAGGCAATGGACCAGGACATCTGGGCTAATTTTGGGCATATCCGACGTGGACCAGGCGAAGACATCGGCGTTCTTCCAAAGGAATTCAATCAATTCTTGTCGAAGCTTTCCTTCCAGCTGTGATCCGACCTTTATGGTTCGATCGAGCCGAGTTTCGTTGAGTGGTACTTCCTCCAATTCTTCGGCTGGCTCTCCTCGTTGCTCGGCGAAGTCTTCCTGAGCATCTAGCCTGTCCACCTCGGGCTTTCTAGACTGAAGGTCAGCGACAAAGCAATGCCGAGCTATAATCTGGCTTCCCCAAACAACCCCCACTCCCCATTCAGTGGGAAACTTCTGGCGAGATGGGGAATGAAAATAATGGCTTTGAGAGATATTTGCCCTGGCCTGCGAGGATGGCATTGTAAGGAGACCGAAGCTTGGTCACAAGAAAATCCATGAGCACAGTAGCCACACGGGGCCATGTGCCGGCTCGAACTATCAGAGTAATTACTCCCTCGAGGATTATGGAGTCACCTATGAAGCCCAACAGGGTGGACTCCACGGCCCGGAGGCTTTCTACTCGGAATTTCAATCTCACAAAGGCATCAAAATACAAAACATTAATGGAGATTTCACTATCAATCAAGATGCGGTGTACATCATAATTGTTCATGTTTAGGGATATAACTAGAGCATCATCATGGGGCCGGGTACTATACCTCCCGAAGATCTTCATCGAAAAAAGTGAGCTCATCAACTCGAGCCTTCTTTGGCGGGTTTTCCTCTTCGCCTAGTCAAGAGGATGGGGAATCAGTCGCCGCTATCACATTAACATTGCTGATAACCAAAGGATTTGGTGGTGGGAGCAGGCGGGGCTCGGATTGGCATGCTCCTTCATTATTCGGCTCAAGGGGTCCCTTGAACCGGTCCAATCTGCCTCGTCGGATCAACCGCTCGATCTTGTTCTGGAGCTGTCAATAGTCCTTAGTATCATGCCCAAAATCCCATGGAAGCAGCAGTACTTAGTCATATCCCTCCGAGTTGCATTGCTCGGAAAGGAGGAGGCCTAGGAATTTGCCACTTGATCTCCATCAGGATCTATGCCTTTGGCACAGTGAGGAGAGTGTAGCGATCGAACCTTCGAGCTGGACTCTGAGTTCGGTCTCGAGACGGCGGTGGAGGAGCTCTACGGTGGCGAGACGGGCTTGCACGGCGGTGGGCCCATTGCTTGTCCAAGCCCTTTGCCTCTTTCTTTTTTAGCTGCTTGGCCCGAGCTGATCTTCTCGATTCTTCAATCCTGGCAGACTTATCTGCCAGGGACATCATGTCTTAAAGGCTCTTCAGGTAGTTAACCTCCAGAGCCAAGTAAAAGTCTCCCTCCTTCGACACTCCTCCGGCCAAGGCAGACATGGCCACCTCGTGGTTGAGATGGTCGACTTCCAGGAGGGCCATGTTGAAACGACCAAGGTAACTCTTCAACGATTCCCCCTCTCTCTGCTTAAGCTCAGATAGGGAATCAGATCTCCATCGCTGGCGACGGTTGCTGATGAACTGGTTGATAAGTAAATAGCTTAGTTCATCGAAAGAATCAATGGAACCTGGCTTCAAGCTATTGAACCAGGTTCGGTAGCTCCCTTTAGAGTGGAGGGGAAGGCTCGACACAAAATCACATCAGATGCTCCGTGAAACATCATGATGGATATGAAGCTACTCAAGTGGTCGTCGGGATTGGTGGATCTGTTGTACGGCTCGATGGTAGGAAGCTTGACATGAGGGGAATCACTTCCCTCATGATCCTCTCAGAGAAGGGAATGCCCTGCTCCGCTTTTGGTTGGGACGGAGGGGCTTGCCTAGCGGCGTCTAACTCTTGACGCCATTCTTGATGCATTTCCTGCATATGTTGCCTGATCCCTTCGTTCAGAGTGGCAGGAGGGATCGGGCGATGAGAAGACGGCAACAGTGTCAAGTCTTGGGAAGACACCGGGGAGGGGAACGAACCCGCCTGGATCTGAGTGGGCTCTTTCCTTCAGCCCGTTGTGGCGCTGGTTTAGCCTTTGCGGCCAGTGACAATAATCTGCCACTTCAGGCGGATTGAAGAAGAGATCGCTGGCGGAGCAGAGGCAGCGGCCTTTTCATGAGGCTAAGAAGTAGGGATGGCAGGGCCAGGAATTGCTTGGAGCCCCTGGACCAACTGGGTCAATGCTTGAACCTGCTGGACCAAGTGGCGAAGTGGTCCAACGTTACCACTATTACCGCCGGCGAAGGAGTTTCAGCTGGCGGAGGCGGTGGAGGTGTCACACCGCTAATTAGATCAGGCCTTTGAGAGGCGGCCTGATCTTGAGCCTTGGATGTGGCTCTCTTTCGATTGGCCATTAGATGATGCTTCTTCTCATTTTTTGGGTCTTGTCTCTTGGATTACAAGTTTATGGGACTTGAGGCCCTTCCTCTAGCGCCAATCTGTTGCCTCGGAAATCCATTCTTCGACTCGGGTGTGCTCTAGCTCTGAGTCCAAACGCCGATCTCAATGCCCAGGTTGAAACCCGCAAGAGAGTCCGCACGCAGAGGATTTCCTTGGGATTATCCTCCGTGGGGGACTCTCCGAGCCCAAGTCAGTGGAGGCTCACAGCAAACATATGTGAGGAGAAGACTCTCACAGAAGAGTTCCCTCAAATGGGTTTATCTTCCGGAAGCTCTGAGCTCTGTAGGAGCTTCAATGGAGTTTTTTCAGTATAAGAGCTAGTGAATGAGTGCATACCTGAGAGATTTGAGGGTTGTGGTATTTATAGGTGATCACCTGGTTCCTTGGGCATGTTGCGAGGGGGGTCTAAAAGCTGTTGAGATTCGAAGCGGATTCGAATCAAGTTCATTACAAGGCCAGTAGGATCCATATCTTGTCGGTTAGAAGATTGACGACCAGGAGAGCTAGATGATGCCTTGAGATTCAGCGATCGTGTAGGTTCTAGACCGCTCCTATGGCCCTTAGGCCACTTCTGGGCATGATTCTTCGTTTGGAATCTTATTCAGTTATCATGAATTCAAACTCTCCCGCATCGGATTCTGCAGAGGTATTCGAGTGCCTCGGTTCGATCGAGGCAAGGAACAATTTGGTTTTCTGAAGTACAAGATAGCTCGGACTACTGAGGTATGAAGATAGCTCGGGCTGCCGAGAAATGAAAATGGGCTACCGAGGGTGAAGATAGCTCGGGCTACTGAGGAATGAAGATAGCTCAGGCTACCGAGGGATAAAAATAGCTCGGGTCGTTGGGGCGGTCCGACGCCGCTGAGGATGATTGGGCTTCGCTGCTTGGTGGATATGACAGCTGGCCGACAAGACGTTGGGATTGGACTTGACCCAATTGTCGAGGCGTGCGGGTATTAATGCAATGATAATTTTACCTCTCATCAGTAGGTCAAAGCTTACTGATGTACATTTATATATGAGTGTATCTTATTTCATAGGCAAAGGCACTGGCTAGCCTTTGCCAATTATTAAAATAAAAATTATAGACAATGAATTAGCTGAACCTTTGTTTACGAATTTTATAAATTTGGTAGGCAAAGGCCATTATTCCCTGCGATTTTCGTGAAACCATAGGGAAAAGCTTTACTAAAAATTGATCCTTTGTGGCTTCCCTCGTTCTGCCCAGAATTTTGAATTTTGCCTTCCTTCGTCCCAAAGGGACTGTTTGGATTGGAGTGAATGAAGGGGATAAAAAGGAAATGAAAGAAAAAAATCGTAAGTTACTTTGTTTGGAAGGAAGATAAAAGAGAGAGGGAAAAGGAAATGAGAGTAAACAGTTTCCCTGTTTCTCCCTCGAGGATAAATTTGTTAACCCCTAAATTAAGGTAAGCAGGAAGAGAAAAAAAGTTTAAGTTATATTTTTTGAAAGACCAAAATATTCTTTTATTTTTTACTCTTCACTCTTTCATTCTTACTATCTGAAGGGTATAATTGTCATATATATAACTCTTTTCTTTCTTTCTTTTTTTCCTCTCTTTCCAAACACAATAATTGATATTACCCTTCCTTCCTCTTCCATCCTTTACAAATAAGAAAAAAAAGAACAAACCGTTCCTTTCCCTTTCTTCCCTTTTCATCCCTTTACTTCTTTTTACTCTTTTCTTTCTTCCCCTCCAAAGATCAAATATAGCCTAGTTATGTTTGGATGTTAAAAAAAATAAAAAAAATGAAAGAAGAAAAAATAGAAAATGAAGCTCCCCATATATATTCATTGCTTGAAGCTCCCCTCGGATTACCTTGCAAGGCTCCCGGGCGATCTCCGGCTCGATGTAAGTGTCCTTCCTGCCATCAGGTTTTTGGTTTGAGCTTGATTGTTCGGATTGATTCTTCGTCTTTGATTTAATGTTTCTTTCTCTGTGTTCTTCTCGAGTTCTGGTGAAGTTAAATGGTGCGGCTTTTGATCTTTCTAACGGGCCGTGTTGGATGAGGTTAGTAATTCTCCTCTTTAATTTTATGGTAAGTTGGTTTAGGTTTATTTATTCATTTATTTTTTTGGAATGCTGGAGTTTCTTGATAAGATAGTGTTTTAGTCAGCAATAGCGCCCTAATAAGCTACTTTTTGTGGGTAAGACGAGAATGCTGTGAGGATATCATAGATTTACTGCACTGGATCTCTGTTTCATTGTGGTTGAGAGGTGGGAGAATGTTGGGCCTGGTGTGGTGCTATCAAGGCCCAGGTGGGCTAACTTGTATTGGGCTGGGTTTGAGTCCAAGGTTTGAGATTAAATCAAGTCACGGGTGTACACGGGCTTGGGGATTAGTTTAATCTCATTGGTTTAGTCCATGGGAGTTTTTTGTTGAGTCTGGGTCTGGCCCACTTCGTGGATGTATTTAAACTCTAGTCTCTAGGGTTTGGATGGAATAGAGAACAGATTCTTTTCTCCCAAAATTCCCTTCTCTCATCATAGGGCGGCAGCCCTTTCTTTCTCCTCCCCATCTTCCTCCTTTTCAAGAAGTAAACCTAACAGGATTAGAAATCCTTAGTTCTAGTTCTTGTTGAACGGGAATCCCATTGCTATTCATCAAGGTCTAAACCTAACAGGATTGGGAATCCTTAGTTCTAGTTCTTGTTGAACGGGGAATCCATTGCTATTCATCAAGGTCTAAACCTAATAGGATTAGGAATCCTGTTCTAGTTCTTGTTCAACAGGGAATCCCATTGCTATTAATCACAGGTCTAAACCCTAACAAGTGGTATCAGAGCCTGGTTCAAGGAGTAATCTGGAGGCCTTCAAGGAGTTGAAATAATTTCAACAGATCTCGTCAAGGTACTTCTCTATTTTATAAAATTTATTTTTGTGCTATTTTTGGAATTGGCCATGGGGAGTAGCATAAAAATAGAGGTTGAGAAGTTTGATGGGAAGGGAAGTTTCTCCATGTGGAAAGTCCGGGTAGAGGACCTCCTTGTGCAGCAGGGTTTAGATTTGGCTTTGGAGGAAAGGCCAGATGGGATGACAGACAAGCAGTGGATTTCATTGGAGAAGAAGACATGTTCAATGATCAGGGGCTGTCTGACGGATTCAGTCCTCTATTCAGTGCTGGAGGAGAAGACCCCGAAGGGGCTCTGGATGAAGTTGCACACCCTCTATATGGGGAAGAATATGTGCAACAAGTTGATGTTGAAGAAGCGCCTCTACAGCCTTCGGATGTCAGAAGGTGGAGATGTGCTGGGTCACATCCAGATATTCGACCAGATGAGCAATGAACTTCTGAATGTTGGGGTCAAGATGGAGGAAGAAGATAAAGCACTTCTGCTTTATGTTCAATGCCCACGTCTTATGACTCATTGGTCACAACACTGCTCTATGGGAAGGAGACATTAATTTATGAAGATATTGTCTCGGTGCTTCGGACGAATGAGCAGAGGGAAGATGACCAAGGAAGCTGTTCCCCAGGAGGGTCTATCAGTTGGGGAAAGGATAGGCAGAGGGGGCAGGGACAGAAGTAAGTCTGGAGGATGATCAAAGTCCAGGAAAGGCAAGAGAGAGCTGAAGTGCTATAAGTGTGGAGAGGTAGGACATTTTAAGAGAATTGTCCTAAGTGGAAAAATCAGAAGGGAGAAAAAGGAGGATCTGAGTCTGTGAGTACAGTTGCAGATCAGGAGGTGGAGGATGATCTCTTGGTTGTATCAGATGATCACAGGCACAGCACAGAGATGTGGACCTTGGATTTAGCCTGTTCTCATCATTACACTCCCAACCGGTCGTGGTTCAGTACTTACATAGAGGTTGAGGAGGGGAATGTGACTCTTGACGATAATCACCCTTGCAAGGTGGCAGGTATTGGCACAGTGAGGGTGAGGATGTTTGATGGTATAGTGCGCACTCTTACCAGTGTGAAGCATGTCCAGAACTCAAGAAGAATCTGGTATCACTTGGGTACTTGGAGCGGACTGGATACAGCTTCAGCAGTCGTGCCAGGAGTGGAGTTCTGAACATCTCCAATGGAGCCATGGTGGTGATGAGAGGGAGGAGGCTGGAAAATAATCTATACAAGATGGAGGGCTCTGTGATGACTGTGAAATCTGAGGTGGCAGCTGTGGAGCAAGATCCCCGGGATGTGTACAGGATGTGGCATTACCGCCTGGGCCACATGGAAGACAAGGGGATGAAAGAACTGAGCAAGAGAGGTCTGCTTCCAGACTTGAGTAGCGAAGATATGGAGATCTGTGAGCCTTGTCAGATGGGAAAGCAGAGGAGAGTACAGTTCTCAGTCAGCACAGCTAGGAGTGCTGAACCCCTGGAGTTAGTACACACAGATGTCTGGGGACCAGCCCCAGTTTCTGCAAGGAATGGGGCCAGATACTTTATGACCCTGATAGATGATTTCTCAAGGAAGCTGTGGATCTACTTTATGAAGGAGAAATTAGAGGTCTTCACCAAGTTCAAAATCTGGAAGGCTGAGGTGGAGAAGGAGCAGGGTAAAAGTGTGAAGTGTCTGAGGTCTGATAATGGCGGGGAATACACCAGCAGGGAGTTCCAGATTTTTGTGAGGAGTGGGGCATCAGAAGGCACTTCTTGGTGATGGGAACTCCTCAACAGAATGGGGTGGCTGAGAGGATGAACAGAACACTATTGGAAAAGGCAAGATGCTTAAAGGCTGCAGGCAGGGCTTCCAAAGATGTTCTGGGTTGACGCAGTAGATGCAGCTAGCTACTTGGTCAATCGGTCACCGCACACCAGGTTAGATGGAGACATTCCAGAGGAGATATGGTCTGGAAGGAAGACAAGCCTAAACCATCTAAGGGTGTTAGGATGCACAGCATATGTGCATGTTGGAGCTGGGGAGCGGAGTAAGTTGGATGCCAGGTCTAAGAAGATGGTGTTCCTAGGCTACCCGCGAGGAGTCAAGGGGTATCGGCTATGGGACCCCTTGGAGAAGAAGGTTGTCATCAGCAGAGATGTAACCTTTGATGAGAGCTCAATCCTCCAGAACAGAAGTGGCATGGATGCACAGCAGGACTACAGGAGGTAGAACACGGTAACACTAGTCAGACAACCTCCTATACAGTTGTGCCATTTGCTAGTGGACCAGGAGGATTTGAGATTCAGGTGGAGAGGACTGACAGAGGGGGTAGAAGCCAGGGAGTTCAGCAGGATGCAGCTGGACAGGGGACTGATACTGGATCGCACAGCAAAGGCCCAGGAGGAACGTGCGACCACCAGTTCGATAGGGCTTTGAGGATTCGTTGTCATATGCCCTGGTGACAGCGAATGGAGACCCTTTCACCTATGAGGAGGCTATGGAAAGTCAGGATAGAGATAGGTGGATCCATGCTATGGCAGAGGAAATGCAGTCTCTTCACAAAAATAATACGTGGCAGGTGGTCAGCTGCCACAAGGAAAGAAACCCATTGGTTGTAAATGGGTTTATCAGCGCAAGGAAGGAGCTTCAGAACAAGAGGGTATCAGGTATAAGGCAAGACTAGTGGCCAAAGGATACTCTCAGAAGAAGGCATCGATTATGGTGAGATATTTTCTCCAGTTGTCAGGCACACTTCCATCAGACTATTATTGAGTATTGTAGCAGCTCAGGACTTGGAGCTGGAGCAGATGGATATTCCTCCATGGTCATTTGGAGGAGAGCATCTACATGGAGCAGCCACCAGGGTTTAGAGAACCAAGATCAGATGGGAAAGTCTGTTTGCTGAAGAAATCTCTGTATGGGCTGAAGCAGTCGCCGAGGCAGTGGTACAAGAGATTTGACACTTATGTTAGGAGCATTGGACTTTTCAGGTGTGAGTATGATTCTTGTGTGTATGTTAAATCTCTGGATGATGGGTCTAGGATGTACTTACTCTTGTATGTAGATGACATGCTGATAGCATGCAAGAGTAAGAAGGCTGTACAGGAACTGAAGATAGCTTTGTCTCGGGAGTTTGAGATGAAGAATCTGGGGCCAGCCAGGAAGATCCTAGGGATGGAAATCATCAGAGATAGATCTGTGCTGCATCTGAGTCAGGGTGGCTACATTAAAAGGATTCTGGAGCGATATGGGATGAAGGATGCCAAACCGACAGCACTACCTTTGGCAGCACATTTTTCCTTATCGAAGACCATGTCACCACAGACTGAGGTGGAGGCTCAGGAGATGGAGAAGGTACCATATGCTTCTGGTGTTGGGAGCCTTATGTATGCCATGGTATGTTGTAGGCCAGACATAGCCCATGCATTGAGCCAGGTGAGCAGGTTCATGCGCAGCCTGGTAGGGAGCACTGGCGAGCACTAAGGGAATCTTCAGGTACTTGGTAGGTACAGTTGGGGTGGTATTTGCTATGGACAGCAAGAAGATGCTGAGAGATCCAACTTATCCAAGGAGGCTCGTGGGCAGTTATATGGGTTGTGGATGCAGACTTTGGTGGAGATGTGGACACTAGGAGATCCACAACAGGCTTGTGTTCAGCCTGTTTGGTGGTCCAGTATCGTGGAGATCTTTAGCCCATCACAGCCTTATCTACCACGGAGGCAGAATACATAGGTATCACAGAGGCAGCAAAGGAAGCTCTTTGGCTGAAGGGCTTGATGCTGGAGATGGGACTTGATCAGAAGGTTGTCCAGGTGCATAGTGACAGCCAGAGTGCTCTGATGCTTGCGCAGAATGCAGTCTATCATGCCAGGACGAAGCACATTGACCTCAGATACCACAGGATCAGAGAGCTGGTGGAAGATGGTGAGGTGGAGCTGGTGAAGGTAATCCAGCAGATGCACTGACTAAGGTTCTTCCACGGGACAGTTTTCAAAAGTGTATTTCGTTGTTAAAGCTGATGGACCAGTGGACGTGCTGAGGCCTTGAAAGCACCAAGGTGGAGATATCAAGGCCCAGGTGGGCTAACTTGTATTGAAGTCCACAATGTCAAACTTTATGAACACAATTAATTCAAATAGACGCACAAAGAAGACAGAGTACTTCTGAAGTATAACTAGAAAATTAGTAGACATTATAGTCAAACAACAGAGAAAAAATCTAATCAATACTTCTACTTCAACAGCATTGCAAGCCGGCTCCCATCTTTAGAGAGTTCTGTCACTGACAATGTGAAGCCAGGCAAGAATGAAATAGCTAATAAGTCTTGATCAATAATTGCCATATGAAATAGCTAAATTCTGTTTAAGTTTGGCATTGATTTTTGATATGGTTCTATCCATTTGATAATAATGGTTGGTTTTGCAGCACTATGACAGCTTGTGGAGTGCTTTCATTATAAACTAGATCCTGTGCTTTTGCTAGCTCTTAGTATCAATTTTGTATGACAGGGTTAATCCTTTCCTTTTTCTTTCTTTTATTTTCTGTCTTTAGGTCAATTTCATGCATGATGTAGCTTATTCAAGTTAGATGCTGATTTTTGATTACTGTTACCTATCGGGCTAAACTATGATTAAAATAGTTTGTTGGACTATTGCATTGCAGAGCTTCTTGTTTGTTGTTTCTTTCTCCTTCTTTTTTTTTTCTGTTTTCTTTTCCGTTTCGTTCCTCTTCCCTTGAAAAGAGTTGATGGAATGTTTGTTTCAGGTAGTCGATTTTCTTTAAGAGAAGGTTGAGAAATTTCAAGAAATCAGTTTCATTTCTTGAATTGATGTTTCGAACAGGTCCGATTGGTTCTTGATCGTCATCTTCGTTTCATTCTTTTTCCATTATAATTAATTTTTCTTTGTCTTCGCTGTTTTATTTGGTCTTCTCCTTTTGTCCGGTTGGTGGCATGTATCATTGGTCTGTGATGCGTTCAGGATGTTCTGAAACGTGATATTATTGCTGGTGCTTCTTTTCACCATCTGTTTTCCACTTTATATTCTGGAGTATTATATTGTTGCCTGATTGGTTTGGGGATGTCACCACTGCCTCTAGTTTTCTTTGAAGGTCCACTTCCCTCTTGAGAAGTTATGAAGGGGAATGTTATTTGGTTTTTGTGTGTTAAGATGATGTATTACACCATGGTGATACTGCTTCAAACTTGCTGTTTTTCATGCCGAAGGACTTTACTAATGCCACTCCCAACCACCTTTCTTGGTGACAACTAGTAAGCTTATCTGAAAATATGCAAGTCAGCATGTGTCCCCAGTTGACATTATATTCTTGGAAGTCCACAATGTCAAACTTTATGAACACAATTAATTCAAATAGACGCACAAAGAAGACAGAGTACTTCTGAAGTATACTAGAAAATGTAGACATTATAGTCACAAAGAGAAAATTAATCAAGAAAGTTATTTCGTTTCTTTATTTTAGAAGACTACAATTTTAACCAGATTATTAATTAAATATGTATCGTAAGGTCTTGTTCTTAAATCTTGATATCTTGCTTCTACTAAGCTAAATTATACTGCTTGTCTTGAATTCCAAGTCCATGTTCATGTCTATGAAACATTGAGAATATTTGTGGCCTTAATACTCTCTCTGTGATATGTTTCCCTTTAAGTTATCCTTCTAAACGATATCCAGTTTTCTTCTTGTTAATAAAGACATTTATCCAAGAGTCAGCATAAGCAATATCAACAATGAATGTCCAGCTTATCAAATGGTTGGTTTAGACTTAGCAATATCAACAATGAATGTCCAGATCATGCATCAAGGAGTGTAATATGCAGTGACATATCAAAATTTAGTTTCACTTAAAAAAAAAGATAAAGCCATGTTGAAGGATATATATTGGTAGCAAGTTGCTTCCAGTCACTAAGCTATTCTGGTGCTGCATTCTCTTTTGACATAGGATAAGTTCTTATTTGCCAAATTAATTTTTTAACGATACGTTGTCCATTTCCTTTCATTTTGATCTGATTATATAGAGAGCTTGCATAACTTCTTTGAGTCCCTGTTAGTGTTTTTTTTTTCCTTTGTTATGAGCTCTTCTTAAAAATATACGAGTTCCTGTTCTAGATCATTCCGTTCAATGCTTGATCAAGAAATGAGTATATATTGTTGGTAATTCGAGCATTTTGCTATCTTGCTACTCGGATATTATTTAAGGCCCATGCTTTGCCCAGCCAAGCGGTCTGGTGGGAAATTAGGCAATCACCTAAAAGAACCTATTAAGTCATCTGTGCTGCTGCATGTGCTGTTGCCTCCCTTTATCATAATGCAATCCCTGAAAGAAGTTACCATGTGCAGTAAGGCTGCATACGAGCTGAATATGCAATTTAGTATTATGTAGTTGCATATACGTCCTACATAGCATCATGCAACCATGTATGCAGCCTGTTCTTATTTGACCTTGTGTGAGTGGTATGATGTAATTGGTTGGTGATTGACTTGTGTATTTTTTAGTAATATCATGATTATTAGTATTGCATAATATGTTCTAAATAGTAAGTGGTGATATTAATTATCATTGTTACTATGCTATTGTTACTGCTGTTATCTTTATATCAAAAGCATTTATTTTTAACTTATTTAAAAATACCAACCTCTTCATCCAAATGTCTGATATTCTTCTGAATTCTTTCAGGCCATCTTGCATGCTGAAGGGGTCAAATTTGCTCAACCATGAGGTTGAATTTGCTTGACCAAGTGGAAAAATATGACAAATCAATTATAGTTTGAGGCAAAAATATTTGGGTGAAGGGCTTTAAGATTTTTTTTTTTTTTTTGAGATCTAACATGTGTTTAGTTGTTTTGCCTTAAAGTTAAAATAATTTGATGAATGAACGCAGGCAATGCTTTTGCTTAAAATTATGTTTTAGTGTATGTTTGCAATGCTTAATATTTGATGGATTTTTTGTTGGAAAATTGGTTCCTTCTTTTCTCTTTGCTAAACTTTTATGCTATGTTTAGTTTGTGAAATGAGGGTCTGAATGAAAAAAGGAGTTTTGGCTTTAGCCCTATCCTGATCATTGGTTTGAACCAAAGAAATTGCAATTCCTCTAGAATCACCATTACTAAAATAGAAGAATTGTTATAAATAATATTTTTGGTATTGTTGACCCCATATTGATTTTGATGAAATGCAAAAAAATTAAGTATTGTGCTAATATTGTATTTGTAAAGTTCAATCAATTTCAGGTTATTCATCATGGAACAATACACTTCATTTATCCCAGGTATATTGTGATTCATAATATAAGGTAATACGGTTCACTTGATAAAATGACTTTCAAGTTTAATTATATTTGCATTGTCTTGAATTGGATTCAATTATCCTACAAGTTTCTATTTATAATTTCATTTTGAATCATCACCGGATTATGTTCTTAAACTATCTGTATTTATATTGCCTTTGGATTGGATGCTTAATGCTTGAATCTGGGTTACCAATCTTTGATTTGGAATACCAGATTAGGGTTGCCTTCGGTTGCCTTCGGTTACCTTCGATTGCTGGTGATGGGGCCAGTTGATCCCATGGAAAATAAAGACAATAATTTTTGGGCGGCCCACCTTGACAGTGGCGTTGGTCTCAACGTTGGCCGTGTCCCACATCGATCTTGGCGTCGGTCGCGGCCCACTTCGACCTCAACATCCGCGACGGCCCACCTCGGCCTCGGCAATCGGCCTCGCCCCGCTCGGCCACCTCGGCTCCAAGCTGGCCGGCCCCGGCACCTTCCCAAGCGGCTCGGCATCTTCCTAGCCGGCCCCCTACGTTTCCAAGTTGGCCGGCCCCGGCACCTTCCCAAGCGGCCCGGCATCTTCCTAACCGGCCTCCTACGTCTCCAAGCTGGCCGGCCCCGGCACCTTCCCAAGCGGCCCGGCATCTTTCTAGCCGGCCCCCTACGTCTCCAAGCTGGCCGGCCTCGGCACCTTCCCAAGCGGCCCGGCATCTTCCTAGCCAGCCCCCTACGTCTCCAAGCTGGCCGGCCCCGACACCTTCCCAAGCGGCCCGGCGTCTTCCTAGCCGGTCCCCTACGTCTCCAAGCTAGGCGGCCCCGACACCTCCCAGCCGGCCCCGGCACTTTCCTAGCTGGCCCCATACGTCTCCAAGCTGGCCGGCCCTGGCACTTCCAGCCGGCCCCGGCACTTTCCTAGCCGGCCCCCTACGTCTCCAAGCTGGCCGGCCCCGGCACCTCCCAGCCGGCCCCCTACGTCACCAAGCTGGCTGGCCTCGGCACCTTCCCAAGCGGCCCGGCATCTTCCTAGCCGGCCCCGTACGTCTCCAAGCTGGCCGGCCCCGGCACCTTCCTAAGCGGCCCGACATCTTCCTAGCCGGCCCTCTACCTCTCCAAGCTAGCCGGCTCTGGCACCTTCCCAAGCGGCCCGACATCTTCCTAGCCGGCCCCCTACGTCTCCAAGCTAGGCAGCCCGGCACCTCCCAGCCGGCCCTGACACTTTCCTAGCCAGCCCCCTACGTCTCCAAGCTAGGCGGCCCCGACACGTCCCAGCCGGCCCAGGCACCGCCGAGTCGGCCCCGGCCATTCCTAGCCGGCCCCTCTCGGCCCCGGCATCTCTGAGTTCTCCAAGCCTGCCGAGTCGGCCCTGGCCATTCCTGGCCGGCCCCTCTCGGCCCCGGTGTATCCAAGACTGCCGAGTCGGCCCCGGCCATTCCTGGCTGGCCCCTCTCGGCCCCGGCGTATCCAAGCCCGCCGAGTCGGCCCTGGCCATTCCTGGCTGGCCCCTCTCGGCCCCGGCGTCTCCAAGCCCGCCGAGTCGGCCCCGACCATTCCTGGCCTGTCCCACCCCGGCACTTCCTGGCCGGGGAGGTCGGCCTCGGCCGCCCCTGGCCAGCCGGGTTCAGCCTCGACTTCCCCGGGAGGGTCGAGGCGTCCTAGTTCTCCCCAGCATGGCCCCAGCAGTTCAAGAATCCGCCTCTTTGACTAGCGCCGCCTGACAATGCTAGGTCCACCTACTGCTGGCCACGTTGTTGATGGGACTAGACCCAATTACCCAACAACCCTGTGGATTGATGGGACTTAACCCATCAACCACCATTTCTCCCTCTCCGATGGAATAGGACCCACCAACCAACCCAGATCCACGCAACTCCTAAGAACTCGCAAACATTCCCTCCTCACGAAATCCCACGTGATCATGTCAGGGTCAACCCCTATAAAAGGTGAATCCACCCAGTAAACAGGTATACACGATAATCCCCAAAATCGCTGCCTTAGCATTCAGGATGGAATCCCTCCTCCCTGAGACCTCCTTTTTCATACTAAAAGGGCTCACTCGAGCCCCTCTTCAGCTGTGACCTCAGTTGCTAACTTGGGCGTCGGAGGGTCCCACCGGAGAATCCTCTTCGGTCCTGGGACTTTTTTGCAGGTAACCTGGTGAAGAAGAGCCTGTAGAAGCATTCCGTTCCTGACGTCCAGGATAGGTGATTGAGCGTCATCAGATTGGCGCGCTAGGAAGGGGACTAAGAAAAAGTAGCGAACGTTCTCCCTGTGCTACATCTCGGTAGGCGAGACTCTCTCCCCCTCTTCTCTTCGAGAAGCCATGGTGGTGATGCGAGCTCAGGATGCCTCCGTCAGCTGTCCAGCGGGGCTCTCCCCGCCAACTAGGCAGCAGGAGGCCAATCCCCCTGCTACCAACCCTCCAGTTGCCTACCCGCGGCCGGAGGCCGATAATCAAACAGCGGAGCGGCTGGCGACTCTTTTCCAGCAAGTCCAGAATCTCACCGCCATGGTCCATGGGCTCCAGCAACAATAGTCCGTGGCCACCCAGCATCAGACTGCTCTCCCCGCCAGTCAACAGTCGGCGAGGGGAGGTTCTCGTCGGCGGGAGGCCTATCAGCGAGAGACTGGCCGACGTCAGGTTTCCCCTAAGAAGCCTCGACACGAGCCCTCCAAGCGGCCACGGTCCCCTGACCATGGCCCCAACAAATTTCCTCCCAAGCCACATCATCATGAGGAACCCAGGCGGAAGTCCCGACTTCCGTCTCCATCTCCTTCTGCCTCGTCTTCTTCTTCTTCCTTCGAGCCATCTCGGAGGGCCCCGACAATCAGTCACCAGGCGGAGGAACGCCTGGAGGAGTACAACAGACGCCTCGACGAGCTTGCCAAGAAGATCAACCATCAGCCGGAGGAAGAGTTTGACACTCGTCCTCCTTACACCCATCGGATATTGGAGGAACCAGTCCCCTCCAGGTTCTGCTTTCCTCAGATAGACCCGTACGATGGTACGATAGATCCTCTCGATCATCTTGAGAGTTACAAAGCAATGATGCAAATCCAGGGCACTTTAGACGCCCTTCTCTGCAAAGCTTTCCCCGCTACCCTACGGAATGCCGCCCGTTCATGGCACTCACGCCTGCCCCCTCACAGCATCGACTCCTTCCGGGAGCTGGAGAAAGCCTTTCTGGCACACTTTGATGCCTGCCAACGAATCCCAAGGGTAGCCGACAGTCTTTTCTCCATCCGTCAGAAGGAGGGAGAGTCTCTGCAGGACTTTGTGTCCCGGTTCAAGGCCGCCGCCCTCGAGGTCTATCATCTCGACGATGCGGTGGCAGCACTGGCGTTGAAGCGGGGACTCCTCCTATCCCGCTTCACTTTTTCCTTGGATAAGAAGCCCCCAAGCTCTTATTCCGATCTCCTCCTCCGAGCTCAAAAATACATCCACGCAGATAAAGCCGACTTCACCCGCCAGGAATCTTCAAGAAACTCCAGCCACAAGCCGCTCGCCCCGAGCCCAGCGAGCCCCCTCGACACAGGCGAGCTGACCCGCCTCGTCGTTCCGAGAACAGGCATCGGAGCCCCGTCCCCGATGAGAGTAAGCTCACGCCTCTTCTAGCCCCTCAATCCCATATTCTGATGGAGATCGAGGGTGAGCCTTATCTTCAACGACCTTCTCCCATGAAGAAAGGTCCTCCCCGTGACAAGAGCCGCTACTGCTGTTTCTACCGGGATTACGGCCACGATACCGATAGCTGCTACAACCTGAAGAGGGCCATCGAGGAGCTTATTCAATGGGGCTACCTCAGCAAATATGTCCAAAAGATGCCGCAGCCGCTGCCGGCCCTCATGGGGATCAGCCTGTCCAAGCCCCGGTCGATAATGCCCCCACTGAGCGGATGGTCGGAATGGTGTCCTAGGGATCAGCCTCTGCTCCTAAACGGCCGAGAGGTGAGGAGGCGCCGAACAATGTAATCCCTAGGGGAGGACCTGCTGTCTTAAAAATGTAAACAATGAAGGCGTCGTCGTCTCCATGACGATCGCCAAGCACCCTATAAAAAGGATATTAGTTGATAGTGGTAGCTCAGCTGACATCCTTACTTATGACGCTTTTGTTCGGATGGGATTATCTGTGGACTCTCTCCAACCTGTGGCGGCCCCGTTAGTCAGGTTTACCGGGGACTCCGTAAGGGTCGAAGGTGAAATACCTCTGCCTATGAGCCGGGACACCACCATGCCAAAGCACTATGATCAAGAAGTTCCTGGTCGTAAGGGTCCCCTTGGCATACAATGCCATTTTCGGGCGCCCAGGTCTGAACCTTTTGGACGCAGTCATTTCCACCCAGCATTTACTAGTGCAGTTCCCCACTAGTGAGGGAGTTGGTGAGATGCGCGGCGAGACCAGCCCAGTCCTGCCCTGTTATCACGTGGCATCAAGTCCCCTGGAAGTTGAGCCAGCTCTAGATGCATCTGATCCCAAGACTCCAGCCAAGGAGGAGAGCCAGCTGAGCACCTACTAACCTTCCCCCTTGGGGAGGACCCGGCGAAGACCGTCCGCATCGGAGGACTCCTTCCCCTGGAGGACCGGGAGCGTCTCTTAGGTTTTTTAAGGGCTAACTTGGACATTTTCGCCTGGTCGGCATCTGACATGCCGGG
Source organism: Calamus simplicifolius (assembly GCA_900491605.1). NCBI lineage: Eukaryota > Viridiplantae > Streptophyta > Magnoliopsida > Arecales > Arecaceae > Calamus > Calamus simplicifolius. The sequence goes on from UESW01004659.1 coordinate 426,219, forward strand.
CATCCCTCGGAGGTGATCACCCACAAGCTCAATATTGATCCACGGCACCGCCCAATCCACCAAAAGAAGAGAAGCTTTGCCCCTGACCGACAAAGAGCCATTGACGAGGAAGTTAGCAAGCTACTCAGTGCCGGCCACATCCGGGAAGCGCACTACCCTGACTGGCTAGCCAACGTGGTCATGGTGCGTAAGGCAAATGGGAGCTGGAGGATCTGCATAGACTTCACCGACCTCAACAAGGTGTGTCCGAAAGATAGTTTCCCTCTGCCCAGAATTGATCAGCTGGTGGATTCCACCTCCGGGCATGAACTCCTCAGCTTCATGGACACCTTCTCAGGATATAACCAGATAAGGATGGACCCCAGCGACGAAGAGCACACCTCCTTTGTGACAGAGAAAGGCATTTATTGCTACAAGGTGATGCCTTTCGGCCTCAAGAACGTGGGGGCAACCTACCAAAGACTGATGAACAGAGTGTTCCAGGATTAGCTAGGCCGGAACATGGAAGTCTACATAGATGACATGCTGAAGAGCACCCGCGCCTCCGATCACACCTCTGACCTAGAGGAGACCTTCAACAACCTCCGTCGCTTCCAAGTCAAGCTGAACCCCAAGAAATGTGCTTTTGGGGTCACGGTGGGCAAGTTCCTAGGCTTCATGGTGACCCAGCAAGGGATCGAGGCAAACCCAGAGAAGATCAGTGCCATACTCGACATGAGGCCGCCATCGAGCAAAAAGGAAGTACAATGATTGACGGGGAGGATAGCGGCTCTAAGTTGTTTCCTCTCCAAATCGGTTGAGAGATGCCTGCCTTTCTTCAAGGCCCTGCGGAAAATGAATAGCTTCAAATGGACGGACGACTACCAGAAAGCCTTCGACGGGTTGAAGGCATTCCTGTCTTCTCCGCCACTTCTATCCAAGCCAAGAGATGGAGAAAGTCTCTTCCTCTACTTAGCCGCTTCGTCAAAAGCTGTTAGCTTGGTCCTGGTGCGCCTCGACGCTGACGAACTCAAAGACCCATCTATTATGTGAGCAAGGTCCTTCATGACACAGAGGTCAGATATTCCAAGATAGAGAAAGTTATTTTTGCCCTGATAGTCTCCGCCGATGCCTCCATCCGTATTTTCAAGCCCATCCTATTGTGGTGCTCACGGATCAGCCCCTTCGAGCCATCCTGGCTCACCCGGACACTTCAGGCCGACTGGCCAAGTGGACCACAAGCTAGGGGAGTTTGACCTTTCTTTTCAAGCTCGGCTGGCTCTAAGGTCTCAGGTCTTAGCCAATTTCCTGGTCGAGTGTACTTGGGGAGGAAGATCCCAAAGAGGCTCCCATGGAGCAGTGCGAACCTGAGCCAGATGATGATGGAGAATCTGGTTTCTTCATGTGGACGGCACATCAAATTCACAAGGAAGCGGCGCCGGCCTCATTCTTGCCGGACCAGGTGGAGAAAGGATGGAATGTGCCCTGCGGTTCCTATTCGAAGCCACCAACAATCAAGCCGAGTACGAGGCCCTACTGGCCGGGCTAAGGTTAGCTCGAGAGTTGGGAGTAAGGCGTCTTAGAGCCTTTACCGACTCGCAACTTGTCTCTGGCCAAATCCATGGGGAATATGAAGCGCGCGACCCCATTATGGCGCAGTATTTGGGCAAGGTTCAGTTTCTAACTTCCTCATTGCCTTATTTCAATATCAGTTACATTCCCCAGAGCGAAAATGCCAAGGCCGACATCCTTTCTCGTCTGGCCACCTCCATCGACGGCTTGACGAGAGATGCTTATATTGAATACTTGAAAAGACCCAGCATAGAGGACAGTGAAGAAGTCCTCCCACTCGCCCAAGAGCCTACCTGGATGGATGCCTACGTCGTTATCTCACCGACGGCACTATCCCTGATGACCGCAACGAAGCTAGACTACTCAAGTGGAGAGCCTCCAAATTCATCCTCCTCGATGGGCGTCTATACAGAAGGTCGTTCTCCTACCCCCTACTCAAGTGCGTAGGGCCCACCGATGCTGACTACATCCTCAGAGAAATTCATGAAGGCATCTGTGGAAATCACCTGGGGGGCAGATCTTTAGCTCAAAAGGCCCTCCGCCAAGGATACTTCTGGCTTACTATGAAGGAAGATGCAGCCAGATTGGTTCAGAAGTGCGATGGTTGCCAGTGCCACGCACACATCCAACATCAACCATCTGCCCCAATGAGTCCGCTCTCGGCCCCATGGCCTTTCGCCCAATGGGGAATGGACATTCTCGGGCCATTCCCCCCAGCTTCAGGGCAGCGAAGATTTTTGCTAGTCGCCATGATTACTTACCAAATGGGTTGAGGTCAAAGCGCTGGCCAAGATCATCGAAAGCAAAGTCAAAGCCTTCTTCTGGAAGTCAATCATATGCCATTTTGGCCTGCCCCACACCCTCGTCACGGACAATGGCCGCCAATTCAACAATGAAGCATTCAAAGCCTTTTGTGGCGAGTTAGGTATTCATCACCGATTCACATCTGTCGGCCATCCTCAAACTAACGGAGAAGCCGAGGTCATGAACCACCATCCTTAGAGGACTCCGAACCCGCTAGACGGGTCCAAAGGTCAGTGGGTGGAGGAGCTCCCCAATGTGATCTGGGCCTACCACACAACCCCCAGAGCCCCGACGGGTGAGACTCCTTTCAGTCTTGCCTTCGGATCCGAAGCCATCATCCCCGTCGAGATCGGTCTGCCCAGTCCACGTGTGGAGTCCTTCAACAAGGAAAACAACTCTGCACTGATACGGGCTAACCTGGACTTCATAGATGAGGCGCACGATCGGGCGAGGCTGCGCATGGCGACCTTTCGTCAGCGTGCGGCCAAATACTACAACGCTCGAGTTCATCCCAAGGTTTTTCTCCGTGGAGACTTGGTTCTGAGAAAAGCTAAAGTTTCAAAGCTATAGAGGGGGGCAAGCTATCCCCCAACTGGGAGGGCCCTTATCGCGTCATCGAAACACTTTACCAGGGGGCATACAAATTAGAGGAGCTCGATGGGAAACCCATTCCACGTACCTGGAATGCGGACAACCTTCGCCAATATTACCAATGATGTACTCCCAGAAGCATGAGTAATAAAGGAGGCTCCTTCTGACGCCACAACTTGTTCTCCCTTATGTCCAAGGACCAGGTCTCTCAAAAGGAGCTCACTGGCATCGCGACCCATGGGATACCACTTGGCCCCGGCACGACGGTGCCCGAGTAGGTTAAGACCCTAAAGGCTCCGTAACTGGCTGAGTCACCACTTGGCAGCACACAAACCCCAAGATGGTTCAAAGGAGCTCACTGGCATCGCGGCCCATGGGATACCACTCGGCTCCGGCACGAGTGCCCCCCGAATCGGTTAAGACTCTAAAGGCTCTGTAACCGGTTGAGTCGCCACTTGGGCAGCACACAAACCCTCAAGATGGTTCAAAAGGAGCTCACTGGCATCGCGGCCCATGGGACACCACTCGGCCCGGCACGGCGGTGCCCCCGAGTAGGTTAAGACCCTAACGGCTCCGTAACTGGCTGAGTCGCCCTTGGGCGGCACACAAACCCCAAGATGGTTTAAAAGGAGCTCACTGGCATCGCGGCCCACGGGACACCACTCGGCCCCGGCATCGCGGTGCCCCGAGTAGGTTAAGACCCTAAAGGCTCCGTAACCGGTTGAGTCGCCACTTGGGTGGCACACAAACCCCCAAGATGGTTCAAAAGGAGCTCACTGGCATCGCGGCCCATGGGATACCACTCGGCCCCAGCACGGCGGTGCCCCCGAGTAGGTTAAGACCCTAAAGGCTCCGTAACTGGCTGAGTCGCTACTTGGGCGGCACACAAACCCCCAAGATGGTTCAAAAGGAGCTCACTGGCATCACGGCCCATGGGACACCACTCGGCCCTAGCACGGCGGTGCCCCCGAGTAGGTTAAGATCCTAAAGGCTCCGTAACCGGCTGAGTAGCCACTTGGGTGGCACACAAACCCCCAAGATGGTTCAAAAAGAGATCACTTGCATCGCGGCCCATGGGACACCACTCGGCCCAAGCACGGCGGTGCCCCCGAGTAGGTTAAGACTCTAAAGGCTCCGTAATCGGCTGAGTCGCCACTTAGGCGGCACACAAACCCCCAAGATAGTTCAAAAGGAGCTCACCGGCATCTCGGCCCATGGGACACCACTCGCAGCGGTTCACAAACCCCCCAAGTGGTTAAGACCCTAAAGGCTTTGTACCCGGCGAGTCACCCCTCGCAGCGGTTCCCACACCCCCGAGGTGGTTCAAAAGGAACCTAACGACTCTCAGCTCTTAGGTCACCCTTCAGGGTTTAAAAGGCTTTCAGCAGCCACAACTTACCTCAGCGGTTTTAACTCTGTGTCATCGACCGATGGCCAATCGACCTCCACGGCTCTATTTCTGCTTCAGCAATTTTGTCATGGCCTCAGCGGCTTTATCTTGGTAGCCTCAAGCTGGCGGATAGCCATGAAAAGACTTCCAGACTCCGCATTGGGAGAGGATTACTAGCTGCCCTCAGCTAGCCAAAGAAGGCATGCAGATGTCCATACAAGGCAGCGCAAGAGGAAAGGGGTTTCCCCATCTAGAAGGAATCACGGTTGAAGTTAACATGAAAGAGCAGATGCCAAGGTAAAAGTTCTACACTCCTTTCGCTTAGCTGATGCGGGGCATGCAAGCTCAAGGAGTGTGGAGGGCATTTGATGGGGCAGTTGACCCCATGAAAAATAAAGATAATAATTTTTGGGCGGCCCACCTTGACAGCGGCGTCGGTCTCAATGTTGGCCGTGTTCCACCTTGGCTCCAAGCTGGCCGGCCCCGACACCTTCCCAAGCGGCCCAGCATCTCCTAGCCGGCCCCCTACGTCTCCAAGCTGGCCACCCCGGCACCTTCCCAAGCGGCCCGACATCTTCCTAGCCGGCCCCTACGTCTCCAAGCTGGCCGGCCCCGGCACCTTCCCAAGCGGCCCGGCATCTTCCTAGCCGGACCCCTATGTCTCCAAGCTAGCCGGCCCGGCACCTTCCCAAGCGGCCCGACATCTTCCTAGCCGGCCCCCTACGTCTCCAAGCTGGCCGGCCCCGACACCTTCCCAGCGGCCCAACATCTTCCTAGCCGGCCCCCTACGTCTCCAAGCTGGCCGACCCCAGCACTTCCTAGCCGGCCCCCTACGTCTCCAAGCTGGCCGGCCCCAGCACCTTCCCAAGCGGCCCGACATCTTCCTAGCCGGCCCCTATGTCTCCAAGCTGGCCGGCCCCGGCACCTTCCCAAGCAGCCCGGCATCTTCCTAGCCGGTCCCCTACGTCTCCAAGCTGGCTGGCCCTGACACCTTCCCAAGCGGCCCGACATCTTCCTAGCCGGCCCCCTACGTCTCCAAGCAAGGCGGCCCGGCACTCCCAGCCGGCCCCGGCACTTTCCTACCCGGCCCCCTACGTCTCCAAGCTAGGTGGCCCCAGCACATCCCAGCCGGCCCCGGCACCGCCGAGTCGGCCCCGGCTATTCCTGGCTGGCCCCTCTCGGCCCCGGCATCTCCGAGTTCTCCCAGCCCGCCGAGTCGGCCCCGACCATTCCTGGCCGGCCCCTCTCGGTCCCAGTGTATCCAAGCCCACCGAGTCGGCCCCAGCCATTCCTGGCCGGCCCCTCTCGGCTCCGGTGTCTCCAAGCCCACCGAGTCAGCCCCGGCCATTCTTGGCTAGCCCCTCTCGGCCCCGGCGTATCCAAGCTCGCCGAGTCGGCCCCAGCCATTCCTGGTCGGCCCCTCTCAGCCCCGGCATCTCCAAGCCCGCCGAGTCGGCCCCGACCATTCCTGGCTGTCCCACTCCAGCACTTCCTGGCTGGGGAGGTCGGCCCCGGCCACCCCTGGCTAGCTGGGTTTAGCCTCGACTTCCTCGGGAGGGTCGAGGCATCCCAGTTCTCCCCAGCATAGCCCCAGCAGTTCAAGAAACCGCCTCTCTGACTCGCGCCACCTGACAATGCCAGGTCCACCTACTGCTGGCCACGTGTTGGTGGGACTAGACCCAACAACCCAACAACCCTACGGATTGATGGACTTAACCCACCAACCGCCGTTTTCTCCCTCTTCGATGGAACAGGACCCACCAACCAGCCCAAATTCATGCAACTCCCAAGAACTCTGTAGACATTCCCTCCTCATGAAATCCCACGTGATCATGCCAGGGTCAACCCTATAAAAAGGTGAATCCACCAGTAAACATGTATGCGCGATAATCCCCAAAAATGCTGCCTTAGCATTCAGGAAGGAATCCCTCCTCCCTGAGACCTCCTTTTTCATACTAAAAAGGGCTCACTCGAGCCCCTCTTCAGCTGTGACCTCAGTTGCTAACTTAGGCATCGGAGGGTCCCGCCGAAGAATCCTCTCCGGTCCTGGGACTTTTCTGCAGGTAACCTGGTGAAGAAGAGCCTGGAGAAGCATTCCGTTCCCGATGTCCAGGATAGGTGATTGAGCGTCATCAGCTGGCTTACTTAGGTTGCATGAATCTAATGGCTAGTTCCTTATATTTAGAGTTTGGGAATGCCCTGGTGCTTCATTCTGGCATACTAGTTTGAAATTTTGGCATGCTAACTCATTTGGTCTTTCGGCTGATGGTTTTTGGATGAAAAGTTGGAATGCCAACTTTCCTTTCTAGCATGCTAGAATCCTAGTCGAGCTACCAGACTTTTATATCCCTCTATTGGAAGTTTAAGAGCTTTTAATTGGAATGCCAACTTATCTTTTTGGCATGCTAATCTTTATGAGCTCACAGTTGCTTTTTCCTGTGATCCAAAAGTTGGAATCAACATTGGAATGCTAATTCTTTAAGTCCATCGACTGGATTTCTTTTGGATAGTTATTGGAATGCCGGTTTTGCATTTTTGGAATGCCGCTTTTGATTTTGGAATGCCAACTCTTTAAGTCCATCGGCTGGCTTTCTTTTGGATAGTTATTGGAATGCCGGTTTTGCATTTTGGAATGCTGCATTCAATTTTGGAATGCCAACTTTTAAATTTCATCGGCTGGCTTCTTTTTGGATAGATGTTAGAATGCCAATTTTATGTTTTTGGAATGCCAACTTCTCGGTGTCTTCGGCTAGTTCCTTTCCCTGGCTTCGAACTCTTGTGGAATGAATTTCTACTTCATATTTTGTTACCGTTTGAAACTTCCTCTCTTGGCCGATTTTTTTTTCTCTCTCTCTCTTACTCCCTCCTCTATTCCACAATGGCTATATCTTGATATTTTTGTTATAAATAGTGGAGATGAACATTATTTCAGTGAAAGAAAGAGAAGTGAAGAAAAGTGATAGTGTTTTTGAAAAAGAAAGATCAAAAAATTATCAAAAAATCATTGAGAGAAAAATCATTTGAAAGAGAGATTTATTTGAGGATTATTGAAGCATTGCTTTGATTATTTTTTAACACACCAGAGTTCATTTATTGTTGATTCTTCAAGTGGTCTTAAAGCTCCATCTACCCTTATTGAAGAGCATTCAAAGTTATCTTGAAGGCTTCTATTGTGCTGCTGCATTTATTAAAGAAAGAAGCAACTTCGGGATTAGCTCTTCAAGTTAATAAGTATTTTATTGTTTAAATCTGCTCATATCTAAGAGCTTATTGTATTAAACATTCTATCATTAGTGCTTTGATTTGTTTCATAGTTGTAAAACGTGTTTGGGTAGAGGTCTACCCGGATTTCTATTTGTAAGGCTTGCTTGTGCCTGAAAACAAGTGTTGCTAGCTAGGTTGGCCAGTGGTGATTGATTTGTAAGGCTTTCTTGTGCTCGAAAACAAATGTTGCTAGTTAGGTTGGCTAGTAGTGATTAGTGGAATACCCAAGGTATTTTGGGGAGTGGATGTAGGTGCAAGGTTGGCACCAAACCACTATAAATATTATGTGTTTGGTTGTGATATATTTTCTGTGATTGATTGCATACTAGATTCACTTCACTATACGATACTCATTTGTAAAAGAATATAAGTGCACATACTTGATAGCTGATTAAATTTTTAAGAAACCCAATTCACCCCTCCTCTTGGGTTGCTAAATCTGGGCAACAAGTGGTATCAGAGCTGGTGCTCTTGTTGTTAAGCCCTAAAAAGCTTAGAGATAAAGATTATGGCAACCTTGTTGAGTGAGGAACAGTCGACTAATAGGCCACCATTATTTAATGGCATAAATTATGGATATTGGAAAGCTAGAATGAAAATTTTTATTCAAGCACTTGACTATGACCTATGAAATATCATAGTAAATGGTCCTCATACACCCACAACTAGACTATAGATAACATGGTGATTCCTAAACCGAAAACGAAATGGGATGAACATGATAAAAGTTGGCTCAGCTCAATGCTAAGGCCGTGAATGTTTTATATTGCTCTTTGGATGCTAATCAATCTAATCACATATCTACTTGTTTATCTGCTAAAGAGATTTGGGATAGATTAGAAGTTATCCATGAAGGTACTAATCAAGTAAAAGAATCTAAGATAAATATGCTTGTCCATAGATATGAATTATTTAAGATGGATGCTAGTGAATCAATTTCTGAAATGTTTACTAGATTTACTGACATTATAAATGAGCTTAAAAGTCTTGGTAAATCGTATACTAATGCTGATCTTGTGAGGAAGGTATTGCGATCTTTACCTAGGTCTTGGGAGGTTAAAGTCATTGCTATTCAAGAGGCAAAGGACCTTAATATTTTGCCCCTGAAAGAATTGTTGGGATCCTTAATGACTCATGAGTTTCAAATCAAACAACACACTGATGAGGATGAGTCAAAGAGAAGGACTATGGCTCTTAAAATTTCTGAACAAAAAGAAGAGTCAGATGAATCTGAGGATGACAGTAATGATGAGGACATGGCCCTCGTTACTAAAAAATTTAAGAGATTCATGAAAAGAAGAAAGTTCAGAGGAAAAAGGAAACCATTTACAAGAGGAGATGGAAACAAAGAAAAAGAAAAGGAAATTATCTGTTATGAATGCAAGAAGCTGGGACACTTTAAATCGAAATATCCACAACTAAAGAAAGGTCCCAAGAAATATAAAAAAAAGGCAATGATGGCTTCATGGAGTGATTCTGAAAATTCAAGCTCCGAGAGAGAAGAAAAGAATGAAGTGGCTAATCTTTGCTTCATGGCGGACAACGAGGAGTAAGTCCAAGTTTCCTTGATGATTTTTTATTTGAAGAACTGCATGGTAAATTCTATGAGTTAGTTGATGATTTTGCTAACCTTAGTTCCAAAAATAAAGATTTGAAAAATCAAATGCAAACCTAGTTTTAGAAAATAATAAATATATTGAAGAAAATAAATTTTTGAAGAAAGAAAACTAGGATTTGAAAAATGAAGTTGACAGACTTAAACCTATAGTTGATAAATTTACTTTAAGTTCTTTAAAATTAAATATGATTTTAGATAGCCAAAAAGCTATTTTTGACAGAGTAGGATTAGGATATAATCCTTTTAGAAAACAAAAATCTTTGAAATTTTTTTCATACATGCTGGTCAATCTTCTAATACTACTTGCTTTAAATGTGGTTTAAAGGGACATAAGTCCTATGCATGTGATAGTATTAAAAAGGTTTGGGTTCCAAAAGAAACCATTTTATCTAATCCCAAAGGACCCTAGAAAGCTTGGGTACCTAAGAGCAAGACGTGATATTATGTTTGCAGGTGTGTCTTGCAACCCATGGATCTAAACGAAAATGGTATCTTGATAGCGAGTGTTCAAGGCATATGACTGGTGATGAATCACAGTTCATCACTTTAGAAGCTAAAGATGGAGGTATAATCACCTTTGGAGATAATGGCCAAGGTAAAATCACTGGCATTGGTAAAATTGGTGTTACACCTCATACATATATTAAAAATGTCTTGTTATTTAATGGTTTAAAGCATAACTTGTTAAGCATTGGTCAATTATGCAACAAAGGTTTTAAAGTTATTTTTGAATCATCTGTTTGCATTGTTTCAAATCATGCTGATAATTGTATGAAACTTATTGGTCATAGGCATGAAAATATTTATACTATTGATTTGAATGATTTAAATGACCATGACTTTGATTATTTAGTTGCTATAAATGCTAAAATTGCTTAATAAAGTTGGTTATGGCATCGTAGACTTGCACATGTTAGCATGGATCTTCTTTCAAAACTACTTAAAAAGGATTTAGTCAAAGGTTTACCAAAATTGAATTTTAAAAAAGGTAAGATTTGTGATGCATGTCAACTAGAAAAATAAACAGAGTTTTATTTAAATTTAAAAATATGATTTCAACTAATATACCATTGGAATTATTGTATATGGATTTATTCGGGCCAACTAGAACTACAAGTTTAGGAGGTAAGCTTTACGGTTTTGTAATTATCGATGATTTCTCTCGATTTACTTGGATTTTATTTTTAGCTAGAAAAGATGAAGCATTTTTGTATTTCAAAACTTATTTAAAAAGATTATAAATGAAAAGGAAGTTTTAGTTTTATCAATTCGGAGTGATCACGGAAAAGAATTTGAAAATTATTTCTTTGAAAGTTTTTGCAATGAGCATGGCATTAATCATAATTTTTCTGTACCTAGGACACCTCAACAAAATGGGATTGTAGAAAGAAAAAATCAAACCTTGAAAGAAATGGCCCATACCATATTGTGTGAGAGCAATCTTTCAAAGTACTTTTGGGCAAAAGCAATTAACACCTCATGTTATATTTTAAACCAAGCCTTGATTATACCTCTTTTGAAAAAGACCCCTTATGAGCTTTATAAAGATCGAAAACCCAACATTGCATATTTTGTGTTTTCGGATGTCGATGTTTTATATTGAATAATGGAAAATCAAATCTTGACAAGTTTGATCCAAAATCTGATGAAGGTATTTTTCTTGGTTACTCTTCTTCTAGTAGAGCTCACAGAGTTTTCAACAAAAATACTTTAGTAATAGAAGAATCAATTCATGTCGCTTTTGATGAAACTAATGATCTTCCAATAAGGGAGAGAAAGGCTATTGATGATGCAGGAGAAATTGAAAATCAAGTGAAGGAAATTACTTTGGAAAAAAAGGAAGACACAAATATTCAAATCAATCAAGAAAAGGTAAATCATGAAGAACCACAAGGTAATCATGACCTAGAAAAGGATTGGAGGTATGTACACAATCATCCTAAGGAATTTATTATTGGTGATATCTCGCATGGTATTAAAACTAGATCTTCATTTACAGATACTTATAACTTAGCATTTGTATCCCATATTGAACCTAAATTTTTGAAAATGCTAAAGATGATATAGAATGGATAAATGCTATGCATGAAGAATTAAATCAATTTGAAAGAAATAATGTATGGATGTTAGTTAATAGACCACATGATCATCCAATTATTGGGACTAAATGGGTATTTAGAAACAAGTTGGATGAGCATGGTAATATAGTTAGAAAAAAGAAAGACTAATAGCTAAAGGTTATTGTCAGGAAAAAGGAATTGACTTTGATGAAACTTATGCTCCTATTACTAGACTAGAAGCCATTAGATTGTTACTTGCTTTTGTATGTTTTATGAATTTCAAATTATATCAAATGGATGTTAAAAGTGCTTTTCTAAATGGATATATTGCCGAACAAGTATTTATCGAGCAACCACCAGGATTTGAGAATCACTTGTTTCCAAACCATGTTTTCAAATTGAACAAAGCATTGTATGGTTTGAAGCAAGCTCCTCGAGCATGGTATGAATGATTAAGCAAATTCTTGATTAGCAATAAATTCATTAGAGGAAATGTTGATACAACACTTTTTATTAAAAGAGAAAATGATGATATACTTATTGTCCAAATTTATGTTGATAACATCATTTTTGGTTCTACTAACGAAACATTACGTCAAGACTTTGTAAAGCTTATGTAGGGAGAGTTCGAGATGAGCATGATGGGTGAATTGAACTATTTTCTCGGACTACAAATCAAGCAGAGTGATGATGGAATCTTCATTTGCCAAAGCAAATATATCAGAGAAATGTTAAAGAAATTTGGCATGGAGACTTCCAAATATATTGGTACACCTATGAGCTCTTCTTGTAGATTAGACTCTAGTAGTACTGATAAAAATGTTGATTTGAAATTATATAAAGGAATGATAGGATCTTTATTGTATTTGACTGCTAGTAGGCCATATATATTATTCAGTGTATGCATGTGTGCTAGATATCAAGCTAACCCTAAGGAACCCCATTTATTAGCTATTAAGAGAATATTTAAATATTTGAGTGGTTCAGTAAACTTAGGATTATGGTATGACAAACAATCTAGCATAGATTTAATAGGGTACACTGATTCAGATTTTGCAGATTGTAAATTAGATAAAATCTACTAGTGGAACTTATCAATTTCTAGATGTTAATTTAATCTCATGGTTTAGCAAGAAACAACTTCAGTGGTACTGTCCACAGCTGATGCTGAGTACATTGCGGCTGTAAGTTGTTGCGCTCAAATCTTATGGATTAAACAACAACTAGAAGATTATGGCATCAAACTTAAAGGCATACCAATAAAATGTGATAATACTAGTGCTATCAATTTAATCAAAAATCGTATTCAGCACTCTAGGACAAAACATATAGAGATTAGGCATCATTTTATTAGAGATCATGTTAATAATGGCAATATTGTGCTTGAGCATGTTTGTACTGATTTGCAGCTCGTTGATATTTTCACAAAACCCCTTGATGAATCAAAATTTTGTGAAATTAGAAGAGAGCTTGGTATGCTTGACCCTTCTATTTAAATGAGTTATCATGATTGTTTAATTTATATACACACCTATACTCATCATGATTGCATGAATTTTATGTCATATGAATCGCAACTATCTGATCTTCATACTCCTTATTTTTAATATTTTTATTGGATCAATTTCAAATTATTTCGGATGATGTAATGAATGAACAAAATCTTTTCTTTGGTATTTTAATCGGTCTACCGGTTTTCATATTTTGGTATTCCACTCTTTGGCAACCGGCCTACCAGATTTTCTATTTTGGAATACCAACTTTGCATTGTTGGTCTTCCAACCAAGGAAATGGAAACCAACTGCTATTTAAATCCCTTTGCTTCCAAATCCACCTTTCCCAAGCCATGCACCACCGTTTTCTTCCTCTCCAAGCCCAAGCTGAGCGTGTTCTTCCTCTTCCCCTCAAGTTTCTTCCACTTCTTCATTTCAACTTCAAATCCCATTGATTTTCTTTAGATCTATGGCTCCCAAAGGTAAATCTGTGCATGGATCATCATCCCGAGGCATTAGTGAGTGCTCTCCTTTTAATCCTTCAAGCTTTCAATCTATGATTAGAAGATCTATAGCTTTTGAAAAAATTGTTGATTTTAAGTTTCTAGCTTCTAAAAATTTTCATTAGAGAGAATTTAGCATATCAAGGTTGGGAACACTTATTTAAGACAAACCTAGCCATTTACCCCGATCTTGTTAAAATCTTTTATCATAATATTAGTTTTGGAATGAAAAGTAACTTCAACTGTTAAAGGTATTAGAATTAAATTTGATGAAATTCCTTGAATCAAATTTTAAACATTTCAAGTACTAATCTTGGTGATGATACTCTTGAAGATAGAAAGTTTAAATTAGAAACTATTCTGGATATTGATGATGCTTCTAATATTGATTGTGTTTTTGCTAAAGATTGAATGCGGAAATGAGATTACTTTATAGTATTGTTTTTTGCTGTCTTACTTCTAGGAGTGATAGCTTTGACTATGTGAATGACTGAGACTTAACTTTCATGTTTTATGTTGTAACCCAAACTCATCTACACCTGCCTAGAAAAATGATTTATGTGATGAGAGAGGCTGTTAGTAGATCTAGAGCTGCCCTACCCTATGGTCTACTTCTTACCGATGTATTTAATCATTTCAATGTTGATGTTAGGGATGAGAATGTCTACCACTTTAGCGATAATGATGTTTACAATGAGCGTGTCTTAATTCGTATGGGTTTTGCTAAGGTAGATGACCTTTGGACAAGGAGCAAAGGAAAAATGCAAGTAATTCATGCACCTGTCTAGGGGGAGCAATCTACTGTGCCTCAGGATTTTTTCACTGAACATTAGAGTTACCCTTCTGTCTTTGCTGAAAATCAAAACTATCCTTTTGATTCTAATGTACCTCAGAATTTTACTTCTATGTTTACTGATCCTCCTATAAACTACTCTTACATGTTTGCTGAACAAGGGTTTATGCCTATGGACCCCAATCCTTCTATTAATATTAATCCTTCTTTTGTTAATAATCCTACTGCTGATCCAAATCCACCCAATGTTCCACCATCCGCTCAGAATCCTTTCCAACCAAGTCATCCTATGGTTACCAAAATGGACCCTGATGATATGGAGACTTTGTTCGTAGGATTTCTGATGTTGTTTCTCTTGATGGATCTGTCAATAGTTTATCTTCTTATTGTTCTAATACTACCATGATTTCCCACATATCTTTAATGTTCTCTACCCTAAGTGACATTAAATTAAGCCTATATGATTTACAACACAGTGTGACCATCATTAAAGGAAAAGCTTTTAATTATGGTACTATGATGGTCATTTCTAATTTCTTTGCTGAGTTAGGAAAGCTGAGAAAGGATGTGAACTCTTTGTTGGATAGTCCTAGCATTGCAAGTAATGAGATGTCTTCTTTTAGATTGCAAACTGTCAAAGCCCAGCGTGCTCTTGATAGTCATTCTAAGCTCATTACTGAGTGCCATAATATGCAACAAAAAATTCAATCTTTTATATCTCAGTTGTCTCTCCTAATGTTGAAGACCCCACTCGACGTCCTGCCCCTCATTTGAGATTTTCAGACGTGCTCGTGGATCTTCATCTTCTTGCGTTGATATCATCGATTGATATTGCTTCTAGATTTCTGCTTATGCTGCCTCTGCCTATGTTACTTCTGTTACTCTAGACTTATGTTGTCTTGGAACTATGTTTCTTATTTATTATGTTTGTATGAATTGTATAACTGTTGCTTACTATTGCGGACTAATTTGTATATTGGCTTGTAAGTTATTAATGACTGGTTTGTATTGTTTGTAAGATTTGTTTAATTTCATCTGCACTTTACAATATATGCTTAATATTGAACTTTTATGCTTATCATTATTTGCTATACTTCATTCATTCCATTCAAGAAAAGACATAGAGCAATACATGCAAACTCTTTCACCTTCTTTTTGATTAATGACAAAAAGGGGGAGAAACAGAAAGCATACATTCTGATTTCTGATTTTAATTTAAAAAGAAACGGAAAGCATACACTCATATACTCTGATTTTATAAAATTGTTTTTGGAAATGAAATGCACTTCATAATCATGAGGAAGAAATAGAAAACACACATTCTGACTTTCAACATTATGTTTCGAAAACTTGTTTTGAAAAATGAAATGGAAAATGGAAAGCACACTTCACAACTTTAAAGCTTTCAAACATTCGAGTGTTGCTTTTTCTTTCTAGAAAAATCAAATGAATATTTTGAAAACTTCATTGTATCAAGACCAAAGGGGGAGCTTTGCAAGATATAATTTTTCTTAAATCAAGTTTCAGCATGATACACATACATTTCGACATACACTGTCGTATGCTTCAAAGTTGCAAGGAATGCTTTGATTGAATTACTTATTTCTTATTGAACACTTAATGGTTTTGTCACCATCAAAAAGGAGGATTGTTGACCCCAAATTGATTTTGATGAAACAAAACAATTAAGTATTGTGCTAATATTGTATTTGTAAAGTTCAATCAATTTCAGGTTATTCATTATGGAACAATACACTTCATTTATCCCAGGTATATTGTGATTCATAATATAAGGTAATATGGTTCACTTAACAAAATGACTTTTAAGTTTAAATATATTTGCATTGTCTTGAATTGGATTCAATTATCCTATAAGTTCTTATTTATAATTCCATTTTGAATAATCATCGGATCATGTTCTTAAACTATTTGTATTTCTATTGCCTTCAGATTGGATGCTTAATGCTTGAATCTTGGGTTACCAATCTTTGATTTGGAATACCAGATTCGGGATACCTTCGGTTGCCTTCGATTGCCTTCAGGTTGCCTTTGGTTACCTTCGGTTGTTGGCTTACTTAGCTTGCATGAATCTAACGGCTAGTTCCTTATATTTGGAGTTTGGGAATGCCCTGGTGCTTCATTCTAGCATACTGGTTTGGAATTTTGGCATGCTAACTTATTTGGTCTTTCGGCTGATGGTTTTTGGATGAAAAGTTGGAATGTTAACTTTTCTTTCTGGCATGCTAGAATCCTAGTCGGGATACTAGATTTTTATGGCCCTCTGTTGGAAGTTTTAAGAGCTTTTAATTGGAATGCCAACTTGTCTTTTTGGCATGCTAATCTTCATGAGCTCACGATTGCTTTTTTTTGTGATTCAAAAGTTGGAATCAATGTTGGAATGCTAATTCTTTAAGTCCATCGGCTGGCTTTCTTTTGGATAGTTATTGGAATGCCGGTTTTGCATTTTTGGAATGTCACTTTCGATTTTGGAATGCCAACTCTTTAAGTCCATCGGCTGACTTTCTTTTGGATAGTTATTGGAATGCTGGTTTTGCAATTTTGGAATGCCACTTTCAATTTTGGAATGCCAACTTTTAAATTCCATCGGCTGGCTTCTCTTTGGATAGATGTTAGAATGCCGATTTTTTGTTTTTGGAATGCCAACTTTCTAATGGATTTCTACTTCATATTTTGTCATCGTTTGAAACTTCCTCTCTTGGCCGGTTTTTTTCTCTCTTTCTCTCACTCCCTTCTCTATTTTACAATGACTATATCTTGATATTTTTGTTGTAAATAGTGGAGATGAACAATATTTCAGTGAAAAAAAGAGAAGTGAAGAAAAGTGATAGTGTTTTTGAAAAAAAAAGATAAAAAAATATTAGAAAAATATTGAGAGAAAAATCATTTGAAAGAGATTTATTTGAGGATTGTTGAAACATTGCTTTGATTATTTTTCAACCCACCGGAGTTTATTTATTGCTGATTCTTCAAGTGGTCTTAAAGCTCCATCTATCCTCATTGAAGAGCATTCAAAGCTACCTTGAAGGTTTCTATTGTGCTGCTGCGTTTATTAAAGAAAGAATCAACTTCGGGATTAGCTCTTCAAGTTGATAAGTATTTCTATTGTTTAAATCTGCTCATATCTAGGAGCTTATTGTATTAAACATTCTATCATTAGTGCTTTGATTTATTTCACAGTTGTGAAATGTGTTTGGGTAGAGGTCTACCCAGATTTGTATATGTAAGGTTTGCTTGTGCTTGGAAACAACTGTTGCTAGCTAGGTTGGCTAGTGGTGATTGATTTGTAAGGCTTGCTTATGCCCGAAAATAAGTGTTGCTAGCTAGGTTGGCTAGTAGTGATTAGTGAAATATCCAAGGTGTTCTTGGGGAGTGGATGTTAGTTCTTGGGGAGTGGATGTTAGTGCAAGGTTGGCATCGAACCACTATAAATATTATGTGTTTGGTTGTGATATATTTTCTGTGATTGATTGCATACTAGATTCACTTCACTACATGATACTCATTTGTAAAAGAATATAAGTGCACATACTTGATAGCCGATTAAATTTTTAAGAAACCCAATTCACCCCCCTTCTTGGGTTGCTAGATCTGGGCAATAGGTATGAACTAAATAACAACATTTATGGTTTAAAGAGAGAGCAAGTGATATAATAAGTATAAATTAGTTAATGGTAGAGAAATCATGATTCATAGAGAAATCACAATTCCTCTGGAATCACCATTACTAAAATAGAAGAATTATTATTTCATTGTTAAATGAGTGTAATGATCCTTCCCATAGGAATGGGAATAACTAAAATTCTTGGTATGAACTAAATAATAGCTTGGATGGTATAAAGAGAGAGTGAGTGATATAATAGCTTTAGATCAGTTAATGGTACTTGCACTGCAAAAATTGAATAAAAGATTGAATTAGCATTTAAATTTGAAAATGATTTTATTAGGGTTAATAGTGTAAACGTAAAGTAATGACTATTATAATATTAGAATGGCTGCTATTTTTAAATTTGTTATGTGTATTTGTTCTAATGACATGCCACCAAAAAAAAAAATTATGATTGTTACTCTAGAAGTTGGTTCTGTTCATTGATCAAGGGTATTTAGAAAAATAATAATACCTGTTATTTAGAAAAATAATAAAAGATCAATCCTATTCAAAAATATAACAAGGTAAGTTGAATATTAGAATGAAATTGACATTCCTTTCCCATATATTTGTTCATTTTGTGCCAAAACAATGAAATAAAAAACAATAATGACAATTTGTCTCTAAAACAACTATACAGCATGATTACTATATAACAGCTTCCTAGATAATGAAAACCATTTATTTGTTGGAAAAGATATTTTTATATAGATATGAATTAGCTTATAATATCTGAACAATTTAACAGGTAAGGTTGATCTGTGTATATGTGTTGTTTCTATTAAGCATACTTTGGTTCAATAATTTAGGCTTGTATTATACCTTCTTTTTCATATATTGATGTTTTGAGATGTCTATTATTTCATACACCAGAACTGGACTAAAGTGATGGTCTTACGAGAGGACGTGAACATACTCTTAACTGAGAGAATAATCATAAGCAATGGGCTAATGTCCAAATGACTTCTTTGTCATGCTTATAGTCTTACACTAATAGAGTACCATGTTCTTGATTTCTTTTTTATTTTTTTAAATGCCTCTTTTTTCCTTTTGTTGAGGAATGTTTTTTTTTTTTTTTTTTTGTCTCATCGTTATAAGATTTTGAACCAAGTGCATAATGTTTTATGAAACACATAACAATACTAGAAGCTTTTGGCCAAATTTTTTTAAAAAAACACTGGGGGAGTTGTTTGTTGTATCTAAATAGTTTCATAATTTTTATTATTTCATATTTTGAGCGGTCAATTTAGATATGACAATGCTGTAGGCTTTTTTGGTTAAATATTAGGAGTTATATTTTAAATTTGTATCAAAATGTTTTCATGGTTCATCCCATTTCATATTCATCTCTTGAGTGGTCGATTTCATAAACTTGCGATTGATTACAAGCCACAGCATGCTTTACCAAATAATTTAGAGGAGTTAAGAGTCCATGTTGCCTGGGTTATATAGAGATTGGTAAATATTAGGGAATCTGTGACAGTTCTAATGTTCTAATTTGTGTATGTTTGTGACAGTTCTAATCTTCTACTTTGTGTATGTCTGTGACAGTTCTAATCTTCTACTTATGTATGTCTTTGACAGTTATAAATTTTTTTCTCATTCATATAATTTTTTTTAAAAATTGCTAATGTTGTTTATATGATGAAATTCAGATGCAAAAGTTGAACCGAGCACCTACATTGGATGAGCTCTTTAGACACACCAATAAATAAAAGGACGACAATCCATGGGTAAATAAGAAGGCAGAGACAACACATGCAAGTATTTAAAAAACTTTACTTTAAATCATATATTTATACTATTTGTATGTTTAACTCATTGTATCTAATGTCTTTCACAAACTAATTTTATAAGAAGTGGCAATATATGCAATCAAGTTAAGTCAGAGCTCAACTGGAGAGGATGGTGCAGGATCATTACAGCAGCAGCCTCAGCTCTTCATGATGCATATATGAAAATAGACAGTTGGAGTAAACAAGGGATGGATTTATGGATTCGGATCACATGCTAGCTTGCTGACATTCTCCTCATCTTCTGGCCGTACATCCTCACGAGTTTCTGATGAGTGGATTCAGAAGCGGGAGAAGATTTATAGATTTGTTTGTAATCCATTTTTTCTATAATTGGGATGATACTTGTTTGTGATACTTTTTTTTATGAACTTGGATATGATGACACTTATGAAACTTTTTTATGAATACATATATATATATATATGAGAAGGATCATGTTTATGATGATAATGATTTTCAATTTATATTATCGAGTGTATTATAGATTAATATGCTATATTTATGAATATGGATTTGTTGTTATATGGATTATTTATATATATAATCAGTTATATTAAAAAATATATTTTAAGTTTTTAAAGGTTATATTTAAATATTGTAAGAGATTTTGCAAGGGATTTTGTTTCTTGGAAAGTCATTTTGCGAGGGATTATTTTCTTGGATATTTATTTAGCAATGGATAATTTCCTTAAAAATTAAGAAAAGTCATTTAAAATTTTAAAAATCTCTCAAAAAATCTTTCAATTTTTTTTTGAAAAATCGCTGAAAATGTTTTTCTCAAAAAATCCCTTGTAAATTTTTTCTCGAAAAATCACTCGAAAATTTTTTCTTCAAAAAATCCCTCAAAAAATTTTTCCTCAAAAAATCCCTTAAAAAATTTTCCTTAAAAAATCCCTCAAAAAAATTTTTCTCAAAAAATGTCTCTCAAAAATTTTATCAAAAATTTCTAGTAGATTAATTTCGTCGAAAAATCTCTTGAAACATAAATTCCCTCGAAAATTTTTTTCAGGAGGGTTTTTCCAATGAACATTTGTTTGTCAAAAATTTGTCAGAAATTTATATTTTTGATAAATTTTTATCGATGAATTTTTTCTTTTTTTCCTTAAAAAATCTCTCGTAAATGATCCTTTTTCTTGTAGTGAGGCTACCGCCACTAAAAATGATGCGGCCATGGAGACCATGGCTGTGGTCTTCTTTGATGCCATTGCCATGAGGCAATGACTTAGAAAGAAAAAGAGGGAAAGGGTGAGGTTGGCATGGAGTCAAGGGCTGAGGTAGGACAAAGGATGGGGCTTTGCTTCTCCTAATAATGAATAAATTCTATCACTTCTTAAGCATTTCTTAAGACCTTAATATATACATAGACTACGTTGACAATAATTTTTTCACTACTAGGATATGTCGATGTTTATCTTATAGGGGATATTATCATTCAGGCTGCTGGTTATATATACATAGACTACGTTGACAATAATTTTTTTCACTACTAGGATATGTAGATGTTTATCTTATAGGGGATATTATCATTCAGGTTGCTGGTTATGAGTTGAAATCTACTTTGGTTTAGTTATTATTTAATCATCTCATATTGCTAATGGTCGTGGGTTCAAACTCTCTTGTTGACCTCATATTAATTTTAATGAAACATAAAAAATTAAGTATTGTGCTAATATCATCTCTATCATGTTCAATCAATTTCAGGTTACTCATCATGAAAGGATACACTTCCTACAACCAAAGGTATATTATGATTCACAAGAAAGGCATCACAGGTAATATATATATGCTTGTTGTAATTATATCACTCTTCAATGAACTTAAGCTTTTACAGTTACTGGATGATTTTCATACGTTTTATGTTCTACGGTTCATTCGACAAAATGACTTTCAAGTTTAATTATATTTGCATTGTTTTAAACTAGATTCAAGTATCTTACAAGTTTCTATTTATAATTCTATGATATTTTGAATTATTATCGGATTGTGCTCTTAAACTATCTATCTTCGGTTGCCTTCGGATTGGATACCAATTTCTGTTGCCTTCGGTTTGCCTTTCAGATTGGCTCCCTAGCACTTAGCTTGCTGATTTTCTAAATTGATTTGCCAACTTTTGTTGCCTTTCGGATTGACTTCCCAATGCTCATTTTGGGATGTTGGAATGCTGATTTTTGATGCCTTTCGGTTATGGCTCCCTGATGCTTATTCTTGGAATGCCAACTTTTATTTTGGCATGCTAGTGTTTGAAGTTGGCATGCTGATTTTACAAGATGTTCTGCCGGCTCCCTATGATTTATATTTTGGCATGCTAGTGTTTGAAGTTGGCATGTTGATTTTACAAGATGTTTTGCCAGCTTCCTATGCATTATATTTTGGCATGCTAGGCTTTGGACTTGGCATACTAATTTTCTAAAGCCTTTTGCTGTCTCCCTAGCTTTTTTGTTCGAACATGGCTTGCTAGTTTCAAAAGTTGGAATACCAACTTTCGAAGTTGGCATGCTGGTTTAGTAACTCATTCGGCTGGAAGCTTCTGGTACCAAAAGTTGGTATGCCAACTTCTTCCCTTGCTTGCCGATTTTAGGATTTTGGGATGCTATCTTGTTGGAATTCGGATGTTTCTTTATGGCTGTTAACGTTTCAAATTTCATTCCACCGTTGGAGCTAATTATGCAGAGTGTGCTCTCTCTCTCTCTCCTCTCCATCTCACAACGGTAATGCAATGGATATATTTTTCTTCTTGTTATAAATTGTAGTGTTTTCTTCTTGTTATAAATTGTAGTGTTGAACAGTGTTTCAAAAATAGAGAGAAAAAGTAATTTTTAGAAAAAGAAAAAAAATATCAGTGAAAATTGTGAAAAAAATAATTTGAAAAAGAGAGATTTATTAGAGTTGGTTGGAGTATTGCTTTGATTGTGGAGTTCATTGATTGCTGATTATTAAAATGATGATTAAAGCTCCATCTACCCTCTTTGAAGAGCATTCAAAGTTTCCTTGAAGGCTTCTCTTGTGCTGCTGCATCATTAAAGAAAGAAGCTACTTCGGGATTAGCTCTTCAAGTTGATAAGTATTATTATTGTTAAATCTGCTCATTTATTAGGAGCATCTTGTATTAAACACTCTACTACTTATGCTTTGATTTGTTTCATAATTGTGAAACGTGATTGGGTAGAGGTCTACCCAGGATTATATTTGTAAGGCATACTTGTGCCCAAAAATAAGTGTGCTAGCCAGGTTGGCTAGTGGTGATTAGTAAAAATACCCGAGGTATTCTTGGAGAGTAGATGTAGGTGTAGGGTAGGCACCGAACCACTATAAATATTGTGTTTGATTATGATATTTTTCTATGATTGTTTGCATATTAGATTCACTTTACTCCACGTTATTTATTTGCAAAAGAAATATAAGTGTACATACTTGATAGTCAGTTAAATTTTAAAGACACCCAATTCACCTTCTCTCTTGGATTGCTAGATTTGGGCAACAAGTGGTATCAGAGCAGATGCTCTTATTGTTAAGCCTTAAAAAGCTTAGAGCTAAAGATTATGGCAACCTTGTTGAGTGAGGGATGATTCACTAATAGGCCACCTCTATTTAATGACACAAATTATGGATATAAAAAGCTAGAATGAAAATTTTCATTCAAGCACTTAACTATGACCTATGGAGTATCATAGTAAATGGTCTCCACACATCCACGGCTAGATTAAATGATATGAAGATTCCTAAACCAAAAACTAAATAGGATAAACATGATAAGAAATTAGCATAGCTCAATACTAAGGCCATGAATGTTTTATATTGTTCATTGGATGCTAATGAATTTAATTGCATATCTACTTGTTTATTTGCCAAGAAAATTTGGGATAGATTAGAAGTTACCCATGAGGGTACCAAACAAGTGAAAGAATCCAAGATAAATATTCTTGTTCATAAATATGAATTATTTAAGATGGATTCTAGTGAATCAATTTCTGAAATGTTTACTAGATTTACTGATATTATTAACAGACTTAAAAGCCTTGGTAAATCATATACTAATGCTGATCTTGTGAGGAAGGTATGAATGCTGATCTTGTGAGGAAGGTATTACTATCTTTGCCTAGGTTTTGAAAAGCCAAAGTCACTACTATTCAAGAGGTAAAGGATCTAAATGTTTTATCCTTGAAAGAATTGTTGGGATCACTAATGACTCATGAGCTTCAAATTAAACAACATACTGATGAGGACGAGTCAAAGAAAAAAAGAACAATGGCTCTCAAAATTTTTGAACAAAAGAAAGTGTCAGAAGAATCAGAGGATGAAAGTGATGATGAGGATATAGCCCTCATTACTAGAAAGTTTAAAAGATTTATGAAAAGCAAAAAATTTGAAGGAAAAAGAAAATCATTTGTAAGAGGAGATGGAAACAAAGAAAAAAAAATGAAATTATCTTTTATGAATGCAAGAAGCTGAAACATTTTAAATTAGAATGTCCACAACTTAAGAAAGGTCCCAAGAAATTCAAGAAGAAGGCTATGATGGATACATGGAGTGATTCTGAAAATTCAAGCTTCGAGAGAGATGAAAAGAATAAAGTAGCTACTCTTTGCTTCAAGGTGAACAATGAGGAGGTAGGTCCAAGTTTCCTTGATGACTTTTCATTTGAAGAATTGAATGATGCTTTTTATGAGTTAGTTGATGATTTTACTAATCTTAGTTCCAAAAATAAAGATTTAAAAAATCAAATGCAAAACCTAGTTTTAGAAAATAATAAATATATGGAAGAAAATAATTCTTTGAAGAAAGAAAATAAGGATTTAAAAACTGAAGTTGATAGACTTAAACCTATAGTAGATAAGTTTACATTAAGTTCTTTAAAATTAAATATGATTTTAGATAGTCAAAAAGCTATTTTTGATATAGCAGGATTAGGCTACAATCCTTTTAGAAAATAAAAGTCTTTGAAAAATATTTTCATACATGCTGATCAATCTTCTAATATTACTTGCTTTAAATATGGTTTGAAGGGACATAAGTCCTATGCATGCAATAGTGTCAAGAAAGTTTGGGTTCCAAAAAGAACCATATTATCTAACCCCAAAGGATCCAAGAAAACTTAGGTACCTAAGATCAAGACGTGACATTATGTTTGCAGGTGTGTCTTACAACCCGTGGATCTAAACAAAAATGGTATCTTGATAGCGAGTGTTCGAGACACATGATGGGTGATGAATCACAATTCATCACTTTGGAAGTTAAAGATGGAGGTATGGTCACCTTTGAAGATAATGGCCAAGGAGATATTGAAAATCAAGTGAAGGAACTCACTTTGGAAGAAAAAGAGAATCCAATTGTTCAATCAAATCAAGAAGAGGTAAATCACGAAGAACCTCAAGGTAATCTTGACCTAGAAAAAGGTTGGAGATATGCACACAATCATTCAAAAGAATTTATTATTGGTGATCTCACACATGGTGTTAGAACTATATCTTCATTTAGAGATATTTATAATAATTTAACATTTGTGTCTCATATTGAACCTAAATGTTTTGATGATGCTAAGGATGATATAGAATGGATAAATGCTATGCATGATGAATTGAACCAATTTGAGAGGAATAATGTATGGAAACTAGTTGATAGACCTCATGATCATCCAATCATTGGGACTACATGGGTATTTAGAAACAAGTTGGATGAGCATGTGTTGAAAGATTATAGAAAAATTATATGATCCAATCCTTTTGATTTTGATGATTACTAAAAACCATTGAGTTTATTAAAGGATGTAATGAGTTTATGTAAATGAGCAACAAACTTATTTTGAACAATCAATGAGAATGCTCAAGTTTAACTTTAATCAATTTTGAAAGTGACTTTAAGCTCAATATTCAAACTTTCGAAAAGAAATGTTATAATTCATGTTTTATTCAATAAGTTTTTGGATTAGTTCTTGAATCAATTCTAAATGTTAATTTTATTGATTTCTTGTCAAAACAATGAATTAAAATAAATCTGGAACGATTTTAATGTCAATCAGAAAAGTTTCTGATTTTTGATACGTTCCGGAGCCGACTCCTGAGTTTCAGAGTCGACTCCGCTCAGTGTACAGAAATGTGCATCTGTATCGAGTCGACCCATGAAATTGTCGAGTCGACCCCTGATTCTGTCGAGCCGACTCCTGGACTGTGCGAGTCGACTCCGCTCAGACACCAGAAGAGTGTTTTTCTGAGCACTTCGCGAGTCGACCCCAAGTCTTTCTCGAGTCGACTCCCGACTTTCAGGAGTCGACACTTCACTTTTAGCGAGTCGACCCATAACCTTTTTAAACATTTCTATTTTTGGTAAGACGAGCTCGAGCCGACTCGGGAAAAGCATGAGTCGACTCCAGCAAATCTGGACGCGATTTTTAACGATGACACATCAGCTCCAACGGTAAGATTTTTGAATAACGGCCATTTTTTTTTGTCTCTAACAGATATATTTTTGCAGAATCTATAAATAGAGGAGCTCTTTTCAACTCAGAAGAATCGATTTTGAAAATCAAAGAGAGAATAGAATATCTTTTGAAAAGAGGGAAAAACAGAGCATATTGGAAAAATCTTCTAGCTCAAAGGAGAGTGATTCAAAAGGAGTGAAATCCAAGAGGAAGTTTCGTCTGCTCCAGATCTTCAATCCACAAAAGTCAAAAGAAAATCCAAGAGCGTTTCAAAGATCAAATCGGAGGATTTTCAAAAAGGAGAAAAAGCTTCATCTCAAACTCCAAAGTCTTCAACGGTCAAGAATCTTGCTGAGGCGTGATTCAACATTTCAAGAGGAGTTAAAGAGAAGAAGGAAGAAAGCCAAAGCCACTACCATCTGCAATACAATCAGGCTTTTCTAACTCTTTATTTTGTACTTCATTTGTATATTTGCTCAAGGGGAGCATTTCATTATCCAAACACTTTTAATTTTAATTGTTTGCTGATTCAATCAGTGGATTGAATCAGTGGAGGTTGGTATACCTCGTTACAAGCCGGAGTGCTTGTGTTGGGTTAGTTGTGAGCCCGAAAAAACAACGTGTAGGGTTTTGTGCTGGTAAGCCCGAGTTAAAACCAGCTGGGTTCGTTGTGCACCCGGTAAAACAACAAGTTTGAGTTGTGAGCTTGGAAAACAACTCGACTGTAATCTAGAGAGATTATAGTGTGGACCCAAGTGAATCTTGGGAGTGGACGTAGGTGCTGGTTGCGCCGAACCACTATAAAATTATCTTGTGTTTGCCATGCCATATTTTCTCTCTCTATCTCTCTTTATTATTTGCTTGTGCATTGCTTCTTAGTTAATTTCATTCACTTGCACATCTTGAGCAAATCTGTTTAAAACATTCAAAAAGTCTTAAATTTTTAAGAACCCAATTCACCCCCCCCTCTTGGGTTGCCATCTGGGCCAACAATTGGTATCAGAGCAAGTGCTCATTTAGAATTTGATCTCACGATCAAGGGCTAAAGATCCATATGGCAACACAAATTGGTTCAAGTTTTGCTGAAGGTCATTCTACGAATCGACCTCCTTTATTTAATGGAACCAACTATTCATATTGGAAAGCTAGAATGAGAATATTCATTCAAGCTTTGAACTATGAATTGTGGGGAGTAATAATTAACGGACCTAGTACACCCACACACCTTATTGATGGCACTATTGTTCCTAAACCCGAAAGGGATTGGCATGATAATGATAGGAGAATGGCACAACTAAATGCTAAGGCCATTAATATTTTATATTGTTCCTTAGACTCAAATGAATTCAACCGAATCTTAACTTGTAATTTGCAAAAGAAATTTGGGATAGTTGGAAATAACTCATGAAGGAACAAACCAAGTAAAAGAATCAAAGATAAATATTTTGGTTCACAAATATGAACTATTTACTATGGAACAAAATGAAACCATCACATGCATGTTCACTAGATTCACTGATATTGTGAATGGTTTAAAAAGTCTTGGAAAAGTTTATACTAACTCTGAGCTTGTTCGCAAAATCCTTAGGTCACTTCCAAGGACTTGGGAAGCCAAGGTGACCGCCATACAAGAAGCCAAAGATCTGAACATCCTACCATTGGAAGAGCTTCTCGGTTCGCTGATGACTCATGAGCTTCAAGTCAAACAACATGTCAATGAGGATGAGTCAAGAAAAAAAAAGACCATCGCCCTCAAAGCTGCGGAAAAGGAAATAAGCAGCAACGATGATGAAGAGGACGATGATGATGAGACAGCCCTCCTTGCAAGGAAATTCAAGAAATTTATGCAAAGAAGGAGGCCCTTCCACAAAAAGAGATTTGTTTCAAAAATGGAAGGAGAAAAAGAAAAGGATAAGAAAAAGGAAAAGGATAAAGAGAAAGAGCCCTTAGTTTGCTATGAATGTAAAAAGCCAGGGCATTTTAGATATGACTGTCCTTTACTTAAGAAGGCCTATAAGAAAAAGAAGAAAGCATACATGGCAACTTGGACTGATAGTGAAGAGTCTTCTTCCGAAGAAGATGAACAAAAAGAAGTTGCTAATATCTGCTTCATGGCCAACAACGACGACAACGATAATGAGGTAAGTTCTGAAAACTCAAATGATGACTTTACATTTGATGAAATGTTTGAGGCTTTCAATGAACTTATGATTGATTTTAAATCATTGAAAAAGAAGTATAAGTCTTTGAAAAATGATAATATTAGCTTAGCTAAAAGTAAAAATGAATTAACTTTAGAAGTTAAGAACTTAACTAATGAAAAAGAAGATCTTAGCAAAGAAAGAGATAATCTTAATCAAGAAATAGATTTGTTAAAATCTGAAACTAAAAACTCAACAAAAGATTTAAAAGATCAACTAAAAACTTTAGCTTTAGAAAAAGAACAGCAAGTTAAAGAAAATGACTCTCTTAAGAAAGATGTTAAAAAATATAAAGATATTGTTGAGAAATTCACCTTAAGTTCAACTAAACTTAACATGATCTTAGATAGTCAAAAAGCTGTTTTTGACAAAGCAGTTTAGGATATAACACATTAAGAAAAAAAAAATCTTTAAAGAATATTTTTATAAAAGCCAACCAAAGTAATATAACTTGTTTCAAATGTAATGAAAAAGGTCATAAATCATTTGAATGCAAAACGTTAAAGAATAACAACAAGTTAAATGTTAAAGCTAAGAAAATATGGGTTCCGAAAGGAACAATTTTTGTTGCTGCTAACCATGAAGGACCCAAGAAAGCTTGGGTACCTAAACATAAAGTTTAAATTATGTTGCAGGAATGTCTTGTAGCCAAAAGATCAAAGAAAAAGTGGTACCTTGATAGTGGCTGCTCAAGACATATGACGGGTGACAAAGATGAATTCATCACCCTAGAAGAAAAGAAAGGTGGAGTTGTTACGTTTGGCGATAACGGTAAAGGTCAAATCATGGGCCTTGGTAAAGTCCGTATAACTCCATCTACATTTATTGATAATGTACTTTATGTTGATGGTTTGAAGCATAATCTAATAAGTATAAGTCAATTATGTGATAAAAACTTTAATGTTTCATTTAAATCTTCTGTATGCACTGTAACTAATTCTATTGATGATAGCATTGTATTTACTGGTTATAGACATGGCAATGTTTACTTGGTTGATTTAGAAAAATTATCTTTGAGTGATCATTGCTTAATTGCTGACAATGCTAACATAAATGAAATTAGTTGGTTGTGGCATCGTAGATTAGGTCATGCAAGCACACACCTTATTTCAAAACTAATTAAAATGGATTTAGTTAAAGGATTACCTAAACTAGTTTTGAAAATAATAAAATATGTGATGCATGTCAATTTGGAAAACAAACTAGAAGTTCTTTCAAATCTAAAAACATTGTTTCAACTTCTAGGGCACTAGAGCTACTTCACATGGATCTTTTCGGACCAACTAGAACCACAAGTCTAGGAGGAAAGAAATATGGTCTAGTGATTGTAGATGATTATTCTAGATATACTTGGGTAATGTTTTTAGCTCACAAAGATGAGACTTTCTCGATATTCCTGAAATTCTTCAAGAAAGTCACAAATGAGAAAAACACTACTATAGTATCTCTAAGAAGTGATCATGGAACAGAATTTGAAAATCACTTATTTGAAAATTTTTGCACTGAAAATGGAATTAATCATAATTTTTCAGCCCCTAGGACTCCACAGCAAAATGGTGTAGTTGAAAGGAAAAATAGGACTCTAGAAGACATGGCCCGTACCATGCTATGCGAAAGCAACTTACCAAAGTATTTTTGGGCGGAAGCAATTAACACAGCATGTTACATCTTAAATAGAGCCTTAATAAGACCAATCTTAAAGAAAACACCTTATGAATTATGGAATGAAAGAAAACCAAATATAAAATACTTTCATGCATTTGGATGTAAATGTTTTATTCATAATAATGGTAAAAACAATTTAGGAAAATTTGATGCTAAATCTGATGAAGGAATCTTTTTAGGATATTCAACAACTAGTAAAGCTTATAGAGTATTTAACAAGAAAACCTTAGTAGTTGAAGAATCCATTCATATAGTTTTCGATGAGTCTTTAGCATCTAGTTCTGAAAAGCTTGATGATGAGGAAGATACAAACATAATTGAAAAAGATCTTGAAAAACTTAATATTGAAGTATCTTCTGATCATGAGCAAGAAGCTAAAGATGATGATTCACATAAGGACGATGATGTCAATATTGATCATAATGATACAGATCTTCCAAGAGACTGGAGATATGCACATAGTCATCCCAAGGAATTGATTATAGGCGATCCATCTCAAGGAATAAGAACTAGATCATATATGAGAAATATTAGTAATCATCTTGCATTTGTATCACAAATTGAACCTAAAACTATAGAAGAAGCTGAAAAAGATAATAATTGGATGTTAGCAATGCAAGAAGAACTAAATCAATTTACTAGAAATAATGTTTGGACTTTAGTTGAAAGACCTAAAAATCATTCAGTAATAGGATCAAAATGGGTTTTTAGAAATAAACTAGATGAAAATGGCATAGTAATTAGAAACAAAGCTAGATTGGTTGCTAAAGGATATAATCAAGAGGAAGGTATTGATTTTGATGAAACCTTTGCACCTGTAGCTAGATTAGAAGCCATTAGGCTATTACTTGCATTTGCATGTCATATGAATTTTAACTTATTTCAAATGGATGTAAAAAGCGCATTTTTAAATGGATTTATAAATGAAGAAGTTTATGTAGAACAACCACCAGGTTTTGAAGATCACGAATTTTCAAATCACGTTTTTAAATTGCACAAAGCTTTATATGGTTTGAAACAAGCACCTAGAGCTTGGTATGATAGGTTAAGTAAATTCTTAATAGAAAATGATTTTACAAGAGGAAATGTTGATAAAACCTTGTTTTTGAAAAGAAAAAGTAAAGATTTACTTGTAGTACAAATATACGTAGATGACATTATTTTTGGTGCTACTAACGATTCTCTTTGTCAAGAATTTGCAAAGTTAATGCAGGGAGAATTCGAGATGAGCATGATGGGAGAACTCAACTTCTTCCTTGGACTCCAGATCAAACAAAGCAAAGAGGGAATCTTCATCAACCAAACAAAATACACAAGAGAACTACTCAAAAAGTTTGGTATGGAATCAATGAAACCCCTCGGAACTCCAATGAGTCCTTCATGCAAGCTGGACAAAGATGAAGAAGGTAAAAAGGTTGATCAAAAGTATTATCGAGGTATAATCGGATCCCTTCTTTATTTAACAGCAAGTAGACCAGACATTATGTTTTCAGTATGTTTATGTGCTAGATTTCAATCTGAACCTAAAGAATCACATTTAATAGCTGTTAAAAGAATACTAAGATATGTAAGTGGAACAAAAAATGTAGGTTTATGGTATTCTAGAGACTCCACATTAAATCTAATTGCATATTCAGATTCTGATTATGCTGGATGCAAACTAGATAGAAAAAGCACAAGTGGTGCATGCCATTTCTTAGGAAGTAACTTAATCACATGGTTTAGCAAAAAGCAAAATTCAGTTGCATTATCAACTACTGAAGCTGAATATGTAGCAGCTGGAAGTTGCTGTGCGCAAATCCTATGGATTAAGCGACAACTTGAAGACTATGGTATCACACTTGATAAAACACCCATAAGATGTGATAACACTAGTGCAATTAATCTAACAAAGAATCCAATTCAACATTCAAGAACTAAACACATAGAAATCAGATATCATTTTATAAGAGAACATGTAGCAAATAATGAAATATGTCTTGATTATGTTAACACTGAAGAACAATTAGCTGACATATTCACTAAACCTTTAAATGAAGAGAGATTCTGTTATCTTAGAGGAGAGTTAGGTATTTGTGATCCTTTAGAATGAATTTGAAACCCCTAAGGAAATTTTATCTAAGATTCTTTCAAATCCTCAATCCTTAAGGAAATCTTATCTAGAATTCATATCTAATTGATTCACTCATATCCAATGATTATTTATCAATTTTTATGATCATATTCCGGACACATTTCAGAAATTTCATGTTTTTGGTCTGAAATGGTCTCGGAGCCGACTCGATGCGTATCGGAGTCGACTCCCGGTTTCAACTGAAACTCTCGGGTCGACCCCTCTTAGGCGCGAGTCGACTCCATGTCGGGACGGCCTTTCTGTGTCTGTGCCGAGTCGACACTTGGGTTTGCGCGAGCCGACTCGAGGTGGTCCCAAGTTGATTTATCTAGGGCAGAGTCGACTCGTCGCTCATTTCATTCGACCCCAATCGTCAAAATACTCTCTCCACGCTCTTCCAAACCTTCCAAACTCCCAATAATCCCTGATTATCACCTCCAATCATCAAATGGCACCTAAAACTAGAGGATCTAGCTTGTGGCGGGTGGCATCAAGCGGAAGCGCTCCGTGAAGAAGACGGTGAAGCGTCCGGTGCGTGAACCTTCTCCAAGCACGGACTCCACTTCATCTGCTTCTACTCCGACTGCTACTCCTGCTGCCACGTCTTCCCAGGTAGATCGTCTAGCGGATAGGATCATTACTACTGGTAGGAAGGTGGATTTTGAATTATTTGAGAATGAGGGCTTTCTAGTTGGGAGACAGCTTATCGAGATGGGTTGGGAGAAAATTTGTTCTCTAGAGTGCCCGACTTATCCCTCATTGGTTAAAGAATTTTACAAGAATTTGTCTAGAGGAGACCATGGGCTTATTAGCAATGTAAGAGGAGTCAGACTATCTGTTACTGCTGAGATTTTGTCTAGATTGTTGGAATTACCCTTGTCTGGCACTTCCACCTTTTCTTCTGATGACCGCGCCCCAGCTTTATCCAGATTATTAAACAGGGATGTGGTTGGATTTGAAGAGGTATTTGCTAATCAGCTTTCTTTAGAGTTGAGATTACTACACAATATTTGCAGTAGGATTCTCTTTCCTAAAACTGGTAGATTTGACTATGTTTCGAGAGAGATGTCTTTGTAATGGACGCCATAGTGACAGGCAAGCCTATCAATCTTCCCAGCATGATTCTGTGGTACATAGCAGATTGTGGAGGGAAAAGGAAATCTAGTCTGCCTTATGGGATGATCCTTACAATGATTTTCGAAGCCAAGGTGTGTGATTTCTGATAATGAACCTATGAAGAATTTAAGACACACTGATTTTTATAGCCTAGCAACAATTCATCGGATGGGATTTATCAAAAAGAATGGTAAATGGGAAAGGAAAGGAGTGAC
Organism: Calamus simplicifolius; assembly: GCA_900491605.1. NCBI lineage: Eukaryota > Viridiplantae > Streptophyta > Magnoliopsida > Arecales > Arecaceae > Calamus > Calamus simplicifolius. The sequence continues at coordinate 459,474 of UESW01004659.1, forward strand.
AGAAGATAGAGCTACAGATACTGAGGCTGCAGGACCTCTGTTAGACATCCTTCGCCTGCACCTCCGAGCCCTTTGATTTCTGCCTCTGCTCCAGCCCCAGTTCCAACTTTTGTTCA